>OY735145.1:14102399-14722235 GCA_963457615.1 Nicrophorus investigator | reverse complement strand
GATGATCCTTAAGTGGATCATGAGAGATCATTCAGACCGCAACGATTGTTTGCACTCGAGGACCCTTCCATCCCTTTCTCCTCTTCTTTTTTGCGATAACCAGATTATTTTCTTGTGTCCATTGTCGAATTGTCACATGTTACATAATTGAATTGTGCGGTGTTTTTTCTTCACATTTTTATATATAACCACTTAAATCCGACATTTTCAAAAAGAAAAACGTTATAAAACTAGATAATCGTATCAGCGTTTTTCTGTCTATTTGTTTATAACATTTTTTGACGTTAAAGTGACAGCTGTCAAATACAACTTATTAAACGTTTAAGGAACAATATTTATAAACTTATATTCTTAATCATTTTTGCTGATTTGCAAGAAATAAATTTGTTTCTATAAACTTAAGATTTTTAATTTAATTAATTAATTTAGATTTACATGATAAACTTTCCTTTTTATAGAATTACATGTTACATAAATTTACACAATACACCAATATAGCTAATTAAGAATGAAAAAAGTTTATAATTTATAACATATTTTTTTTGACGTTTTGATGCGACAGATGTCATTTTCATAACCTATAAAATCCTATATTAATACTTATTTAAACATACGTTTATGGATTGACAAAACTAATTTAATTTTATAAATAATAAATAAAAACTTAGTTTATTTAGAAAAGTTTCATATAATTTTATTAATGTAATCAAGTTAAATGGATTTACATGATTTACAGAACACATTAAAATACTTCGTATTCTGCAGCTAATTAAGACTGAATTCACTTTACAAATATAATTATTAAAAATTTATAGTTTATAACATTTTTTTGACGTTTTGTCGCATAGTGACAGCTGTCATTTCCGTGGCCCATTAAACGCTTAAATAGTAATTCAGTTATTAAATATAATTACTATTACAATTTTTTTTAATTTCTTTCAAATTTTGTGAAAAATTTGAAAGAATGCAATTTTATAACTAAAAAATAAAACCATAGTTTATTTATAATTATTTTATATAATTTACTGAATATAATCAAGTAATTTAGATTCACATTTTATTTTTATACATATATAAAAGTTACATAAATTTACAAAATACGCTGAAACAATTTGTAGAATAAATTTAATTAAGACTCAAAACTCTTTAGAAATGTAATTATTAAAAGTTTATAGTTTAAAACATTTTGCATGAATTTACAAAATATACTGAAACACTTCGTAGTCTACAGTTAATTAACACTGAATTCTCTTTAGAAATTTAATTATTAAAAGTTTGACGTTTTGATGCAATTTTTTTGACGTTTTGATGTGACAGCTGTTATTTCCATGGCCTATTAAACGCTTAAATAGTAATTCAGTTAACAAATATAATTATTAGAAATATATACAAAATTTGTAAATGTCTTTAAAATTTTATTGAAAAAATTAACAAAGCTTTACATTTTATTTTTATACCAATATACATGTATAAAACTTACATAAAGTTACAAAACACTCTGCAACACTTCCTACAGTTTAGACAGAATTCGCTTTAGAAATGTAATTATTAAAAGTTTATAATTTTTTTTGACGTTTTGACATCTGTCATTTTGAGACCCATTAAACATTTAAGTATGTACAATTTTTAAAATCCAAAAAACTTCTTTTAATCTATTTTGCCAAATCAACCAAATTTATTTAATTAATATTTAATAAGCGTAAGAAATAAAGTAGTTTCACATGATAAAATTTTATTTTTATATAAATATTTGTTTAAACTTACATAAATTTAAATAATGTAATACTTTGTATTCTGTAGTTAATTCAAATATAATTATTTACATATATAATTACTATAAGAAAAGTTTACAAAAATTGTTAATTTCTTTAAAAATTGTGAAAACTACTACAATTTTATATAAAAATAATAAATTTATTTATAGACATTTTGTATCTTTTAATATTATAATAATTATATTTATGTGTCTTTTTTAGTTTACGTTATTATTTTGATGAATTTACAAAAAATAAATACTTTTTGAGTTGATAATTAAAAAATATTATATTAGATTCTTGTTAAATGAAGCCAAAGTTTAATTAAAAAGTTAATATGATATTATAATTAACTTTTGTAAAGTTTTCCTGGGAAAGCTCGAGCATACAAAAACTCCCAGGGTTTTTAAAACGTAACGTGATAACCGAAAAGTAAATGGTTGTTAAATTCTTTGGGCGCTTTTCCGGCTTTCCATAAAGAACGTAAAGGGTTGCGACGCATTTATACATCGGATGTTATGAAGGATGATTATGAAATATTGATTCGAGTTAAATTGCGTGTCGATGCCGTTGTTTGCGTCGTGCGAAGTCAACGGGGGATTAATTGGAGATTTGTGTTGAAAACCGCACCGACAGCGTCGACACGACGCGACACGCGACTTCATTTCCTGTCGATTAGGTCCTTGTTCAAAGGGCGGCCGACGCGTGTCGCAATAGGACGTAACACCCTAACCGTCCCATCCCCCGCACACTTTCGACCAGAACCGGATGCAATGGTTCGAGGAACAACCCGCTAATTATCCTGACACAAAGTGTTGAAACGCTTTCAACGATTGGCTATTTAAAATTTATGTTTCGGTAGACACGTGCGCTCGTTTTTCGTAGTGGGAAACAGTTTTTCGTCAATTCATTGTCGAATACGTTCAATTAATCCAAACAATAAACGTTTAATTTAATCTTTAAAGTTCACATAATAACATTTTATAATCTACAAATACGAAATTTAAACACATCATCAACAATTAATTTTTCTTGTTTATAAAATTTTGACGGTCTTGAATGATATTTAAACAATTTAAAGCTAAAATAAATAAATCAGGATTTCAACAAATTCTACTTGTTATGAATTCATTAATATTTAAAAAAAAAAGAAATTTATATGAAATAAAATTGTTCAAAATTTTGTGTTGAAAATTAATATTTTAACAATTCTGCTTACTTTTGTTGTTTATAATCAATGTTTATATTACTTGTCATAAGATAAACATGCATAAACATTTTATGCACTTTAACATAGTATGATTTTATCCCAGTAACATCGGACCTCTCATAAACATTTTAAAAAATAATTTACAAATAAAAAGTAAGTTGTCAAAATTTAATTTGAAAATTGTTTAATAGTAAAATTTAAAAAATTTATATAAATTTCTTTAAATTTATTTGTCAAAATTCATGTTGAAAGTATGTTAATTTCTTAACATACATGATTTTTTTTGCGGTTTATAAAATTTTATCGGTTTTGAACTAAATTTAAATAATTTACAGGAAAAGTTTTAAATATGTTGATAAATATGAAATTTACAAAAAAGTAAAGTATTAAAATTTGATTTAAAAATTGCTTATCTATACAATTTTGTCGGTTCTGAGCATAATTTAAAGAATTTACAAAAAGTTTTAAAATATTGATTCAGAGCAATAATAATTAAATCAGTGTCTATTAATATTTACCAAAAATATGAAATTTACCAATAAAAATATGATTTGTTATAAATTAACTTGAAAATTATTTAATTACTTTTTAATTCTCTTAAATATGTATAAAATGTTATATGTTTTGAAGCAAATTTCAATAATTTAAATAAATAACTTTAATCATAATAATAATAAATTTAGATTTCTAAAAAATCTACTACTGATTAATTCATCAATACTTTCAAAAATAGTAAATTTTAGTAGAAAATCTCTTTATTTCCTCTTAGTATTTGTTATTCATAAAATTTTGTAGTTTAAACAATTTATAAAACTAATGATTTAGAGTTTATAAAAAGTTTACTTATGAATTCATCAATTACAAATTCGTAAATGCTGTAAATGCATTAAAACATTCCCTAAGTGAATTATGTAAACTTCCAACTGAATTTTCTTTGAGTAATAAAAGAAATTTGTCACCAATTTTGGAGTGCGTTAAGAACGTTGATAAATTGGTCCGAGTGTTACGTTCCTTTGTAAATGGAAGTTGCGAAGTGCGAAACCGTTGGATAAGTCTCCGTGAAATTCGGCGGTTTCACAAGATTCCCCACAAGAGAGGCAAAAATGTGTATATAGTGTGTAAGAAACCGAATGGGAACCATCCTCGTTAGTTCCGGTCCCGAAAAGATTAGATCCGCAACGCTGCAAATTGTAGTGCTTACGTAAAAGTCACCATCAATGAAGTGGACCCTCTCCAAAACTATCCAATATATACTTCTTTTTTTTTTCACGTTGTTAGACCCATTTCCCCCTCTTAATTCATCTAATTTTATTACGCAGAATGGACAGAGTGAGAGAGAGAAGAAAAAAATGTGCACTTTTTCGGCAATTTTCTGGTGATTTTACGTTCGGATGGGCGCATGGGGCCGAAGCCAGGTGGAGCGAGGAGCACAAAAGGGCTCGCGCGACGATGCCCTTTTCATTACCACCATTCCCTACGAAAAACGACCTCGCCTCGACTTATTTACTTTCCACAAAAACCAAATTATTTTTCTCTAATAAATTCTCGCCTCTTTAAAAGAGGAGGGGAAAATACACGCGCGACACGTGCAGACATTTGTCAACGAACCTTCACCGACGCAATGACAAAGAAGAAAAAAACATCAATTTTCCCCTGAAATTAACAAAAATTTCGACCGCAGATTTGAATGCCGTAGAAAGGTATTTGTATAATAACAGAAGCGTGTTGAATTTTCCATTTTTGGGGGAGAAACACGCAAAATCGTATGTTTTTTTATTATATCGAAACCCTTAATATCCCTTTTTTATTACGCACCATAAATTCGCATCCCTTTTTACAGAAATAATAAAAATAATGTGAATCCTACATAAAAGGTACTTATTTTATAGAGATTTATTTCCAAAAAAAAAAACAGTTGTTCAAAGTCAATGAATATTATTTAATCTATTTAGTATACTATTTTATTATTATAAGATATTTCAACCACAATAAAATGAAAATAATTAAATTGGATGTAGAAATATTGTTATTAAAAAAATAAATTCAGTTTCAAAACCAAACATGAAATACTTTCTTTTATCCTTGAAATATTTAGAAATAATTTAGTAATAGAATTATTTATAACGCATTTCAAACTAAATTCACACTTACATAAAAGTCAATTTTAAAAGAGTAAAATTTGAAGAAAAAAATTTTTGCAAATTTCATGCTACGGGAGGTCCGAAACTGCCTAGGGAAACCGGTGAATCTAATACATTCACTACGATTTAAACAAGCTAAGCAAATTTCATGCTTCTGCAATGGAAACTTTAGCAATGATATCTAAAAAAAGTTAATACACAACGATCTGAAATAATGTTAATTAAGAGTAAATTTTCGAAATTGAATTGAAGAATAATCAGTCTAAGTTGTAGAAAATTAATGATGGTTTAATAAAATTAGGTTGATTGCATTAAATGAATTTTAGTAAATAACATACAATAATTTAGACTTTATTTTATAATGAATTTACAAGTATTGTAATGCCTTCGCGTAAAATCGTGTAAGTCGAATTTACGTAAGTCGGGGTAGTGATCGTATAAACTGTTATGTAAGGACTTGCTCAAGCAGCCTCCTCTATCGGCAGTAGCTCCAACAGAAGGTTGTAGCAAAGCTTAGGGTTGATTTTAAATTTAAAGGGTAATTTATTTGTAATGAATTTAAATATGTAGTATATTTTGAAGGATTTCTTTATGAATTTGCTGATGATGTCAAGGAATTGAAGTTGTATAAGATATTGAAATATGTTGTTGATTTTTTTTCTTATCAGCAATAAGTTTATGTATTTCTTTCGGAATATTTAGGGAAATAGTTTGGACTGTAAATGATGATGCAGCCTTGAGGAATTGGGTCGTCCGGGTCAGTGTCAAAGACGTTCAGGGACGCGAGCTCCCCTTTTTCTCAGGATTCCATTAGATAGATAGGTGCCTCCTCTCCGCTCGCTCCGGCCCACCACGTGCAACAAGTGTTCCGGTTTCCACCCATTTTCAAGCTCGGAGTTTTGTTGTGCTGCTCGTTGCGAACGAAGTAAATGAATGCCATTAGAAGGATGGCATCAGCAGGACCATTGAAATGCAAGATCGGCCCGTCCATCCTCAACTCGGATCTATCGCAGCTCTACCAGGAGTCCCAGAGACTGCTGGACAGCGGCGCGGACTATTTACATTTGGACGTAATGGATGGCCACTTCGTGCCTAACCTCACTTTCGGCCATCCAGTCGTCAAATGTTTACGCTCGAAAATCAAGAATGCCTTCTTCGAAACCCACATGATGGTCTCCAATCCTGATCAGGTAAGAGACATCATCATTTCATCCGTTGAAACAAACTTATTTTCTATGTATTTCTTAGTGGATCGAACCCATGGCTGATGCTGGTGTGAACCAGTACACCTTCCACATTGAGCCATGCACTGAAATCATGAAGACCTGCCGCAAGATCAGAGAGGCTGGCATGAAGGTTGGCCTAGCTCTGAAGCCGGGCACCGGAATAGAAGCTGTCAGACAATACATTGATCAAGCAGATATGATCTTGATCATGACTGTGGAACCAGGATTTGGGGGCCAAAAGTTCATGGACGACATGATGCCCAAAGTCCAATGGCTCAGACACAATTATCCGCTCCTGGATATTGAAGTTGATGGAGGTGTAGGCTTAAGCACAATCAATGCCTGCGCTGATGTAAGCAATCTAACAAACTGTAACCAACTAATCGTTAACAACAACAATTTTCAGGCTGGAGCAAACATGATTGTATCCGGAACTGCCATAATCAACGCCCCATGCTCACGCTCTGTGATCGCCAGCTTGAGGGAGACCGTGGAAAGCTCCATCCACAAGTGCAACGTCTAATTCTCATCGTTCACCCCCAAAAAAGCGAAATGAATAAGCAAACATTGTGATTGTTCTTTCCTACATTATATTTTTTTATGATACGAAAAAAAAAGCAACTGATCAGTAAAAGAAGAAAATAGTTACGTAACTGATACCGTTGTTCAATCTCTTTAACTCAGCGAGTAATGTTTCTTAGCAGGTAGAAATGGAAAAAAGTTCTTTGCAATAATGTTGATATATATATATATATGAAGAAAAAAAACTTATAATCTCAAATTTTTTTTTGTTAGTAATTAATAATCATTAATAATTAATAATAATAGAGAATTGAAGACTCAAACATTGAAAATAATGCAGAAAAAAATAATGATGATGAGAATGTTAAGTTTAATTATTATGAAAGTGGTCTTGCCGCCATATTGTTGAACGAATTTATTAATTGTATAAACGTTGTTTATTCGTTTAATAAAAATTGAAAAAAAAATATATATAACTTGACAATTATTTTCCTATTCATAATTTCATTAAATAAAGTTCTGAAGTAACTAAACTTGTGCTATGTAAGAGTAACAAATTTATTATAAGTTAACTGAAAATTAATTTATAAAACTGAAATTGATAGTTACAAAAATAGTAATTTATAATATATTATATAATAAATATTTCTTGCTATTATTTTTTTGAATAAGATTCAAATCCCTCAATATAGGCAACCACATTTACAATCAAATTTAAGATTTTTAAATATTCAATACTAATTAAATTCTAAGCAATAGAAGAAAATTATATTAATATTTTAAAAAAAAAATTCCTTTTAAAATATTAAAAGGGGGACTTTTTTTATAAAACAAACGTTTGAATCTTCTGAATTCAGTTATTACAATATAGATGTCACTAAGTTTCCTGTATTCTATGCATTTGCACTGAATAGTTACATAATTTATATTTTTAAAATATATATAACATTCGTATTTTTTTATTATTAAATTATAGTTATTGCAATCAATTTTAACTTTTGTAATTAATTAAAAATTAATATTAAAATAATTAATTAATCAGTATTGAATGATTCACAATACATTATATTATAATATTGCTTATATACAATTAAAATTATAATATGCTTTAGTTCTGACTAAATATATAAGAAAATAAACGTTTTTGAAGATTGATCCGGCGATTTTAATAATATAATAATATTTTAGATAAAGATACTAGTAATTATAAAACTTCAAAATCTTTACAACTATACCTTGTTATACATAGACGCTCTACAATATTTCGTTATATGACCTGTTTAGTTTCAGCTTCTTTCTCAGAATAAAATTCTTTATGAACTAAAAATTATATTACTTTATAAAATTTTTAGTTTTTTTTTACTTTGTTTGAACAAAATTGTAAAACATAAATCCACCATTAATTACAACATTTTTAAAATTTTTGTTAAGACGCCTCTCTATCAATATATGTTTTGTAGCAGGGGCAGTGCTTAGTGATAAGCAGGGAGTGATTTTCAAAAATGTAACAAATTTTTGATCAATTATTTCCAATAAGATCTAATTTTGGAATTTTATATTGAAGATATATCCAGCAACCAAATTTTACGGATACTTCACAATGTATGTACATGTTCACACCTAATTTATCTCATTCAATTTTCACTACAACGATTAAGGAGATCATGTAACTTAAACCGCTCTTATCTTGTAATCTTGCTCTGTAGCCAGTTGGTTTGAATGATCTTTCAGCAGTTGATGTTTGATATCTCTTCTTTAACAAAGCAAATGTTGGTGTACTGATGTATGTTACCATTTGTGGAAAACCAAGAAACAATCCGACTGAAATCTCTGGATGATGATATTCGTATTGCAGGCATATCTTCAAACTTGGATGCCGTAAGTACTGTAACTTTGTAAAAGATAACACTTGACGCTTCTTGTCATGATAAAATAGTCATGAGTGACTCTAAGAAAGGAATGAAAGGAAGTTACTGAAGAAGAAAAACAATAGGAAGTGGAGTTCAAAAGATACTTTTCCAAGTGCCAAACCTGGACTCAAAAAATGTAGCTTTTATGTAGCTTTATACAAAAATATTTCATTTTCAACTGAAACGCATATGTATCTCATCGGCCAATATAGTTTCTCAAGGTAAATCCTATCTGCTTTCTCTTTGTAGTGATAAGCTTTTTCCAGGTAAATCGTCGATCTAGGTGCAAGCCAAAGCACTTTACTTCGTCTATTTACAGTAATAAAGAAGTTTAAAAAGTTTGATAAATTTAAGTTGAAACTTTTAGAATTACACTTCTTAGCACAGTTGGTAGATCTGCCGTAAAGGGCAGATACAACTAGGTCCAATTGCAATACTTTGAGTAACCAAAGGCAGGATTGTTAATTTTGAAGATTAAAATGTGAAAAGAAAATAAACATTCAAAATTCTCTATGGACAAATTTATATCTTTTTTTCTGAAGCAGCTGCAATATCAATATTATCCTGAAAATGATAGCATTTCTGTAGAGCGTACTTTTTTTTTGTTTATTTTCGAATATCACACAATATATGTACAATTTGCATCTGTATTTAACAATCATATAACATCAACAACAGTAGTATTTTTTCTTCTTTTAAATATTTATTCTTTATTCAAGTTGCCCAGTGCAGCAGCAGTATCCCACTCAGAGCAAATTATCAATTACCGTCAATATACATGCATACTCATTTCGAATATCTTGTTTCTTGATTTTTGTTGTTTCCTTCAATATATTTAAATATATTAGATTTTTTTCTTCAATATATATATATATTTATCACTGTTACGTAGAAAATGTTCATCGTTTTGTGTTCCATGTATCATAATATCTAATATATATATTTGTAGTTTTTTTTTGTGGATTTTCTTTCCGGTTTTTAATAAAATATCTAAAAAAAAGTGAAGCACGAAAACTCTGAGGGCAGCTATGTTCTTGTACGTCTCGGCCTTCACGCTAAATCATCTAAAGACACGATCGAAAATGTAAAAATTAAATTCGTCTTTGTTATCTCTTCGCGCACTTCCCGGGAAAACCAACAAGAAAATAACCGGAAAAGGAAGAGAGAAAAACAGACAACTGCGCTCACAGTTTCCTTTCCAATCGTAATCTTTGCGTCTTCTCCGACAAAAAGCGTGAACAACATTTAAGTGATATAGATTTTTTTTTTGCTTTTTTTTTTTCGTTTTCTTTAGAATAAGAGTACGTTGATTTTCCATTCTTCATTTTTATAATATATATATATATGATTGAGAGAACATCGATTGATTGACATCAGCCTAACACATACATGTAAATAATCGCGTTACAAAAAGTTTAGGTTCGAACGAAACTCATCTTTTCAAATACTGTTGATTCACATTTTCGTTTTTCTTTTTTGGTTTTCAATACAAATCATATAACCAGGGTTCGAAAAAAAATATAACAGTATCGAAATTAAAGTTTTAGAGAAATTCGGAAAGGTGATTATTATTAATTGTTTTTTTTTTTTAAGAATAGGGATGTTTTTTGTTACGCTTTTTTCGAGCCCTGCATACAACGATAACAACTTAATTACATAACACTTAAGCACCGTGTGTGTGTGTGTATAGTGTAGTGTTTTGTGATAGAGAGAGAGTGTGTAAGTCCTGCGGCTAAGCTCTCCATGAAAAAGTGGAAATGAGTCAAAAAACAAATCGATTGAAAGAACTGAAGACGATTCGTGAGAGAGATGTAAACGTTAAGTTTTATATCATTATCAAATAACAAGACACTCGTGTGAGATTGTTTGCAAATTGTGTGTGGACTTCCGGTTTCGTTCTTCTATTTTATTCAAAAAATTGTGGGATTTTTTTTGTAAATTTTCGGACTCGTTTCGTGTTGTGTAGCTAAATAAATTAGAGAAGTATCTAACCGAAGAAAACTGGTAACAAATCCATGAAAGTGTTTCTTGCAATTTTTTTAGTTTTTTTTCCCGATCATTTTGTTTGCTTCGTGTCGTGTATTTCTTTGTGTGTTCAGCGATAAATCAGACAACAATTCATAATCATCCCTATTTACAATATCACAATATAAATTTATATAATATAATTTACAATATCTTACATGTTGATATTTCGTTTTACGCCCTAAACCCAAAAAAAAAAAAAACAACAACAAAATCTCTCATATCATTCGCTCCATTTCTATCACACTCTATGAACGATACGCATTTTTAACTTATCCTTTGTTGGAAAACGCAGAAGAAGGAACTATTACATTACAGATCCGTCCTCTACGTTGTCCACTAAACCACACGTATCTACATACTTCTTTTTTTTATCTTTGTTTTTCCACTATTATAAAAAGCTCGAATTTCCACTCAGTCCACTCAGGAAAATGCGGTTCCATCATTTTTGCGTATTTACATAAAAAAAAATCAATAGGAAACAAACAATTTTATCGGATTTATAAAAGAGGAAACAAAAAAAAAACTGCGCACGATTAAAACACACGCGCGTTTCTTTAACTGTTCTTCCTCCATTGTTCCGATAATGTAAAAACGTTATTTAAAGAAAATTCAAACGAAAAACTTCTCCTGAAAACCTGTAGCGCCCCCGGCCATTCTCATCTCAACACCCAAAAAAAAAAAAACGAGGAAAGATGTAAAATATAACAAGGACTAAAAGTAAACCCAACTAAACTAAGATATTTAATAGAAACACAAAAAAAAATAAGGATAAAATAATAATAATTGTAAGATTATACACTTTGTTTTCATGTTTTTTCTTCTCTTCGTTTCGTCTTGAAGGCAAATAGCTATGTCTTATGTAAATATATGTATGCACTCTTCTTTGATGCTCTTTGTTAGTGTGATTAATAAAAAATATACTTTAGAGTTAGTTTGACTTAATTGAATTTGTTTTTTCATCTTTGAGTTATAGCTATTTAGGCCCAGATTGTTCGACAACAAAACATAGTGTATGGTGCGGGTAATAAACTTAAGGGATGCGGATAAAATATGGGATTTTGTTAGGGAAAAGGGTTTTTGTGTGTATGTGCGTGCGGGGTGGGGGAATGGGCATCGTGGAATGGCGGGAAGTGGAGGACCTAGTCTTAATCTTCATTTAGATGTAAGAGTAGGGTCCGTCCGTGAGGGCGCTACATAGCAGTAGTCAGGAGTTGTCGTCCTTGTTGGAGCCGCCGCCTCCCGTTCCGCAGCCCTGCCCAGCGTTCGTCCTGCTCCGAACCTGCTTGTACTCCATTCCAGGATCGAACTGCATCAGCACGAACACCTGAAAACCATAAATCCAGTTAATCCTGCAAAGATATTTCAGTTTTTCTCCTCACCTGATCCGTGGGTAAAAGCTGGAAATCGTCCGGTGGATTCGTGATCACGTACCTCTTGCTGCTCGCATCGCAAGAGTTGCTGGTGTCGCGGAATCTGTACAAACCTATGCACAGCATCCCGAACTGCTTAAGAGCAGCGACGAAAAGATCTCCGTACTTTCCCGTCTCTCCGTATTGAGCCAAAGGCCCATCATACAAAGATATCTGACCCACCCTGCATCTGTCTCTGTTCGATAAACTTTCAGGCGTACTGCAAAAAAAAGACATAATAATTTAGTCTTTATTACTTGTTACACCAAAATATTTTTAAAGAGAGTATTAAATTCCAATATGTTCATGAATATAAATGTGAGAAACGAGCGGTTTATTTACAATAATTTCAAATCCGATGATTTCCAATATAAAAACATAAAAATTGACCAGATTTAGGTCAAGAAATTTTTATTTAATTCTTTGAGTTGAGTTAATTCTTTTAGTTTTCTCAAGATAATCTATTATCAAAATTCCCAAAATTCTCAGTTCATTCTCACAGATAAGAATAAAATTCCTTAGAAAATAATAGTGAAAAAATTGCAATCAAAATGTTTATATAATTATTTGTATTTTCAGCTAATATTTGTCGAGAATACTGAATAAAGATGTGTATATATTAGAATCGTAAAATTTATGTAAGTCGTAAATCTTTCGTTTTATGCGCAGAGTTTCAATGAATTAAGACATCAATTTCTATAATTTTATCATAAAATTATATAACATATATTTGGCAAATATACTGCAAAGTAATAAATTTTATTGAATGCAACAAACTTAATATATACTCTGCCAATAAGTAATGTCGTAATTTTATGTTATAAAGATTTTATTGGTTATATAAGAAACTTTATTTCATTTTGTTCTATAATTTTTTTGTCATTTTATAGGTAATTTTTTTATATTTTCTGCAAAAACTATCAAATATATTTATTTTTCAACTTTCTATACCAGAAAAATGGTGTGAAACATATTGTAATTTACAATCCTCTTCACATATAGTCAACAAAAATATCTTAGGTGTGTCATGAAATTATTTATTTTTGTGAGGTGTGACGTGACGTTAATTTTTTTTAGAAACACTGCTTTAAATTAAAAAAAAATCCATTTTGCTAATGTTGTAATTCACAAAATACAAGAAAATCTGATGGTGCTAAATCTGTAATAATACTTGTAGCCTTGTTTAATTTTGTTGTAAAATTACTCCTTTCCTATGATAAGTTAAATTTTGATCTTTTTTCGATACATTTTCGTTAATTCGTAATGCTAGATTTCGATATAACGTGGATTATTTTTAATTATAGTATAGATTTGTTAGTTATTAATCTTGTTATCGATAAGACTAATATTTTAGTCAACACGTAACTTATAGATAACACAAATATTGTTTAATGTTTACTCTATAGCTTTTCCTTTGCAAAAATCATATTCATATCCAAAAAAACTATTTAGTTAGAATTTCAGTTTTCAGGTTCTGTACGAGTTTTATCTCTTAAGTAATATTTGTTTCTTTTCCAATATTTCACTTTCAAATACATATAAAAAAATCAATATTCAAATAATAATGATTATTAATATAAGAAAATATATTCATTGAATAATAAATTACAAATTTTTTTTTTCTGCCCTATTATAACATTTATAACAGTTTATGAAAGAAAATTGATAATTTTATACGGAAATTTAATTTTACAAATTTTTATTTTAGATAAATATTAAAATAATAAATTTAGTAAAATTATTCATTTTAATAGATATTAGTTATTTTAAGGTGGATAATTATAGTTTTTAGTTTCAGAATACAAAATTCCATTTAACTTAATTTAGAAATATGTAAATTTTAACTACAAAAAGCTATTTCTTTTGTAATAAAAGTGTAATTTGCAATGAAATTTTTTTAATTTTTTACATTTTTTACCAAAAAATATAGATTTGTAAATGTAGTTATATTTGATAATGGATTAGTAAATTGTATTTTTTTTTGGTATTAGTATTTATAGTTGTTAAGTGTGTGTACCTGTAGCCTCCTCTGAGCCCCGCGCCTTCAGCGAGGATTAACTCTAATTCGGGCGTGGCTCCGCCGGTGATTAACGATCGAATAAGTGTTAAGGCATTTTGGTTGAAATATGTCTGAAAGAAAAAAACATGAATGTTAAAAAGAATGAAATATATGAAGAATTTGAGGATTCTTACAGTAGACATAAGTGAATCTAAGACGCTGACAGCGAAGGCCGTGCCGCAGGCGAAAGGCTGCGTCAGATAGAGCTCGGTGTCAGGATCATCGTCGTCGTCCTGGTCCAAAAATTGCACGTTGCTGTCGTTGACGAGTTCTGCAAAAAACCTGATGCTAAAATTGCTTTATTATTGATTGTTGTTTTACCTGTGATCATGGGAACGTTGGCGCCGTAAACAGAGCCTCTCCTTTGAAGGACGATTGGACTTCCCACTGGAGTAGCAGCGTCCGCTTCGCCGTTCGCCTGGCTCAAGACTCCGATGGTATCATCGAAGGTCATAGCTTTGATGTTGAGGGAAGCGAGGATGGCCTCTTTATCGGCCAAGGTAGGATCATCGTTGCTCGGTACTTTAGCGGAGAGGATGCAGCACATATCACAGAGGTTCACGTTGACCGCCCTGAGATCCGCCCTGCTCAACGGAGATCCCTGAAAATCGCAATAAAAAAGATACAATCTTTATCCTGCAAGAAGTTATAAATACATACGTTGAGAACCGATATTTTGGGCAGGTTCTGCAGCATCTTCCACTCTCTCCTGATGTAATCCACCGACCCAACGATCACCACATGCTTCAGCTCGTGGTAGTGAAAGTTGCTCGCTCTCAGAGGCATCACCAGATTCCTCAGACCTATCAGAGGTGAATCCGGATCCGCGAATAAACAAACAACAACGTGGCCATTCAGCACGGTCATCGCTGCCTGATTACGATCCTGAAATAAAACCAGAAATATCAGCCAAAACTTTCGTTTCATGAAAAATCAAATTTACCAGAATGCAATCCTCGAGGTTCTTGGCCGGTCCCCAATGGAACATCCCGGTGCTATCGTACTTCATTTCAGTCTTCTCAAAATCGAAGTCCTTCGCTTGGTCATCCGCCAATCCGACGGGAAGAGCGACGCCGTTGTTGTTCTGGTTAGCTCCGCCGCTCGTCCTGCTGGTTGGCCTACAACCACAAAAGCAATATTAACACGAAGAATTACAGTAAATAAAAACGCGCATACACGGATTAATCCAACAACAACAACAACAAAAAAACTAGCTCACGTCTAACGGATAATCTAAGAACAACTTAAAGATTTGCACTAACAATAAAATAAAATAAATTAAACCACTAGCACCATTCATCATTCCCAATTATTATTCATCAAAAATGCGGAAGGGAAAACGATGTTTCGTTCATGCCTTTATTCACTTCTTTCCTCAAGCGTTTCGTCGGTGTGCGCACGCGATTCTTTCAATTTCGTAATCAAATTAACAAAAATAATCCAATCAATCTGGTCTTACTATCAGCAGAAACCGATGAGTTCGAAACGAAACAATTAAATACATGTGCTAACAGTAAATTATAAAAATAGGAGAACAAAAAAACAAAGCTTGAGTCAAGAATATTATTGGAAGTTATTGGGATTAACGTGCATTTTCATTTTTAGTAAATACAAACTAGCAAATTATATAAATAATTGATAGTAAACCAAATATAGTTATTTTTTAAAATTTTGAGTGCTAAATTGTTAAGACAGGCAAGCAAGCAACGAACATAAATTATATGACACATATTTAGAAGATTAAAAGGGAAATAGTTAAGAATTTATATAATTATTTAGACACAGAGAAGGATTTATAGACAGATAGAGAGAGATTTAAAGTGTTAAGTAGTAGAGCTAAAGCGTACATGAGTTTTTTGACTTCATAGGCAAGATGATAGCCGGCATAAGATGTGGTTTCCTGCTCCGGCGCTCTGAAAATAGCACACTGCTGATAGCACACCACATATTTCGTAAAACCAACAACAATAACAACAAAACAATAACAGAATAAAAAGGAAACTAAATAAAATTAAATTATTTCATTATTTGAAAATATTAATAAATAAATAATCAGATTTGGTTGTACTGAAATTAGTTGTTTTTTTTTTTTGGTGGATTTGTGTTTGTTCGTGTGGTCAGTTTGGTGATTAGTTTTTGTTTGTTAAGTGTTCTTATTAAGTGAAATATTAGTGGAAAGTTGATATGAATTGTCAATAAAGTTTTCAATAATTTTAAAGAAATTTCTATTAATAACCCGGCGCATACACCATAAATGTTAAATATTACAAATGGTGCAATTTAAGCATAAGTGTAATAAGAAAAAAAATATGTACGGATTAAAGAAAACTATGTAGCATATTTAAGTATAGATTTCATGATATTACTTTTAATTATATTTTTCCTAATTAAAAATTATAGTAATTGTTTAATACATTTCAAAATAATTATTTAAATTATAAGAAGGTAATGTAGAAAAAGTTTTTAAAGTGGAAATTATAAAGAAATATATGAAAAAGATTTATAAAACTGCAATGCAATTTCTTATATCTGGTTAATTTATAAATCTTATTTTTATTACAGAAAACTACGCAAAAATTAATGAATTTATAACAACATAGTTGAATTTTCAAATAAAATATTAATAGTTTTGAAAAAGTTTGGAAATTATTAATTTCATATTTTTGGTTAATAGAAAATATGTTATTTTTCTTAAGTAAAAATCTTCAATTTTTATGTAGAGAATAAGCGCAAATATTAATAAATTTTTGAATTTTTTTATATTTGATTTTTATTAAGAATATTTGTTGGAAAAATATCAATTATGTTATTTTTTTAAGTAAAAGTTTTTAAATTTTTAATAATTTCTTTACAAAAAGCAACAGAGAACTACGAAAATATTGGTAAATTTATAATAATTCAGTTGAATATATAAATTTTGAAAATAATTAATAAATTTGTTGAAAAAATGCTCAATATTATAATAATTCAATGAAGAAAGTTTAAGTAAAAGTTTGAAATTTTTAATAATTTCTTCATAAAAAGAAAATCACGCAAATATTGATATTTTTTGACAATTCAGTTGAATTCTTAAATAAAACATTTCAATTTTTATAAATTATCAAAAATTTTGTAATAGTATATAGTTTGAATATGATTATGAAAATTTGTTGGAAAATTTCTTTGAATTCAATTATAAATCTGTTATTTGTCTTTAGTAAAAATTCAATTAAAATAAAATAAAATAAAACATTATTCAATTTTTATTATTAGTTACCAACAATTAAAAAAAATTAAATAGTTTGAAAATAATGCAGAAAATTTGTTTAAAAACTACTATTTGATATTTCTTGTTAATATAATAGATGTTATTTTTTTTAAGTGAAAATCTTTAAAAATAATTAAAATAATATCAATTAATGAGAAATTTTTTATTAATTATGTTATTTTTTAAGTAAAAGTTTTTACTTTCTACATAAAAAAGAGAAAGAAAAATATATAAATATTAATAAATTTATATCAATTCAGTTAAATTCACAAATGAAAAATTATTCTATTTCGTTTATCAATTAACAAAAAAGTTGAAAAATTAAACAGTATGAAAATGATCGAGAAAATTTGTTAAAAAAAAAGAGACAATTTATTATTTTTGATTAATATTAATAATATTTTGTTAAGTAAAAGTTTTAAATTTTTAACTAACTTTTAAATAGAAAAGTAGAAGAAAACTACACAAATATAATTTATATCAAATCAGTTGAATTCTTACATTATTACCAAAAATTTTGAAAAAGTAATTTTTTTTGGTCAACATTCTATCAATTTAATTAATTCTTATATATGTCACAAATAATACCTTTAGTGAAGATTTTTCAATTATAGTAGAAATCTAAGATAAACAGTTTTGATTTATAGGAAGCAAAAACTTTTTTTTCTCCAAATTTTTAAAATTATTTAGTAAATATATTTCTTAAGAATTAATAAAATAAAAGCAAAATTTTAGTAAAGATTTTAAAGATTTAAAAAAAAGGAAGATAGAAAATGATAAATTATTAAATACAGTGAAATGTGTGGTTTGGAGTGTGTTTTTCAAAAGTGAAGAGTTACGTAAACGTAATCCATGCTCTGTGTTTATATGTGTTGTTTAAAAGCGCTGTAATTTACATGTACAGTTTGCGAATAAAACGTAACTTTTACTCAAAATTACTGAGTGTCGCTTAAAATAAAGATAAAACAAAAAAGAAAGATAAAATCCCCGAAAAAAATAGTTTAAGTAAAAGCGTTTATAAAGAAAATCAATTAAAAGTTGTTACGCTGCTTTTTCTTAATTTCTTTTTTTCCATTCGTTTTTAGTGGAAGACGACCGTCTTATTATATAATTTGTCCGTTTGTTACCTGGCGTTGTACCCTGGCGAGACGACGTTCTCCGTTGCTGATCTGTTCACCGTCGGTTTCACCTTGTTCACTTGCTTCGTCGAGTTCACCATGTTCCCAGTCGGTATCGTTGTACTGTTTCTATTGTTATGGTTCCTATGCGTAACTGTAATGCAGAAAAATGGAAGAAAAAAGAACAAGATGAAAAAATAATAAAATAAATATAATTTTTTAGAGACAAAAGGTGAGAAAATAAATTAGAAATTAAAAGAAAAGAGAAGATATGGGACTGTAATTAATGCGATTGTTGGCTCATGAAGCGACTCACGGTATTGGTCGTCCTGGATCCTGTTCATGTCACCTGCAATAATAAAAATTCCCCCCCAGAGAAAAAGATTACAGTTAGTTCACGTTCTTTTTAACTACAACATTTTTCATAGGTAATCAAATATATTTTTGTTAATTTCTTATACTTTTAATGCAAAATATTTTTCGAACATTTGTGAAATATACAAAAATTGGAATTTGATTATTTCTGAAAAATCTTGTACAAATTAAAGATATTGTTATAAATAGGAGATGTGGATTAGTATTGGGATGTTCGTAGAACAGAGTCGTTCAAGAAGCTAGAATATCTAAAGAAAATTTTGATTTAATAAAGGAAAGAAAAAAAAACCTAAAGTTTTTCGTCGCTCGTTTTGAAATAGTTGTTCTTTTTTTTTGTAACAACAACAACAACAAAGAAAAATGGATTTAATTTAAGTATTTAGTGCGTGAACTAGAGTTGTGAGTAAGACTATATCGAACGGTTATATACCTCTGACGTGAACCTTCTTGGGTAACTCTGGTGGTGTGAAGGTAGGAGGAGGGTGATGATCATCTGTAACCACAATTCTCGATCTAGCCACGTCTACTAAGAATATCACATCAGTTCACTAGAGGCTACACAACATCGATAAAACTTGGACCAAAAGAAAATTTAGAATTTCAAAATTTTCCATCGATCAAAAGTTTCTTAATTTACAGTTTTTTTTTTCATCAAAAAAAAAAACAACCTACCAGCAACAACTACAAGTTTCGAGACAAACGTTTTTCGGTTGCACTAACATTAATAATAAGCATGCTTAAGAGAACGCATCCCGTGCATAAAGAAAGCATGCCTCATGCGCACAATTCCAGTTCAATTCAATTATTGAAGATTACTATACGATTTTTGTAAAATATTTTCTTTTGCAAAGATAGAAGAGAGATTCAGTGGAAAGAAAGTAACAGGTGGATAAGTAGTAAGAAAGCTACAAAGAGAAAAAAATATAAACGAAATGAAAATAAAGATATTTAAGATTAAAGACAGAGAGATATAGAGACAGAGAGTGTTTTGTAAACGAAAGAAAACTAATTTCTTTAGATGTTGTGGTTCCGATGAATGGGGGGAAGTGTTTCAGTTTTCTTTATTTTCAGAAAACTTTTTTTTAACATATTTTTTTCTTTTGGACTTTTTGGCTGGTGGCCCTTTGGCTGGTGCTTCTTATAACTCTTCGGCAAACTTACTTGCGTACGTGAAGTCCTCACCTTCCGGAGTCCCAAGTTAAAGACAGTGATATAAAATGTCAGAGAGTGTAGTAGTTTATTTGCAACAGTCATGACAAATGGAAATAAATTAAATGAAATAAAAAACATAGTCGTACTGATTCAGTTTCAACAAAATTTACACAATCTTATGTAATATTTAATAATTAAACCTTTGTTTGTTTAATAATAATTTGCTATATTTTTTTTAATAAGTTTTAGGCATTTTCCAATTATTGGTAATTTTTTAGAAATATATTTGGAAATAAAGAAATAATTACTCATAATTTACTAATATTTAATTTATATTGTTTTAGATTGACAATTTACTAATTTTTAAATTAACACTTTTTTAGTAAGAAATAAAATGATTGAAAGTAATTTTTATACTGGTCAAAATTTAAAAATTTCTTTAGTAAGAAATAAAAAGAAATGAATATATTTTGTCTATTGATCAAAATTTATTACTAAGAAATAAAATGGAATAAAAATAATTTTTCAACTGGTCAAAATTGAAAAAAAAATGAGAGAAATAAAATGGAATAAAAGTATTTGATAAAAATATTTTTTTTATTGGTCAAAATTGAAAAATTTCTTTAATAAGAAAAATGTCATTTATAAGAAATAAAAAGAAATGAAAATAATTTTTCTACTGGTCAAAATTGAAAAATTTCTTTAATAAGAAATAAAGAGAAATGAAAATAGTTTTTCTATTCATCAAAAATTGAAAAATTTTATGAGTAAGAAATAAAAATAGTTGAATGAAAATATTTTTTTTATTGGTCAAAATTGAAAAATGTCATTTGTAAGAAATAAAAAGGAATGAAAATAATTTTTCTACTGGTCAAAATTGAAAAATTTCTTTAATAAGAAATAAAGAGAAATGAAAATAGTTTTTCTATTCATCAAAAATTGAAAAATTTTATGAGTAAGAAATAAAAATAGTTGGATGAAAATATTTTTTTTATTGGTCAAAATTGAAAAATGTCATTTATAAGAAATAAAAAAAAATGAAAAAAAAATTTCTACTGGTCAAAATTGAAAAATTTCTTTAATAAGAAATAAATAGAAATGAAAATAGTTTTTCTATTCATCAAAAATTGAAAAATTTTATGAGTAAGAAATAAAAATAGTTGGATGAAAATATTTTTTCTATTGGTCAAAATTGAAAAATATCATTTGTAAGAAATAAAAAGGAATGAAAATAATTGTTTGAAAATAATTTTTCTACTAATCAAAATTGAAAAAATTCTTTAATAAAAAGAAACGCAAATATTTGAACTATTGATCAAAATTAAAAAATTTCTTTAGTAAAAAATAAAAAGGAATGAAAATATTTTTTCTGTTCATCAAAACTGAAAAATTTCATTAGTAAGTAATGAAAATATTTGGAAGAAAATAATTTTTCTATTGGTCAAAATTGATAAAATTCATTAGTAAGAAATGACATGGAATGAAAATAATTTCTCTAATGGTCAAAATTGAAAAAAATTATTAGTAAGAAATAAAATGGAATGAGTTTTTGGATGAAAATAATTTTTTTCTATTGGTTAAAATTGAAAAATATTTTTTTGCAAATTTTTGAAAATGAAGAATCAGTATGACTATGCGAGAAGAAGGCCATGAAATAAACGAAACATCAAAAAGATTTAAACAGCGTTTCATTTGTTATATAGTCAAGGCCAGGGAGATGTTCGGAAAGTAAATGAGAAACAATGGAAAAGTACACACACCGAATATACATATATATAATATATAGTTTTAAAAAATAAATAAATAAGACCAAATCAAAATGTCAATTCTATAGATGCTAGGGGTATGTTTAAATAGTCATATGTACGAGTAGACACACCAAAATACAACGCATTTCCATCTACGCTTTAACTGTTGATTTATACGAGTTAAACCGAGGTTGGAAATACCGAAACTAACGATTAACCAAATTTAAAGATAAATATACAATAGGACACCAATATAACTAAATTAGTTCTGTTCACAAATCGACTGATCAATAAATTAAATTTAAAAGCTTTTAAACACCTCTTCGTATCTGTTTTTTTTTTTTAAATCCAAATCAATCTAATTTGTACACATCGATCGCTATGTTCCAAATAATTAAGTTAATTAATGTACGCTAAATGAGTGGTCGTGTTGAATTTGAATGAGATTTTGTGAACAAAATTGTTTCTGTTTAAAAAAAAAAGTATTTTTTTTTGTACAAATTGTAAAAATTTAAATTTGTTTAAATAAAAAATATATTGAAATAATTGTGTGTGAGTGTTGATTTTGTGTGGTTGTTGTAGATTCGAATGTATGGATGAGAAAATTGAAAAAAATGTTGGTTAAGTTTCGTGTGTTTTTCTGTTTTATTTTGTTGTTGATAGATTTATTATGTAATGTATACGTACTTGCCCGGCCGACCATTTGTATGGCCCGAACACTCTTCCTGAAGGTAGCCACTAAACCGCACCGCAAGACAAAAGACATCATGAGTTAGTCAGGAGAGGGAAAGGTTTATTTCGTGTGCAGACAAAACGATACAAACGTATTTTTTTTTTTGGACCCTTCGAACGTAAACTTTTTCGTTTCGCTTTTCTCACTGAATCAACAAACACACTCACTCAACCAATTCGACGGACAAAGATTCGAGAAAGATATAAAAAAAACAGAAACAATACGTAATAAACAAGGGAAAACGAAATTAACGTGATGTAATTAAAAAAAAAAAATAAAAACAAATAAAAGAAAATACCCTGGGCTTCGAATAAGAGACACAAATTATAATTAGCTTAAAGTTGAGGGAAGGTTTTTTTTTCTTTTCGTTTTGAATTCTAAATGAAAATAATACAAATTAAATGGGGAATTGATTAACTGGGATTTCTTCAAAGTAATCTCAATAATATTAATCAATTAGTTTCGGTTAATGATAAAAATCGTTAATCGCAAATGAAACTCAAATTATTCGCAATTTATTTTGAATTTAAGTAATTCCTAATTACTTTACAGAATATTTAATTTGATTATGTAAAATTAAGTTTAATTTAAATAAATATTTTTTTTATATTAAATGAAGTTGACTGAACGGGAAATTGTTAAATTGTTGAAATTATTCAATCTTTAAAGAAAATTTCGAATTTACAAAACATGAAACTTCTAATTAGTCATAGTTGTTCATTATTTATAGAAAATTATAGAAAAGTGGAATCTTACTTGAATTATTTTAAAAAGTTATTACATTTTCACAGCATTTCCTATTTTATTACAAATCAAATTATGAAAATTTTCAAATAAAATTTAAATATTACAAAGTATTTTTTGATTATGTAAAATTACGTTATTCATATAAAATTATAGAAAAGTGGTATAAATGTGCATTAATTTAAAAAAATTATGAAAATGTATGACTACTATTTTCTAGCACTAAGTAAAATTTAGTTTGATTGAAATAAATATTTATTTTACATTAAATTAAATTGATCTTAATAAGTTAAATTATTGAAATTATTCAATTTTTAAAGAATATTTCGTATTTGTATAAAATGGAATTTTCTCCTATTTTATTACAAATAAAATTATGAAAATTTAGAAATAAAATAACGTTTTTACATTATTTATTATTTACATATACATAATTTGTTTTTTAAGATAAAAGTAAAGAAAATATACATTTAAGATTCAAAATAAAATGCGAATTTTGTGATTTTTTTAAAAATATTTTTGTTCATGTATGAATTTTTCGTACTAAAAAAATTGCTTGGAATTAACTGTGCTTGCGTTTTTAGCTTTAGCCCCAAAATGCGGATTAGATTACTGTATTTTTTTTTATCTTGCAGTATTACGCAAAGCGTTTACGAAAAGCATGGCGCTCGCACGATAAATTATTTTGCAACAACAATTGATAATATAAATTAGAGCAACGAGAATTAGTTTAGTTTCGAGTAAAAATTCAAGCATCGATGTTCCAATACATTCTAACATTCGGAAATGTATACAAGATTTTATTATTATAATAATTTTTTTTAAATAATTTTATTTGTGTGATCTTCGATTTGCGTGTAACTAAATCTCTAACTGATGAAATTAAAATTATAATTAAGTTAAACTATGGATAATGTTTAAAGCTAGATAATAGACGTAGAATGTATAGGAACAAAGTACGTTTTAAGAAAGCAGCTGAGAATGGCATGTAGAAGGGTAGCCTACCCTCCATGAGAGTGTGATAGGTGGAATTAAGCCCCTGTTTCACCATGCCTGACTGCATCATCATCATACCAACATCTGAAAAAATAAGCCAAAAAAACAAAAACAAAAAATTTGCCATGTACATCAAACCCAAAAAACAAAGAAAAATCGAAGTGTGTGTGTGTACACTTTAAAAACAAAAATCGATTAGGTAACAAAACAAAAGAGAGTAGAAATAAATTTTAAAAAAATATAATAAAACACATGAAAACAAACGAGATATATGGTGGTAAAGAAGAAGAAGAAGAAGACTCGCCCAGGGTTGAAACTCAAAATGCAATTATAATTATAAAAGAACGGAACCAAAAAAAAAACTCGAACAAGTATTTTCTAAAATAAGTTCATCATCGAAGTTTTTGCGCATTGTTTTATTCCCTCATAGATTCAGCGTTATAAATAACATACTTACTCATCGGGGGAGGAAATCGGACTTTTTTTTGGGGAGGTCAAGAAAATCATGAGAATAGTAAAAAAAAACCATGCAGAAAGAATTCTTCATATATGTGTGTGCATTTTTATATGAACGATTCGGGGGGATTTTATTTTTTTATTAAAACTCTTTGTGTGCGTGTTAAATAAAGTAAAGAGAAAAAGAGAGAAAGGAAATAATAAATAAATGGACATTCCGAACAAGCAATAGTAAATCGAAATTCAGACAATGAAATCAAATGGAAGAGAGAGAAAATAATATGAAGAAAAGTTGGTGTACTTTTTTTTTGTTGTTGCAAATTTTAGTCTACGAAAACAAATTTGTGCGAGTCAAAACATCCGGTGTGTCCATGAAACCCGGAAATGAATTAGCAAATTTTTTTCTGCTTCGGGAAACCGTAGAAAGTTACAGTTGAAACTTTTTTTAATTATTTTTTTTATTTACATAAATCCTTATAATAGGATTATCTTAGCTTGGATTCATTAAAATGTTAATTTTAATTTATATTTAGAATATACTTAATTTTTTATTTAAAATATACAAATTATTTGAAACTATTTAAATTTGGTAAAGTTAATGATATCTATTGGATTTTATGAATAATTTACATTGATTAGATTTGAATTTTGAACGAAAATAATGAAATTTTGTTAAAAATATTGCAAATAATTTATATTGTTTAGATTTAAAGTTTAGATATGAAAAATTTAAATTCTTTAAAATAAATTTAATTTTCTCCAAGTTATAAGTTATATTTTTAATAATGCATATTATTTAGATTTGAATTTTTAACGAAAATAATGAAATTTTGTAAGAAAAATGTGTTTATATTATTGTAAATAATTTATATTTAAAGTAATTTTTGTCGAAGTTACAAATTTCTAATAATTTGTATTATTTAGATTAGATTTTTAATGAATATAGTGAAATTTTGTTAACAAAAAATATTTTCCAAAATATTTGAAATATACAAAAATTCAATTTCAATTATTACAAATTTTAAAAAGTCCAGTTAAAACAATTTCAATAAATTTTTAATGAATTGCATTATATAGATTTGAATTTTGAATGAAAATAATGAAATTTTCTTAAGAAAAAGTTTTTCAAAATATTTTAAATAATTTTTTGTATTGATTTTTAAAATTTAAATACACAAATTTTAATTATGTGTAATTAACTAAATTTTCTTAAAGTGACAAATTTGCAATGTAATTTTAATAATTTACATTATTTACATTTGAATTTTGAAGGAAAATTATGAAATTTTGTTGTTTTCCAAAATATTTTAAATAATTTGTTGTATTTAGATTTAAAGTTTAAATATACAAAATTAGAATTTCAATTATTTGAAATAATGTTAAAAAATAAACTTATAAATTTTCAAAGTATTTTCAATAATTTACATTATTTAGATTTGAATTTTGAACGAAAATAATAAACTTTTTGTTTATTGTTTAAAAATTTGTTGTATTTAGATTTAAATTTCAATTATTTGAAATAAATAAAATTTTCTCAGTTACAAATTTTCAATGTATTTTTAAAAATTTACATTAGATTTGAAACTAAAAATAATGAAATTTGGTTAAGGAACATTTTTATAAAATTTATTGTAAATAATTTGTATTGTTCAGTTTTAAACTTGAAATAGACAAAATTTGAATTTCATAAACTAAATTTTATCAAATTTATAAATTTACAAAACATTTTTTATTATTTGCATTATTTAGATTCGAATATTTTGGAACAAAAATAAAGAAATTTTCAGTTATTTTTTTCTAAAATATTGTAAATAATTTCTATGCTAATATTGTATAGATTTGAAAATTAGATGTTCATGAACACACCAAAAGCTATTAACACTTTTGTCAACTCATATTGGATATGCGAAGACAAAGTTGAAGTACGTGTGTAAAGTAAAAAAAAAAACTCGTAATGTAAAAAAGGCCGAAAGTAGCAGAAACCAGGTGAAATTATCAACCAAAAAAAAACTAGAGAATGTATTGTTAAGTTAAATAGGAAACGAGCTGATCCATCAAGCTGATCGGGATCTATGTAGATCTCAAGAGTGAAAATTACCTAGCTCATGGGACCAGTTACGATGGTGGTGAACCGCCACTAGAAGTGATTTCAGTTAATACAACATATTTCGATTCGCAGGATGAACAAATAAAATCGCACACACATCATTCGCACGTCGTGTGGGCGAAGCCCCAAAAGGCTTCGAAGAGAAAATAAAAAGTTTTTCCAAAAAATAAATAATAAACAGTAGTAGTAAGTAGTAGTACGCACTTGACTCAAGTATTGAAGAGTCAATAAGTTGAGCGCACGATAATTCGTGCACGCTCGTTAATGGTAAAGCCAACCACAGAATGGACGAGAAGAACACAAATTATATGAAACTCAATTAAAACGAAATTATAGCTTAAATCAGAGAGAAAGAGAAAAATATAAAGTTTTAGTGTTCAGTTCTTCTTTTGTAAGATTTTCGTTAAAATAAAAATCCAAGAAAAAAAAAATAAAAACCAGATTAGTCTTCGTTTAGTGAAGATGTGTTGTCGGATCGTTTTCTACTTACAATTTTTGCACTTGCACTTCTTGATGAGCGTCTCGTCCTTGATCTCGTCATGGCACGCCTTGCAGTAGAACCAGGCCCTGTATTTCGTTTAATTTGTGTTTTTGTTTTTTTCATAAATTTTCGTATTTCGTTCTTCAAGGATAACAAAAAAAAAAGAAGTGATAAATTCTTCGTCTTCACTTACCTTTTCACCTCGTCCGCAGATTGCGCAATAAAGAATCCCTGAGTATTTGCCACAATCTTAGCGCCCCTCGGGTTTATGGAGATCTTCGTGTCCGCTCCCTCCGTGCCCTTAACTTCGATCGCCAATAAAAGCAGCTTCAGTTTGGTAAAGCATAACCTGCGCATCAATAAAAATATTCAAAAACACGTTTCACTTTACGGATTTAAGCAAAAAGAAAATATTAGGAAAATTCACCCAAAACTTAAAAAAAAAATGATTGCACGAATTTGATCGTTTACAAAAAAAATATAAAAATAATTGTGATGATTGGAAAAAGAAAACAGTAATTACACTCGTTCCGTTTCCTCAACTTTCTAAACGTGAAACGTAACAATTAAATTAAAAAAATAAATAAATAAAATAAACGTTGCATAATTACTGCCTACGAAACCTCTCGGCCGTGTTATTTCCACCTCTATTTTTTTTTTTAAATATTTATACTCTTTCACTTTGGCGTTGAACAAAAGGACTTACCTCAAGATTACTGTTCTTTTATATATTTTTTTTCTAAATATTTTTTTGCGCTTACATACAAATAAAAAACTAAGCGAATTAAGCTTAATTACACACTTAAAGCTACGAAGCCGAAGAGAATAAAAGTTTGCATCTTAAGAGTAGGGCATGCGTTGTTAGTCGAAGCCAGAAGCTAAAAAAACAATAGGAAAGATCAGTTTACGTAACAAACAGACACACAGAAAGAAAGACAAAAATAATAAATACAAGAAAACAAAAATAATTCAGATGATAGAAACTAATTAGTTTAATTGAGTTTTCGCTAAGAATCTAAGATTTTAGTGTCGATGTTGATGAACGTAACTAATGTCCGCTTCATAAATCGTATTTTGGTTTATCTCAATTATTTTCGAGTACGTCTCACATCGAATTGTTTGTTAATGTTTGGAATACGCAAGAACCACTCGTTATAATGTCTTTTAGATTATGTCTTATTCGCCGCCGCTCGTCATTATTTCGTCTCGTGTTTATCGAGTTCTCCCATCGATTCAATTTGTATGGAGCGTATCGTCATTAAAGAGAAGGGTGGATGGATGGATGTGGAGGAAGGACTGCTCAAGGTTTTCATGAAGAAACAAACGTTATATAAATACGTGCTCGTGTGGTGGTGAGTGGAAACATTTTTCTTCAGGATTTCGTTTGATTAGTTCTGCCTGCTTCAATATTTATTGCATTCCCTTGTCATTTCTCTTGAATTGGATATGTATATGATTATTTTATGCAATCACGAGTTCTGATATTCGATCCACTGAATTATAACACATCTCATTGAAATTTAATCAAATAATATATTTTTCGTGTCTTCCAATACATTATTCAAGCGATTTCTTAATATTCAAATATCTTAATTTTCTTTATTCCAAGTATAAAAGTAAAGAAATCATTTATTAATATAAATTAATTTAGTCTGTTTGAAATAATCTTATAAAATCTGTAAATTCTACAAGAGATTTATTTTCTTATTAAAAAATCTAAAAATATATTCTCAGCATTTATTCAAAGTTTATAGAGAATTGTGTAATAAAATATTGTAAGAATTATCAAGAAATTTAACGAAGATTTTGTGTAATTTATTGAAACAAATTGTAAATTTAAAGCTTTTAGTTGTAATTAAAATGTATGATTTTTTAATTCAATTATATTTTTGTAATAATCAATTTTGTTGTTGAAATATAAATGTTTCAATTATTTAATATTAGTTAAAAAATTTGGTACAATTAATTTATTGATCATAAAGTCATAAAGAATCGCCTATTAAAAAATTGAAAGAAACTGAAAAAATAGAACAAATTAAAGAAATTTCTTATTTCAAGTTTATTTATAAAATATTATAAAACTTAAATTATAAATCAGATTTATATATTTATATATAGGAATAGTTTAGACAAAAAAAAAACAATTTTTGCTGTTTTTTTTTTACAAAAATTAGTTTAGATTTTTCAATTCTTCAGTGTAAATATGCTTTATTATTTTGTTATATGTAATTATTCCAAGTTTTCTATTTCTAATCAAAATTTGTTGATTAATTTTATTATTATTAACTTTTTCAATTAATTATTATTACATTATTTTACTATTTACAATTATTTTGCTTGATTTTATGTTTCATATTTTTATTGTTAATTAATTATAAGGAAATAATATTTTTAAAATACCTAAATTATATTCATAAATTGGCATCAAAAATTGTTCTGACATTGAAATTTTCTATTAATTTCAATTTCCTTATCATATAAATGTTTGTAGTATTTTACATATATGAAAACTATATTTTGTTCTATCTTTTACTGATGTTTGTTATTAATTCATAGCTTTGCATAAATAGTTAACAAATTTAATATTTTATGTGAATAAACTTTATTTTGTAGAATAAATTGATTTACTGACAAGTTTTACCTTTTTTAAATACTAGAAGTAACGATTATTACAAATTTTAAGAATATTTGTTACAATGAAAGTTTTTATTGATTATAAGGGTTTAGTCCAAAGCCAATAGAGAATCGTAGATTAAAATATTGAAACAATAAATTATAGAAATTTCTTTTTCTTCTCGTTTCTAGTTATTTCTAGCTTATTTATGTTATTATTAATAAAAAAAACTAGAAAAGTTACGTTATAAATTAGATTTATATACGAGAATAGTTTACAAAAAAAATAGAACTATTTTTTTTGTACAAAAATTAGTTTAAATTTGCCAATTATTCATTAAAATAAATCAACAAAAACTCCACTAATTTTTTTCTGTTTGTAATTATTTCCAGTTATCTGTTTTCAATAAAAAAAAATGTAATCTGTAATCATTTTTATTTAAAATTTTAAAATTATTTTTAGTTTTTGATGTTTCATAATGAATTGTCTTAAATTTTCATTTCTATAGAAAATCGAAATTTTCTTTTATAAATGTGCATACACAACTAATTGCATAAACAAAAATAGATTTCTGAGATTTTGAAACATTTTAAAACCAAAATTTATTTTATTAATTAAAATTTTCATATGAAATGTAAAATAATTTTACAAAAGTTAAGATAAGTTTGTATATTTTATTAATTAAATATATAAAAATTATTGCGGAGAAAATGTAAATATTATATAGTAATTTAATAATTATAAATAATTAATAAATATTTTTTCTCATTTTATGTAAAATTTATTTTACAAGATTTATGAAGTATTCCGTTGCAAGAAAACCCTGATATAAAATAGTTTTTTTTTAAAATTTAATGCAATAAATATGAATTAGGAATTTTTTGAAGATTTATGAAGCTTTTGAAGGATAATTTTTGGGAGTAGCGTTAAAATTGAAATTCTCGACAATTCGGCAAGGACACGGACGTTGTTAGTATTATTGTTTGATGACGTTTGAAATGCTGTTCGTTTGTAATTTTTATCATATTATTCTCTCTAGAGAGAACGTGTGTTGTTGTTGCGTGTCAAATCAATATGTGAGCTTACTCGCTGGCCTGCGGGAAGGACATGCCCGTGAAGGATGGGGACAGAGTCTCAGTGTACATCTCGCATCCTGTGCCTTGCAGGTAATCGTTCTGCCAGACTTGCGTGTCGGGGGACTGAAAAAACAATACACCGCAAACGTAATCAGCAAAAAAAAAAAATGAAGAAGATGAAACACGAAACAAAATCAAAACAATTTTTGTTCGTTTGTTTTCGACACGATCCAAGGATAACTCCATCTAGTTCCTACACATCATCATCAGAGCGAATCATCGCACGTGGAAGGGACACACACAGATATATACATACAGATAGAGATTGAACTGCGACTGAGAGACTGTTTTTACACGTTTTAAATAATTTTTTTGTTCGTTCAAGTAAAATAAATACAATAATATGATGTAAATTACGGAAGATATATAAATAGAGAGAAAGAGATAGTGAAAATACATCGATAGCAGATAAGACATAAGCTTGCAGAAATTATACCACAAAAAACCAGTTGCGCAAGAATCTCAAAAGGGGTAATAACAATCAAATCAAAAACAATAAAATAAATAAATCGGAGTCGAAACGATAATAAAAAACAGTAACGAGAGGGGTTGATGCAAATTAAACACATTTAGATTTTTGAATCATCAATTTCTTTGTGAAATAGAGTATTCCGTCGTTGAGGCCCTTTTTTTCCCTATAAACATCATTTTTTTCTTTGTTTTTATGGGGGGTGGTTGGATTTAATCTTGTATTTTTGGTTTGGTTTTTCCGTCGCCTTGACTTACTCGGTAGCCTGAGCAAAGGGCATCCCTATAAACGAGGGACTCAGTGTTTCTGTGTACATCTCCATCCCGGTGCCCCTTAAATAGTCATTGGTCCACACCTGCATATCGGGCGACTGCAATCACGACAATCACAATAACAAAAATTGCCAAAGAAATCAGTTATTTCAATAAAAAAAAAAATAATTATATAAATAACAAAATAAATTGAAGCTCTTCGTCGCGTCCGGTTTTCTTCTCTTCTTTAGTATAATCGTGTTGTGGATGCGGTTTTGGAAAACGTTAGAAGAAAAGTCGTAGAAGATTTGTGGAGTCCAAACAACAACAAAAAAATAATGATTGAGAGAAGAAGTAGTGGGAGATATAGAGAAGTTGCTACATCTGACTGGATGAGAAATCGGGTGTCTCTAATGAATCGTCGTCTGTAATAGGAGATGAACCTTATCCGATTTTCCCGTCCATTAGTCTCTTCTTCCAGTCAGCGGAACAAAGAGCGCGACCAGATGGAGGAATATGGGGTGCAGTATGTTTTATTTGTTTGTATTGCGATTCGGAGCGCCGACGACTTACAGTTTTGAAGGATCTCATCGCGAAGAGGTTGGCCATCATCGTGGAGAATCCAGGGGCGAGACACGATTGGGCTATGAAGCCGAGCTTCAGCTCTGCCAGGCAGATCACGTCGTCTCCTTGCTTCCAATCCCACGAAGGAATGTTCAGTAAATAAGCCTTAGCAAACAAATAACATTAAACTATCATCACTATCACTAAACTCCGACTTACCTTATTGTGGTACTGCATTAGTTGAATAATTACTCTAATATCGTCGCTGTAATTCTTGATCGAAATTACTCGCATTATGTTTGCTGCATCCTCTGCATCTGGGTCTTGGCAGTATTTGTTGGCTAAAACTAGGCACGCATCGGCTTCGTGTACCTAAACACCATAAACGCAAAACGTCAGTTATCCAAATTCCATTAAACACAAAACTACTCTTATATAATTTTTAAGAAATTAAAACAAACCAAATTATCCGATCATCCATCATTATTTATTTACAAAATTTCCACGAATTTCTAAAATGAAAATAAATTCTATATTCTATTTAATTTTTATATCCAAATTTTTATATATTTACTAAATTTTATAAAATTTGTTAATATTTTAAATATTTTCTCATTTTTAGTTATTTATAATAAATTATGTATTAGATTTATGTACGAGAATAGATTACAAAAAAAATAGAACTATATAAAAAAAAATAAGTTTACTAATTCTTGAATAATATAACTCAAGAAAAAAATGTTGTTCATCAAATTTATTTATTTAATTTTTAAATTAAATATTACTACGATTTACAATTATGTTAATTGTTGTTAGTTTTCCATGTTTGAGAATGAATTCGTTTTTTCATACAGGAAAAAAATCTTCAAAATGTCTAAATTTTATTTAAAAATTGTAAAAAAAAAATTCGTGATTATTTGAACTATTTATTTAGTTTACATACAAATGGTTAAAGATATTTATATTTTAAATAATACTGTGAACATCTTAATTTTATTAATATTATATAATGTTACGTAAGTTTATCACATTCTAAACGAGTGATGGGAAAACTAAGGCCCGCGGGCCAGATGCGATAATCTTGAGAATCGTTAGTAGTAAATAATTTAGAAAATATAATATTTTTTGAATCTTTACTGCATTTTATAATAAATGATATTCAAGCATCATTTTCCTAAATCCTAAATTGTAAATATAATAAATTTTTTTTTTTTTTTTTTTTTTTTTTTTTTTCTTATATTGTTTATTTACAATCTGTCCTCGTGGACATTCAGTAAATTTGTGTGACATTTTTTTAATGTGTTGACATTGTATTGCTTTTCTCAGATAAACTTCCCATTGGAAGTTTTACCTATTTGGTTTGGCTGGGTTTGAACCCGAGAAACTCACATCCGTGAGCGGCGACTCTAACCATTCGGCTACGAGTCGCCATAATAAATTTAAACCAAATTTTGTTCACTAAATATGTAGTTTTTTTTAAAGAAACGTTATTTTGAGTCGTTGAATTATTTAAATTCTAAATATGACTATACTAAATTTTGAAAATTTCGTTATTAAATATGCAAAATTTTTATTTTAAAATTTTTCATCAACATTATAAATATTAATGAAACGTAAAATTTAACAACTTGATTATCAAAATATAAATTAAATTAATTTTTGATGATCTTCATTGTAATTGAACATATGTAATTTTTTCACATTTTAAACCAGCGATGGGCAAACTAAGGCCCGCGGGCCAAATGCACCAATCTTGAGATTTATTAGTATTAAAGAATTTACAAAATATTGTATTTTTTTGAGTTTTTATTGCATTTTATAATAAATTATATTGACCCAAAATTATTTATATTATAAATATTAATGAAACAAGAAATTTATAAAAATTAATAAAAAAAACTTAAAATGTGAATGTTTTATTAATTTTATGTAATAATTTTCATTTTAATAATTTATAAAAATTTAGATTTATTGACTTATTTCCAACAATTTTAAATTATAATTTTTAAACTATTATAAAATTGTCAGATTGTAGAAATATTAATTAATTGGAGTGATCGAATAATTTGTTTGTTATTTGATTTTAAACAGATGTACAAAATTAATTAATCGAATGTTTCTATAGTTATGGATTGTAAGCGATTAGCGGCAAGTGTGCTTAGAAAACAAAAAGTTAGATGACGTTTCGAAAATCTGACGTAACCAATTTGCATAGTCAATAAGTATAGAAGCATTGTTTTTGGAATGATCGAAATTTTTGATCTTCAGAAGCTCTGGATCGACTTCTCCTTTAATTCGAAACTCGAATGATGCCGAGTGTAAGGAAATAATAAAGTAAGTAAGTTTCTAAAAGTCCTACGCTTCAGACCTAAGGTTTCACTACTATAAAAAACGCAGCATGCATTTCGGAAATAACAAACAAACAACAACAACAACATTTTCGACTTCCTCGCTTTGCGCTAATCTTCGTACTGACAAAAAACAACGGGCTCTTTTTTTTTGGCAAAAAATTGCTTAATCTTAAAAAAAATATATCGTATGGTGCTTGTTAACAAAGACTATGGGACTAGCCTCTTGGTATAAGTTGCAAAATGCAATGAGGTGGTTTTGATCGGTCAATACTTAGAGGCTAGTGAATAAGAAAATATATAAAAAAAACATGCCTAATCGCTTCATTAGTCACTAGAAATCTGGTTGGATCAGTAATAATGAAGAACGAAACGAAAAATCGGGAGCAGATTATTATTTTTTATTGATAAAAAAAATTAAATAAAATAAAGAATAAATTATATAATAAATCTATCGAGGCCTATTTTCAGTTAGTTACGTTAGAGCGAGAGCCAACTTACCACCACTAGGCCCTTCGTCGTTGAGGGAGGGAGGGTAAAGAGCAATTGTTTCCTAGTTGCTAAGTAGTTTTTGTTTGTTTTCTGTTCTTTTCTTTGTTTTTTTTTAGTAATAGGCGGGGTTTTCTTGTTTCTTTAGTAACAGGCAACCAACGGAAATGATAAAAAAAAAAACGAATCCAGGTTCGTCGTTAGGCACCTGATTTTCTTTTGTTCGTTTCGGATTTGGGGGGGCCGGGTTAATTAACGAAACTGTGTCCAGATTAGTTGAAATAAAAATAAGGGAAATTTATTTACCTTCAAACAGCCTGGACAGAGTTTCCGCAATTACGAAATCAAAAATTATTTATATATATATAAAAAAAAACAAAAACACACAGACTATTCTTTGCAAGACCTAGTTGGTAACAGTAACATTCATCGATTTTCCAAAAAAAAAAAATATTAATAGACCAAAAAAAAACGACAAAAAAATAAAAGACATTTAGATAATCAACATTAATCTTAATTAAGATGATTGTATTAAAACGGAAAATAAAAGTGGATGTGTTATAAAAAAAAATCAAATTTTATTAATTATAAAAATAATGATGAAAACGATGTGTTTGTTTTAAATATTTTTGTTTTTTTTTTGAGTGGGACTTGTTTTGAGAAATTATTATAAGTGATGAGATTTTTTTTTTTTTTGGTTGTTGAAAGATAGATAGATTTGCGCGTTTCTTACCTTGACCCTTTGCAGGTCAATAGGGTTCATGATGGTACCTTGGAAGAATTCTACCGTTGTGAAATGTCTCTTGAAGAGACCTTCCAGTTCAAGGTCAGGCGGTTTCCTAGTTACCAAAAAATAGTACAGAAAACAAAAGAAAAACAACAACGGAAAACGAAAATTAAAAAAAAAAAAGAGAGAATAAATAATTTAAGGAATAAACAAATGATGTAATTAATCTACGAGATGTCGCTTTCAGAAAGAAAAGAAAACTTCTGTACATTCCAAAGATCCAGCAGTAAAATGATTATAGTAACAATATAGTATATACCATGCAAAATGTCGAGAGAAATAAAGGCACCTGTGGCTACTCCACTACTCTGCGAAAAACGAAAGAAAACGCGAACCCGGGCAGCTCCTTCGAAGCCCAAAAACTAAATACCAATAAAATAAATAAATTTAATAAAAAAAATAAAATAACGAGCTTAACCACTTCGGAAAGAGCTGCCCAGAAAGTCGCCAATAATACCAAAAAAAGGAAACAAAATAAAATTAGGAAATGATAAGTAATCAAAAAAAAAAATATTAAACAGTGCTGCAGGAAATAGATGTTCTGTATAAAAAAATTGGTTTCTCATAAATTTGAAGCTTAAACACGACCCATTCATTAATATTAATTTGATTAAGAGACGCGGGAAATCCGGTTGCGTTTGTCTGCGTTTGCATTTTTTTTTTGTTGTAATTTGCGCTACCTTGACACGTTCAAGGTCTACTGCGTTCATCATGGTTCCCTGAAAAAACTCCACTGTTGTGTAGTGGCGTTTCAGAAGTCCCTCCAATTCCAAATCTGGCTCTTTTCTACAATGTAATGTCGCATCATCATAACAAAAACATAACAAACTAAAGACATGAAAAAATAATCTAATAGAAGAAAATTATTATTTTTTCTTAAAAAAATATATATATATATATATTGGTTGGCCTATTTGTAATTAAATCATTATTATCTGAAAAGAAAATACACATTTTGGGAAGCTTATTTTAAATTTGTAAATTTTACTTACAACATTTTTTTATGTAACATAAAATGTCTATGTATTTATATGTAGTGACTATAAAATTATTTTATTATTTTGATAATTGTTAATATTACAATAATTTTAATTGCTACAGGATATCTAACTTCAAACTTTAAGTTGTTACATGTTAAATTGTTCTAATGCTGCTACATTCACACCATTGCCAACTTGAGACATGAAGTTGCCATATGTTACAATCTTGTTTACATAAAAATAAAAACTCTAAATTTGGGTATGTAAATTATATATGTTGATACTTAATTTTGATTTTAGCTTACAACTATCAAACAATATTTTTGGTGGCATTTATTCAAGTTGTCATTTAATGTAATACGAAATATATTATATAACTGTCAAAATATATTTTAGGTTATACAATTTTGATGACTTTTAATTCAAGTTTTCATTGGACGTATTATGTCAAGTTGTCATTGTTACATTTTCTTAATTAATCTATATATTATATAACTGTCAAAATATAAATTTAGGTTACATAATTTTGATGACATTTAATTCAAGTTGTCAGTAAATGTCATATGCCATGTTGTCAGTATAACATTTTCTTAGTTAGTTTATATATTATATAACTGTCATTAAATTGTCATTGAATGTAATATGTCAAGTTGTCATTTTTCATTTTCTTAATTAATCTGTATATTATATAATTGTCAAAATATATTTTTATGTTAGACAATTTTTGTGTAATTTAATTCAAGTTATGATTGAATGTACAATGTCATTCTTAAGTTTTTTAATTAATTTATATATTATATAACGCAAAATATATTATTATGTTATACAATTTTGATGTCATATAATTAAAGTTGTTACTGAATGTCAAGTTGCCATTATTAAATTTTCTTTATTTATCTATGAATGAGATAACATTCAAAATATATTATTAGGTTATACAATTTTTGTGACATTTAATTAATATTAATATTGATTGTTAAGTTGTCAATATTACATTTTCTTTATTAATCTATGAATGAGATAACTGTCAAAATATATTATTACGTTATACAATTTTGATGACATTTAATTCAAGTTGTTCTTGAATGTAATATGTCAAGTTGTCATTATTACATTTTTTTAATTAATCTATGTATTATATAACTGTCAAAATATATTATTAGGTTATACAATTTTGTTGATATTTAATTAAAGTTGTTACTGCATGTCAAATTGTCATTATTACATTTTCTTAATTAATGTATGTAATATGTAACTGTCAAAATATATTTTTAGGTTATATAATTTTTGTGACATTTAATTAATATTGATATTGATTGTTAAGTTGTCAATATTACATTTTCTTCATTAATCTATGTATTATATAACTGTCAAAATATATTATTAGGTTATACAATTTTGGTGATATTTAATTAAAGTTGTTACTGCATGTCAAGTTGTGATTGTTACATTTTCTTAATTAATGTATGTAATATATAACTGTCAAAATATATTTTTAGGTTATAAAATTTTGGTGACATTTAACTAAAGTTGTTATTGAATGTCAAATTGTCATTATTACATTTTCTGAATTAATCTATATATTATAAAACTGTCAAAATATATTTTTAGATAATACTATTTTGGTTACATTGTTACTAAATGTCAAGTTGTCATTATTACATTTTCTTAATTAATACAACTATTATATAACCATCAAAATATATTATTAAGTAATTAATTTTTTGTGATATTTAACTAAAGTTGTTCTTGAATGTCATGTTGTCATTATTATATTTTTTTAATTAATCTACGTATTATATAACTGTCTAATTAGATTTTACAATTTTGTTGACTTTTATTTAAAGTTGTCATTGAATGTCATATGTCAAATTATCATTATAAAATTTTCTTAATTAGTTATGAGTATGAACGTAAATAATAACTATCAATTGAAGTCAAAATTATGTAAATAACTGATGTTATGAAAATAAGCTTCCCAAAAAGATGCATGTTTATATAATTATGTATTTAACTTAACACAATAATTGATCTTTTTTCTGGATTTTTTTCTTAAAATAAAAAACTTAAAAAACGTTTACAGAAAGTAGATTGGAAAATGGATGCTTACCTATGTAAGAAAACTACTTCGACGTCAACGTCCTCCCTGTCCTCGTGAAGGAAATCTTTCAAGAAGTGCGAAACTGACTCGTAGGTGATGTGGCCACAAACCACGATGTGCCTGGCTCAAACACAAGAAAGAGAGCATTAGACGATGCAACGTGAATTATTAAAAAAAAACAACAACAACGACAACAATGAAAAAAAAACACATATCTTACAACACACCACAACACTTAATCAAATTAAAAAACAGAATTTAATAAAAAATAGATATAGATACAATGGAAAATAAACTTTCTACAAATTACAGTATCGAAAATGCTCAAATTATTAAAAATCGAGTTGAAAAAAAAATGTTGTAAAGTTGTAAAAGTAGTAAAGATAAAGAAAACATGCTCTCGTAATATATAGATTAAAGAAAATACGTTCAATTATAGAAAAAAATATTATCAAACTAGCACTAATGGAATTCGCTGTCCTCCAGTGCACAAGAAAATTGGTTCCATCATGCATCAATTCGTACTGCTTTTTCAAAATTTAATTCTCAACTATTAAATTAACAATTACAAATAAATAATTACAACTGAATGTAGAAAGTTTCAATTAAAAAAATTATATAACTATTCGTAAGCCAACACCCTTGACTAAAGCGCTTCAAATCCCTTTTTCTTTTTTCTTGTTAGTTGATTAGTTACGAAACACAAAACGCGATTGGCAGTACTGAGGGGGACAGGAGCGACAAACTAAAGGAGATATCGATACGTTTTTGTTTTTTCTTTTTTTAAATAGTCAAGCCTGCTGCTTATTCCAATTGAATTAAAAATCTATAAAAATTATATTTAAAAAAAAATAACAATAATAAATAAATAGGTGATTTCTACCCTAAAAGAGAAAAAAAAATACTAAAGTTGAGATCATCCTTCAAACGTTTAAATACGAATAAAACAAAAATTAAATAATAAAAAAATATTTTTATAAATATATATATACAGGGTGAGCGCCTGTGCACACTGCCTGGCCGCGCACAAAACTTCCCGGGTGATCATCGAAGAACCGCATGCGGTCATGCATTATGTAACAATATATATATCTCACTCTCTAACATTTAGTCAAAGAAAAGGATGTTTAAATAATAGAAAAAAAATAACAAGAAATGGTTATTATGTAATGGATTTAAATTTAAAAAAAAAAATCCGTTACATATTGATGATTTGTACATAGAAAATTTGGGGGTTGGGGATTTCATGAGTGATCCACTAAAGTTAAGAATGAAACCGTTTTGCAATCGGAATATCTTTAGAATTCCGTTTACAGACAGGTTGGGAAACATAAAAGAAACACCTAAATGACCCAAGGATTATTTAACAAAAAAATTAATTAAAGAAAATAAAGAAGTAAATAAATAATAAAACATTTATATATATATAATTAAAAAATATATTTACGGTAATTATAAAAGTGGTGTCGTGAGGGTTAATTATTTGTAATTATTTTTTTGTTCATATTTTTTTTTTGCGGGGGGTAATTAAAGGATGTACGAAGCGTGCAGGAGAAAACACAGCTCTTTATGTGAAAAAATATACCGTGTTCCCTTAACAGATTTTTGAGATTTTTTTTTTAAATATTTTTTTTGTACATGATTTCCCGGTTGGTAATCGTGTGTGTTAAGTCAACAAGGTACTAGAAGTATCTTCTCTCACCTTCTGCCTCTCTCGTTCTTCAAGGTGCCACCATACTTTGGTCTAGTCCCGATCAAGTCAATAATCTCGGGGATACAACTGGCAAATATCGCCTAAACGCCAGCCGGACAAACAAGACAATCATTTGGACATTAAGAACAAGAGGCATCGCCCAACCAATCGATATGTTGAAATAAAAATAATAAAGATTTTATTAAGTGAACAAATCTATCGATTGCTTGGGCGTATTTAAAGACGATAACAAGTAATATTTGCTGTAAGCTATGGGCATGGAGAAGTGGCTTCAATATTTTTTTTGTATTCTTTTTTATTTCCGAAAAAAAATTAAATGGAGGTTTGGATCTTTTTGGGGGTGGTGTGGGATGCAATGAAAAAATGGGATCACCTTACTAGCGTTTTTTTTTTCAATTATTTTCTTTTTCCATCTCTGGGATAGATTATTTTAAAGAAAAAAAAAACAATAATTAAGAAATTGATTAATTTTCTTATTTTTTGAAGAAGAAATTAAAAAAAAGTCTAATTTACGAACATAAAAAACAGACAGTCCAATTAGAGGAGCCTTATAGGTCTTCTTCGCTCTCTAAAATTATTATGTACATGAGACAAGAGACAGGCGTTTTCGGGTTCGGCACAGTCGACTCGATTCCCGAAACGGTTTGGTTAGAAACGATAAAATTAATTTATTAAAAATTAAAATGGTTAAAAACCGGAAAACCGGAAGTGCTTTTTTGTGCGTGTGTGCTTGTGTGTTGCGTCACCGGAAAAGACGGAAATAACGAACGATAAAGAAAACAAAGAGAGAGATAGATAGAGAGAGATAAAAGGATCAGAGTTGTAATAATAAGTACGAGGTGGACGAAAAAGAGACGAAAATATAAATTCAAAAGAGAGAGATAGAGATGGTCGAGTGTGCGTGCGCGTCTAGACAAACAAACACTTGGACGGTGCCAAAAAGTCCCTAGGATTGCTCAAAGTCGAAAGGAAACAAAAAAATAAAATAAAATAAAAATAAAACGAAAATGTTACCAAAAATAAATGAAAAAAAAAAATATAATAATGGAAATAATAATATTTATTTTAAATTAAGAAATAAATAATTATAGTTGTTTTGTCTACTTCTTGTTGGTTTATTATGTGGGAGGGAGCGTTTCGCGCGCGTCACGCTTCGTCGTTAGAGCCGATTTCAGGATGCGATTCTGAAAAAGTCTGGTTCTGAAATTTAGGTTGGCAACGGACACCCCCAGCACATTCCGCGCGAGTTCAGAGCGCGGCCGTGCGTTGCGCTAGCAGGCTGTGCGGGCTCTATTCTTTAATCATAATGGGGTGCTACTACTATGTATAATAATAATATAACAATAATAATAATGTTTCCTCTACTTTGGGGCCAGCTAGACTAAACCAGGCTTAAATCACTCATCCCATTCTGTATGCTCTGTCCAGGTCACCAAAATTTCCACAAAAAAAGAAAACAAAAAATATAGCGAAACAAAAAAATCCCTAGACGCGACATCTGAATGACAGTTTAACCTCAAATATTAATAGAAAATTATTGGCTTTTACATTATTTTTTCTTTAGCGTTAATTATTTTACCAATTGATCGATCTCCATGAGTTTTAGGTTTGTGCAATTAGTGGAATAAGCATACAGAATGCAGGTCCAAATCGGCAGCTAGCTGAGCATGCCAAAAAGTTGTCAACTCTCTAAACGAAATTAATATAACAAAAAAAAAAATAAGTGATAATAATAAAAAATAAAATATAAAACCAAACAAATAAAAAATCAGTAATTTAAAATTATTAATTATATAATAATAATAATAATAATAATTAGGTGAACTTGCTCTAGAGTAAGATCGAACAAAAAATATTACCCACGAAAATGAATCGTTTTGATTTAAAGAAATAAAAAATTGTTTTGTAATATATTTCCGATTCGCGTTTTAACAATGATTTGGGGGTAACATTTTTGCGTTCGCTAAAAGTTACCGAAATATATATAGAAATATATAGCGCAAAGCATAACCCAAGTGCTACAAAAAAGTATATATGTATAATATATAATATAATTAATTCTTTTTTTTTGTTGATACATATGAGTTATCTTCAAAATTATTTAAATAATAAATAAATTAAAATTATAGATTTATTTTTTTTTTGCATTCCCTGCTTTAGATAATTTAATATTTTTTATTGGTTTCGTGTTGTTGTTTTTACTTAATTAATGAATAATAATTAAAAAAAATAAAATAAATAAATAATTTCTCGTATACTCGGTTATTGCATTTATATATATTTATTAATATAAATATATATGTATACATATATATTATATACGTTAGTTTTTTTTTTTAAATTTATATATGCACGTATATAGTATACTTGTGTGTGTTTTCGGGCTATACCTGCGTCGCACATCTTTGCTGTACTTTCCGGCATACTTGGGTCGATTTGCTGCGAGCTCAGTGATCTCAGGAATCCAGCTGGCAAACACCGCCTACCAACCCACACACCCATCAGGCTCCTCAGTTAGGACCCAAAAACATCTATTTACTACTACACTTTCTTCTAACTAACTCTTAGATCTTAGGTAAACAATCATAGTATATAGTATAATATATATATATAATAGAAGTAACATACATACAGAAGTACATATTCAACATACATAAATCATATCAAATAAAAGGAAACGGTTAGAACTATGCGTACTTTGTACAAAGGTAGCACATCCTCTCTCAATGTGTTCTAAGGATCTTTATTTTCTTTTTCTTTTTGTGCGTGTCACCTCTGCGACACGACGAGGTTTATTTATAGTCGCAGTTAATATTGTTGACGTGGATTTATCGGGGATTTTCATAAAATTATTTAACCTTTGGAACACGTTTCAGCCCATTTCACAGATAGATATTCCTTAATCCAATACGAATTAAAACAAATTTTGGTTGTCAAAGAGTTTTAAACAACACTAAATTGACAGTTTACATAATAGTTGGTACGCCTGATTTAATTTTGTATTTATACACAATGTGGATGCAACAAACTTATAAAATAGTTTTAAAGTAAGTATAGTTTATATTACATAAATTTAAATAATTGTGGAATGAAAACTAAAAAAAAATATATAATATAATTCCATTTCCCACTTTCAAAACAATTTCTTGTAATCCAATACGAATTAAAACAAATAATCAATTGTGTCTGCTTGTCAAGGAGTTAAACAACACTAAATTGACAGCTTGCATAATAGTTGGTACGCCTGATTTAATTTTGTATTTATACCCCATACAGAATGTGAATGCAACAAACTTATAAAATAGTTTTAAAGTAAGTATAATTTATATTTCATGAATTTAAATAATTAAAGAATAAAAACTGAAAAAATATATATAATATAATTACATTTCCCACTTTCAAAACTATTTCTTGTAATCCAATACGAATTAAAACAAATAATCAATTGTGTCTGGTTGTCAAGGAGTTAAACAACACTAAATTGACAGCTTACATAATAGTTGGTACGCCTGATTTTATATTGTATTTATACCCCATACAGAGTGTGAATGCAACAAACTTATAAAAAAGTTTTAAAGTAAATATAGTTTATATTTCATGAATTTAAATAATTAATGAATAAAAACTAAAAAAATATAATATAATTCCATTTCCCACTTTTAAAACAATTTAATGTAATCCAATATAATTAAAACAAATAAACAACTGTTTTGGTTGTCAAGGAGTTAAAAACCACTAAATTGACAGCTTACATAATAGTTGGTACGCCTGATTTAAAATTGTATTTATACCCCACACACAGTGTGAATGCAACAAACTTATAAAATAGTTTTAAAGTAAGTATAGTTTATATTTCGTGAATTTAAATAATTAAAGAATAAAAACTAAAAAAATATATATAATATAATTACATTTCCGACTTTCAAAACAATTTCTTGTAATCCAATACGAATTAAAACAAATAATAAATTGTGTCTGGTTGTCAAGGAGTTAAACAACACTAAATTGACAGCTTACATAATAGTTGGTACGTCTGATTTAATATTGTATGTATACCCCTAATACATAATGTGAATGCATCAAATTTATAAAATAGTTTTAAAGTAAGAATAGTTTATATTTCATGAAGTTAAATAATTGAGGAATGAAAATTTAAAAAAAATATATTTTTTAATTCCGTTTCCAACTTTCAAAACAATTTTCTGTCAATCATCCTGTCAATTGCCTTCAACGGTTTCCAATAGCAACCAGCTATATTACCATATACTATTGATTCTAAATTATTTCTGTACAGGCAGTTTGTAATTAGGTTTACACTATTTTTTTTCATAAAATTATTTATTAACTGAAAATATTTATTTATTTATTAATTTTAACAGCAGAAATCTATAGGTTCAATTGTAATTCGATTTTTCAATTGTTTTCTTCCGAATGGTCCAATTTTCTTTTCGTACTTGTTGCACGACGACAGTAATTCAATGAGCAAGTAACGAATCCTACAGCCGTTATCTTGAGCGCACTTCATCAGCATGCAATTCGAGTTTCCAACCAAGTTTTCCCTTACAATTGACTAGCGCAATTTGCCACTCCAAGATACAAATCCTCGAATCCATCTGCACCATTTACAATTCCTTCTTCAAACCTCTTTCTTTAATTAAATCCAAATAAATTTAATCAAAGTAATTGAATTCACAGCAGATTTACAGATTAAAATCGTCCCATATTCGAAACGGTGTAAGGATTCGATATCAAAGTTTAATCCTGCAGTGAGATTATCCTGCATATCAGATTCATAATCGGATATTACTGTAATTCTATTGCATACTCGAAGAATTAATTAGTGCACATATTGAAATTTAATTAATTAATTAAATCCACTCTAGTTTGGCTTCAGATTTACACTACTTATAGAAATTGAATTTCATTTATTTGAACAAATTGTGAATATTTCAGTCAAATTTAATTGTAACTAAAAATTTAATATGATAATATTTATTTATTGACATTGACATTTAAATGACACTAAATTTAAATTGACAGTCGCTGTCATTTTAACAGTTGGTATGTCTAACTTAATATTGTACACATAGAATTTTTATAAAATAATTTGTAAAATATTGAAATTTTGTTGTGATATTATCTGCAGTTTATTTCTCTTGGATGAGAGAGCTCGTGGTTTGGGCGAGATTCAAATACTTGATATTTCTAATTAGGTTCCGGTGCCAAATTCGTAGGATCAACGAATATCTTTCCCGGTCGTGCGAAGAACGTGTCCAAAAGGCGTATACCCCATAAAAGAGAAAAATCGTAATCGATAATATTAATTGATTAAAACAAAAGAAACTTAAAATGAACGTAAATTAAAACGTTTGGGAGTAAAAAACAGGATCATTAAGACATGTATCAACGAATGTGCTAAAAATAAGGTGTTCCATCAAAAAAAAAAAACACAACAAAAAGGAGTAATTAAAGCTACTTGGTCAAAAGGAAACACACGCGTGTGTTCGAAAAAAAATATAATTTTGTATAAATCTCAAAGTTTTTAGTCGATTCAGTGCACAAGAGAACTACGTGAGATCAATTAAAAATTAAAATAAGTCTTCTACGTTCGATGTGTGTATTTTTATGTGATAATTAGTGCTAGTTCATCTTCGCTTTTTGGATTAGAGCAGGCAGTGATTATAAAAACCAATAAAAAAAAGAAACAACGTGAATAAAATATTAAAACAAAAGAACGAAAACAAAAGGGTGTTTTTTTTTTGTATAGTTGTGTGTATGTGCGCAGGCGGCTGTGGCTCAAACGGTCCAAAAAATAAAAAAGTGTGTAAATTAGGTCGTATTTTCTGTTTTTTTTTTTAATTGCAAATCCTTGCAGGATCCAACGAATTACGGTTCGAAAAAACAATCGCGCTAAGAACAAAAGTTTCGACGAAAATAGATCCTGCACAATATGCCAAGTCTCGGGCATCTCTGGCAGCGACGACCATAATTCGTTAGAGATTAAAAATAATAAATAAATATTCTTTTCTCGTTCAAATCCGACGGAAAAATATTAATAAATAAAATGAAACAACACGTGTAGTCTGCACGTTTTTAGCAATTTTTTTTTATAGAAATTAATACCTCTTTCCGTGCTCCCTCTTGTACTCGCCGCAGTACTTGGATCTAGTTCCTACAAGGTCTATAATCTCTGGAATGCTACTAGCAAATATCGCCTGCGAACAAGTCCTAAATGCTATTACTAAAGAAACAAAAATGAAAAGAAAACTCGTCGTCCGCTGCTCGTGTTTTTTGTTTGAGTTTTTTTTTTAAATACAATATGTATGCTGCAAGTGTGGATTAGTATTCTTCGTAGATGTGAAAGTATAATTAAAGATGTAAATTCCCTCGTGTCTCGTGTGGTCCTATTAATTTTACTTTTTTCTTAAAAAAAAAATAAAATCAACAAAAAAAACATCATATTGATCTTTACGTAAGCGCAAGCACGAAGCGGCTACACACACAGTATATTAAATTAAAGAGAATATTCGAAGCCCATGCAAACAAAGTTTCCAAAAATTATACATCAAAAAATAAAAAGAAATAATAATCGAAGCACACTCAAAGTATAGTACACATAACATAAACACAATGCCTAAAAATCCCATCGGGTAATTCTTGGATTCGGGTTCTTGGTTTTATTCAGAGATAGATTTAGATAATAGAGAGATAGAGAGAGAGAGAGACGTAGAGAAAGAATAAAAGGATAGGTGTATATATTTATTTTTTTTTGTATTTTTTTTCCATATATATAATTATTTTTTTCGGAACAGTCGTAATTCTGGAAGTCTTAATTTTTCATTATTTACAGCAGCAAAAATATCCTTTTTGTCTTCGAATTGTAACATTATTTGTTTTCGAAAAAAAAAATATAATTAATTAAGAAAAAATATAACGAAAATTTAAAAAAAATTATACTGATATAATTTATTTTTTTTGTCGTTGAAGCGTTTTGAAAAGCACACGAGCGGCCGCTTCGTCATCCGACGAAGTCGTAATTTATGTAACAGAGATAGCCAGAATGGGAGGTCGAAAATTATAATAAAAAAAATTTGTAAATATTTGAAGTTTTTGCTTTTTTTTTTTTCGTTTCATGTAAAAAAAAAAGAAAAACAAATAACGAAACAAATTAAATATTTTAATAATTACGTAATTAATAATAATAGTAGTATAGAGAGAGATAGTTTTAGGTAAATAATAGTAAGTGGAAAAATGAAACGAACTTACCAAGCCGACGAGCAGGAAGAACACCAAGAATGTGCGGCCGAGGACCGTGTGGCAGTAGACGTCGCCGTATCCGACCGTGGACATCGTCACGATGAGGAAGTAGACGCACGTCCAGTAGGGTAGTGGGTGCGGGTTTTCGAAGTCTAAAGGATCTCCGGAGTTTTCCAGCTGCGATTAGTTTTTGAAAATTAGGAAACGGTTGGAAAAGATGCTTGTGAAGGATGACTTACTAAATGAATTATGCCGGCTGCGGTCAACCAGACCGAGATGAAGATGGACACTAACTGAGCAAGTCGTATAGAGCTGGAAGTTTTCAGTATGTTCAAATACTGAAGTATATCCGGCACGGTCATCAGACGTAGAGCACGAAGGAAACGGAGACCTGAAATTAAACAAATATTACTTACAATTGTTCTTTAAACCTACTCAACATCTATAATGTAAAATCAATTTACAAGATACAAATTTCTTAATATTTCTAGAAAATTATTCGCTAACAAGTTTTAAAGAATTTATTTCATAATATTTCCATAAGACAATCGTCAATAAACTAACATATTTTAATGTAATGATTTCTTAATAATTTTAGAAAATTATTGTTAATTATTACAAATTTATTTTCTTCATATTTTCAGAAGACAATCATCATAAAATAACATGTTTTAAAGAGTAGATTTCTTAATAATTTCAGAAAATTATCATATATAATAATTTGAAAACTGTCTATTTCTTAATATTTTCGTAAATTGATCATCTAACAGCTTTTAAAGAATTAATTTCTTAATATTTTCAGAAAATAATCATCAATAAAGTGGCATATAATAAAGAATCATTTTCTTAATAATTTCAGTAAATGATTATCAATAAACGAGCAAATTTTCTTAATATTTTCAGACGACAATCATCAATAAAGTAACATGTATTAAAGAGTCGATTTCTTAATAATTTCAAAAAATTATTATCAATAAGCTAACAATTATTACAAATTTAATTTCTTCATGTTTTGAGAAGACAATCATCAATAAACTAACATGTTTTAAAAAGTCTATTTCTTAATAAGTTCTTAAAAACGTCATGTAAGTTTGAAAACTGTATATTTCTTAATATTTTTTGAAATTTATTATTAATATTCTAAGAGATATTAAAAAATCTTTTTCTTAATATTTTTAGGAAATAATCATCAATAAACTGACATTTCTTAATCATTTCAGAAAATTATTTTCTATAAGCTAAAAATTTTTACAGATTTATTTTCTTAATATTATCAGACGACAAGCATCAATAAACTATAATGTTTTAAGGAGTCAATTTCTTAATAATTTCAGAAAATCATCATACGTAATAAAAATAATAATTTGAAAACTATTGATATTTTCAGAAATTCATTATTAATATTAACAGTTTTTAAAGAATTTATATTTTATTATTTTCATGTTTTAAAGAGTTAATTTCTTAATAATTAAAAAAAAACATCATATAATATATTATAATATTTTGAAAACTGTCGATTTCTTAATATTTTCAAAAAATTATTACCAAGAAACTAACAATTTTTAAAGAATTCAACATTTCAAAGAATCAATTTATTAATATTTTTAGAAGACAATCTACAGTAAACTTACAAATTTTAAAGAGTTGATTTCTTAATCATTTTATAAAACTGTCATATATAAACAAATAATATCAAAGGTATAAGTTTCTTAATATTTTCATTAATAAGATGATTTTATATAATTAATTATCTTAATATTTTCTGACGATCATAATCTGAAAAATTTTATAAAATCAATTTCTTCATATCAGAAAAAAAAAATCGATTTCTTAAATTTTACAGAAAATTATTATAAACAAGCTAACATTTTTTAAAGAATTAATTTTTTAATATTTTAAAAAGGCAAATATCAATTAATAAATTGATTTCTTAATATTTTCAGAAAACAATTTAATCACTAATGTTAGAGTCGATTTCTTAATATTTCAAGAAAGTTATTATAAATAAAATAACAATGATTGATAATTAAAAATATTCTTGATTTTTTTTCTAAAAACTGATAATGTTGAAGAATTATTGCGTTGAATGAAATAGTTAATCAATAAATAATAAAATTGGCATAAGACTATTTATTGTGGGTTTTCATAAACATATTTATTCATTGCCACGTTTGCAAAATTTTGCATATTTTCTACGTTTGTTGTTCTCGGTTTTAATTGGATAAATTCAAAGCGATGTTATTGCATGGGACCAGTGGGAACTGACCCATGAATTTCTCGCAAAAGCTCTAATTAAATATTCAACATTTCGCGCAACGTTTAATTGGGTAACTTTTTTTTTTCCAGTTCTGTTTTTCGCTCTCAAAATATAATCAATTTCGTGCTCTGAAACCCATTCATCGCGCGAAACGTTTCCACGTATTCCCATTATGAAATGCTGAAACTTCAATAACTGCAAGTTACTAATTGGCTATACAGAAAATAAAATACAATACAATTTCATTAATTCAAAACTGAGGTAATTGAAATATCTGTTTTTGTTCGAAGTTTTCTATTGATAATAAAATGTATGATTTCAATAAATAACATTTCAATAATTTAAAATAACTGAAAAATTCTGAAGACCTAAACCTTTTTCCATTATGAACTGCTGAAACTTCAATAACTGTTAACGTGCATAAATTCAAAATTGAAGATTTATATTTTAATAATTTAAAATAACTGAAAATATTTGAAAGGATTGAAAGAAAATATTGGAGCAAGAAATGGAGAATCCCAGTAAATCTTCGACAATGAGCGCACGCTAAAAATAAATCTAGTCCATTGAGGATCACAAAAGGATCTGCTGCTCGTGAGCTCCACTTTACAATTTAATAAGAACTAATAAGATACAATCTTTTTTCCATCAAGAAACGAAGCTTGAGTATCGCACATTTTTATACAAAAAGTTATATAATTATTTCAATGAAATTACTAATAGAACTTTTCTTTTAAAACTTTAATAAATTAAGTAGAATTTTCACTTTCTTGATTATCCTTTCTTAACGATCAATTTCCTTAACGAAAGAAAGTACATATTGTTGAAAAAAAAAAGTTAAATGTTTATTGATGGGTTGGGATATATTTGCATATTTCGCTCGCCTTCATAGAATGAGAGCAATAAGAATTAGCGTTTAATGAAAGTCAATCCATTAGCTGGATAAACAGACGGAGGAGGAATCGATACGGAACGGAGCCGTCCCGTATGTTACGCAGCCGTCGATGTCCGAGTCGAGTTTCGCCCATGTATGTACAAAAAAAAAAGATTGTTCTATTCGACTCACAATAATGATGATTATAAAATACTACTCACCTATCCACGTGCGATCCAAATAAATTGAGACGAAGGACGGGGGTATCGTGAAGTAATCTACGAACGAGTACATCTCTAGCATGAACCATAACTTATCGCTAGCTGCTATAAACTGTAACCAATAAATCAACAATTAGGTAGTGAATTGGGTCATATATCCTTATACTCCACATTACGTTCATCCGAATTACATCTTCCTATTAATGATTATTTACATAAATCGTTTGATTCTCAACCTTTCAACAAGTTTATTTCTATCATAAATAAATATACAGCATATTATTTTTTCCAAATATTATCTCTTAACTTAAATATGCAATGTTTTGAATAAGAAATAAAAATTATTATTAATGTATACTGCACTATTATAGAAATAGATTATGCAGTAGCATACAGCATATTTTCATTGACTAATCAGTAGTAAATCTTATTTTTTTAAATTACGCAAAGTTTCAAATAAATTTAAATAACATACATATACTGCAGTATACAGCTTTTTTAAGTTGTCTTATATTTAATTTATATATTTTTTTCATTAAGCTACATTTTAATAAAAATTTGCAAGTTATAATAATCAAATACAGCAGAAGATACAAAAATGAAATGGAATAAAAAATGATATAAAACTTGCTTGTTTAGTTAAGCAATATTTTTAATTAAAAAAAATACAAGATATACATATACAGGAGTATGCAGCAATTCTTCAATATCCATTATTTTTTGTAGAATATCCATTTTTTTAATTATGCAATCATTTAAAGAATCAATCAAAGAAATCAACAGTATATACAGCATTATACATTATATTGGTTAATATTTAACAAACATATAAAATTATTTAAAAACTTGATATATTTATTGAAATTATGAAAATCTTACTTAATTGGGAATTATAATGAATATATACAGTAATATGCAGCGTTTACTGATTGCCTAATATATGAAATTAAACTTAATGAATTATTAAAAAATATTAAATAAAAGTTACAGTAAACATGTACAGCAGTATGCATATCGAATATACAGCAATATACAGGAAGTATTTATAAACTGATATTTTATGAAAAACTTTCTTGTTTAGTTAAGCAATATTTTAGATACATATAAAAAAAATATAAGTTACAATGAACATATACAGCGTTTATTCTTTGCTTAATATATGAAATGAAACTAATTGAATTATTAAAAATTCCAAATATTAAATGCAAGTTACAGTAAATATTTACAGCAGTATACATATCTAATATACAGCAATATATAAGAAGTCTTTATTGATAAATATTTTATGCAAAACTTACTTATTTAGTTAAGCAAAGTTTTACATCAAAAAATAGAAATAACAGAAAACATATACAAAAGTATACAGCAGTTATTCCCAAAGCCGCTAAATATTTTAGAAAAAAAAGTTTTCCAAATTTTTAAGAAAGTCCAAAATTTAGAAAAAAATCTGATGTATTCACGGCGTCGCAGAAAAAATCAGATTATTTAGGGAGCCGCAAATCTAAAAAGATTGGGAACCTCTGGTATACATCATTAGTTATTTACCTAATATTTATAGTAAAACTTATTCAACATTTCAAAGAAAAAATATTAAAAAGAAATATTATAAAGTTTTGAATTCATAAAATTTATACTCTACAGCAGAGTTTCTCAACCCAAATTAACAGCGCCCGGAAAACTTTTTAAGGAGTGAGCAAAAAGTAGAAGAAATATTTTGTCTGGCTAATATAATTAAATATAAAACGCAATATAGACTCAACAAATAGTATATTTTGTAAATTCATTAATACTAATCCTATTTCTCAAAGAAACACCTCATTAAATGCTTTTTTAAAACATTAAAATTAGAAATATATTTATTATCGTTTAAAAAAAACTGCGGCGGGCCGCGTAGTACCTTTAAACGGGCCGCGTATGGCCCGTGGATTATTATTTGTCCATCAATGGACTATAACAGCTCAGCGTGTCAAAATATATTAAAATTTATTTTTTAAATGTATAGTCGTGTCACTTCTGACAAGCGTGTTGTAGGTTAGACATTTTTTTTTTTTGACGTAAGGTGACAGCTGTCATTTTATCAACTATAGGTTAAAAATCGCTTCTCTACAGTATTATGATTCTTTTTTATAAGTTACATTTTTAAATTAAGAATTTTGAGTTGAGAACCAACGATTTTAATTAAATAAAAATCGTTTTGGAAGTGTACCAAGAAATGCGGTGGATGCGCCGGGCGGGCGCTCAGTGAAATCATCCGAAACAATTATAGAATCTGATTGATTGATTGATTCTGCACTTACTCGTATAAAAAAATAGACCATAAAAAATATGTTGAAGGCAAGGTCGATCTGTTGCGTGATGTTGTTGCTCCATTCCTGGCACCGCTCCACGCCGTCACTAGAACAATACAGAAACAAACAAAAATCAGCTTCCTCTTTCTTCTTTCCACACATCAACTTTTTTTACTCTCATACACAGAAGAAAACAAAGAAATTCAAACAGATAGAGAAAAAAACAACATGTAGATTTGGACTGGAAGCGTAACAAAAGGAAATGCCGTAATTAAAGGAGAAAAAGTTCAACTTGATCTTTCACTTTTCTCATAAAATATAAAGTGTAGACGAAATCATCTTAAATAACATCTTGAAGTTTAGGAAATTAATTAAGACAAGACATGAAGATTATTACGTAAAACATTGACGGTCCATCAAAAGTTTGAACAAACACCTTCAATACATACCATCGTTGATTATTGCCTTGTACCTCGCAATGCATTGTCCTAATAATCAACAAAATTATAAAATTATAAAAATCTAATTCAAAACATTTACTTGTACGGACAAATGCTTCATTTAATCTAATGTAATATTATTTTCTAAATTAGTTTTCACTAATTACACAATGTTAATACAAATTCTATATTTAGGACTACTAATTGCGTTTAGCTTCGATTAATTAAATTGGCTTTATTAAATTGCGTATGGATTTCACATTAAATTTATCAAATTCGAACGGCTAAATATAGACTTAATGACTGGATTATATAATAGATTTTCTTTAATTATCAACTAATAAATTAAATAAATATTTTATTAATTATAATTAATTATTAATTAATTTGTTTTTATTTTTTGAAGGATTATTTTGTAGTGATTACTTTTCTTTCTCGTGTTAATAAGCGATTACTGAGAAACCCTTCAGTTGTGTAATATAGATGTCCAGGCCAAGGAATTATAGGCTAAGGGTGGATTAAGGTCAATTTGGTAAAGTACTCAAGAAGAAAATTTGATCTACATCCATAAAAATAAGATTTATAAGATTTTTTACGTAATAATAACGTAATTTTATTGTTGCTAGTATATAGTTTATGAATAATAAAAATTATTAACATTTGTAGAAGATCAAATTTGATTTTTAATTTTTAATCAATATTGATTTATTTTTGTTGATTGTTCATATTTCATTATTTATAAATAATTTTTTATTTTATAAATTATTTATTGCATAAAAAACTTATTGTGAAAATGAAATAAATCAATTGTTAAGTGTACTGTATAAAAAATGTGGTGGCACATTTCCTTTTTGTATTTTTTTGCTCGTGTAATCGATGAAACGAATAAAAATAGCAAAAGGTGTCGGACAAGAATTAATTGCAGCGGTAGAACATGATTGAACCTCGCTGCGAAATAATTGGATAACCGTGTTTTTGGCAAATGAGTCGTTCCAGTTTTTATTTCCTTTTTTTTTTCCTTCTACTCTTCGCATTTTTTTATGTTTCTTTTCGCCTATTTTCTTTCCAGTTTATGGCCAAAAACTATTCGCCGAACTTTATCCTGCTCCGTTCATCCTGATTGCTTCCAGCCGGGACGCAGTTTATCACGGATAAATCGCGCAATTCCTGCTGGCAAATTTTCAAAGCCCCAACTTGTTATTTACGCCGATATGAAATATGTTCCATTTCCTTCTTTAAGCTCTTTTTAATTACCTTTTTAAAGATTTTCATATCAATTTTCATTCACTAATAATTTTGTTTGTAATATTTAATTTACAAATTTAATTACGTAATAAAATAATGTAGTTTATTAAAAAAAAACAAGTTTACTTACTTTGAAGCATCGATGAAATATATTATCAGGGAGGCGATACTTAAAATAAAGACGAGGACAACCTGAAACAGAAAAATAAAGAATTATTATAATTTATTTGTCAACATTTTAATTAAATTAAATTTTTGGATTAATCTTCAAAATTTCTATTTTTATCTGAAAACTAAATTTTCTAATATTAAATTCTAAAATATTTTTTTTTTATATAACAATATTTTAATATTTTGTAATTTAATCATTTTTAACAGTTTAATTTTATTTGATTGTTATTTTTGTAAAAATGTTTGAAATTAAATTTTAATTCTGAAGAATATTTGTATTGCTGGGTTTATTTGCGTATTTATGAGTTTGCATGTAAATGAATGCGAATGAAGGAAAAATTATAAAATATTATACAAAATTTTCATTACTTATTTAAAGCTATGTTAATGTAAACTTTGTTAATTATAAAGAATACTTTACAAAATTTACAATACATATTTTAATTATTTAATTAAAATTGAAAATGTAAGTGTAAGAAAATTAATGCTAAAATATTTTGATTTTAGTTCATTGACTGATGTTATTTTTAGTGAAAGTGAGAATCGATCGTTATTTAATTTCCATAAATGTGTTTGCTGAGTCAAGTGCAAAGGTTGGTGAAGTCGAAGTCGATGGAAGGAAATTATGCAAAAATAGCGTCAACATGTTTACTCTTCTTAATCGAAATCTCGAGAGAAAAACATAAAAAATAAAAATATATTTTTTTAAAAGAATGTTGATGTCTGCGCTCTATATTTAATCGTGACTTATGACTTCCGGTAATCAAACCCCAAAACATAAAAATATATAATCTTCCGTATTTATTGTTGTCCGAAACTGAATCATTCACATCATCTGCTCTAATTTGAGTGGAAAGCAACCGTCTTTGAATAATTGATTACGTGAGGAAGTGGAATACGTGGACGATTATTAATTGCTTTCTACGCGATCGATACTTTTCTTTAAATTAGTGTTTACGCTGAGCGAATATTGCTCTTTCAGAGCGGAGCGATCGCTTTGATGTGCTTTTACATATTCTAAAAAAAACTGTATCAGTCACGGCTCTTGATACATTTTTTTTTCTCGGTGCAAGAAAAAGTGTATTTCTTTTCTTAATAGGAAAGACAAGCACGGGATAACGCCTAAGGCTTACGACAAAGGCTTTCCGAAGTGCGAGGATTTCACGTACTCTCTTATTATTTTTAGTTTTTTTTTCCTCTCTTGTCTTGAACTTCTTGTATTCGGTGGATGGAAAGTATTACTACTTATGTACGTGGCGGAATGGTGAATGGGCGAAAGAGGAGCCCTTCTCTAAACGCTGCAGGATACTGGGTCAGGAGTGTATTGATCCTCGACCCATATCCTGGCGCCACCGCTGCTCTGTGCTGCTCCTGCTGGTGCTGCTCTTCTCCTGCTTTCAAAAGCCATTCATAACCCGCCAAAGTTTCCTCACGATCATCATATTCTCTCTCTTTCATTTTCTTTCCTTCAGCCGAGTGCATTTTACTTCTTCGCGCAGACATTGCGCCTACACCACAGGGTTTATATTTAGAGGATTTCGTCTTATACATATTTCACAAGTTTAATGACAATATCCCAAACTGACGGGTCGTTCCGTCCACTTGAAATATTGCCTACAATCAGCTGTAAAACCCATGGTTTTACTACCCAGAAAATCATAATTCTGCATTGATTTATTCTTGTATTCTTGACAATTTCAAGAATAGATATTCAATTATTATGAACTTTAATTTCTAAGAAATAAATGTTAATAATTTGTATAGTAAATATTCAAATAAAAGATTTTTTTCGTATATATTTCTAGTTAATATAAATGTATGAAAATAATATTACAACAATTAAAAAATTGGTTTTCTATTTGTAAATAACTTTACTAAAATGTTAGATTGTTGACAATTATCTTTAGATATATTAAAGTTAATAAAAAATGAGACGTAATGTAAAAGTTTACAAAAAATAAGGTGAATTATCTATAAAGGAATTATGGAGCATTTGTAAGAAAATTTTCTTGTAGTTTGATTTAGAAGAAGAAAGTTGTAAAATAATTGTTATTATTACATTTACAATTATTAATAATTACTTAAAATATAACACAAATTTTATAAGCAGATTTTGCATAAAATATTGAAAATAACACTACAATTTTATTTTTAGTTTTAGTTCTAACTTTTCTTATTTATTATTTATTAATTTCTAATGAAGACATTTTTAGAAAATTGCATTATTTTGGCATGTACCATTGATTATAAATCAGTTATTTTTCTAACTTTTCTCACGAAAAAAATAATACAATAATATTTATTGCAGCAATAAATTATAAAAAAATATAAACAAATTAAAACATACTCAATATAACAAAAATAAAATGAAATTCAACTGATGCAAAAATATAATAATTATTATATTAAATATTATTATTTATATTATAAATATTATATATAAGGCTTTTACGTAATATTCTAAAGGTATTTGTTTGCAGTGCCATCTTTTGGTTTATTCCAGGAAGATTAAAAACAATATAACATTGCTTATATTAATCATTAGAAATGATTTTCTCAAGAAATAAATAATATAATAATAATTATATTAAATATTATTATATAAATATTTTTTCCGTAATATTACCGTTAAAATATCGATTGCAATGCCATCTATTTGTTTATTCGAAAAAGATTAATGTTGTTTTGACATGTATTAATCTTTGTAATTCGTTTCTATTTAAAAAAAATGTAAAAAATTGCTGGGACATTAAAATTGAAAAAACGTATATTACTATCTTTTCTCAAAAAAAAATTGTATTTTTCTATATGTTAATTAATTTAATTCATGTTAAAATAACAATTATATAAATTATTATTATACATTTATATTGTTTTTTTTTGGTATTCGATTGCAGCGCCATATTTTGGTTTATTCGAGGAAGATTAATAACGATACTGTTTTGTCATGTATTAATGTTTATAATTCGTTTCTACTTAAGAAATTTTGAGAAAATTGCTTGGACATTATACTAAAATAAATTATATCTTGTCTGAAAAAAAATGTATTTTTCTATATGTTAATTAATTTAATTCATGTTAAAATAACAATTATATAAAATATTATTATATATTTATATTGTTTTTTCGATATTTGATTCCAACGCCATCTTTTGGTTTATTCAAGAAATATTAATAACGATACTGTTTTCTCATGTATTAATGTTTATAATTCGTTTCTACTTAAGAAATTTTGAGAAAATTACTTGGATATTATACTAAAAAAAATAATTATAACTTGTCTCAAGAAAATTCTATTTTTCTATACGTTAATTAATTCATGTTAAAATAACAATTATATGAAATATTATTATATATTTATATTGTTTTTTCGGTATTTGATTGCAGCGCCATCTTTTGGTTTATTCAATAAATATTAATAACGATACTGTTTTCTCATGTATTAATGTTTATAATTCGTTTCTACTTAAGAAATTTTTAGAAAATTGCTTGGACATTATATTAAAAAAAATATATCTTGTCTCAAAAAAATTGTATTTTTCTATATATTAATTAATTTAATTCATGTTAAAATAACAATTATATAAATTATTATTATTATACATTTATATTGTTTTTTTTGGTATTCGATTGCAGCGCCATCTTTTAGTTTATCCAAGAAATATTATTAACGATACTGTTTTGTCATGTATTAATGTTTATAACTTGTTTCAAGAATTAATTAATTTAATTCATGTTAAAATAACAATTATATGAAATATTATTATATATTTATATTGTTTTTCGGTATTTGATTGCAGCGCCATCTTTTGGTTTATTCGAGGAAGATTAATAACGATGTTGTTTTGACATGTATTAATCGTTATAAATTAGAGAATGCGAAATGCTATTAACTAAAGCGTGAATAGAGGGATACGTTGACCCGTTTACATCCGCATTGTTGGCAAAATAAACGCGTCCGCGGACAGTTCGTGCAATAATAGTGAAAGATCAATAATAAATCAGGTCCGGGGTTTTGATGGATTCGTCGGCGATGTAATTGAGATATTGTTGGATGCAGCAGCTCAACAACGTACGTGTGTGTACAAAATAAATGAATGTATAAATAAACAGAGGCGAAAGGCTTCTGGTAGATCAATAATCCACAAAGCCGCACATAATTTCTGTTCTGTTTGCGGAGCGACTGAGTGATTCCCTTCGTTAGAATGGACGAGCACGGTGCTGCACTAGAATGTCCAGTAATTATAGCGGATCGATGCAAAAAAAAATAGTTCCAGATATTTTTGTATGGAGAGAAATAGTGAGAGAAGTTTACGCTGTGAATAAGTAGCAGTTGCAGCGAGAGATGAAGCGTGTCGGATATTCGAAAGATTAGATGTCTCCGAGGTAAATTACAATATGTTGAGCGTGTCGTCGGGGTATAAATACTTTGCGCAACTAATTTTAACCCGCGCGCTATTTTCAGGCACGCTTTTCATATAGGGATGTCACCGACATTCATTCGTAGCTCGATTCCAACGAGGAAGATTCTCTTCTCTCCTCTTTCGACGCTTCCGAATCGAATAAAGGCCGCATACCGAAGGAGTCGATGGCGAGTGAGCGCGCACCGTAATTGCGGCCAATAAATTTCCGAAAAACATATTCATCCGCATTCCATTCCAATCCACCCATTGTTCACACCCGACACCGAATCGATCCATCGATTATTACGTAATAATCCAACCACCAAATCCTCAAAAACGTCTGCAATTAACAACTCCGATATTGCTGCAATTTTATTCCAGTAAATTAAAAAATGTAACTGTTTTTTTCTTTATATATAAATATAAATATATATAAAAACGGTCAAAACTATTTTCGAATCATTCCTATTTATAAAATTTATGAATCTATTTTTGTACATAAATAGGTTAAAAAAAATAATTTTGGTATCGTCGGTTTAAATTTTCGTCACTATTTTTTATTTTCCTGTATTGCGAAATCATTGTCTAGGCTAATGGGTTTCAATTAACTGCGATGTCCTTGAGTCCTTGTGCAGATCGATAACATCCGTGCACGCAATTTGCTAAAATTACCCTAATTAAATTAAATCACTGCTGTTCTCTATTGCAATTACCGTTTGCTGTTATTTATTATTAAAGCATATTTCGTAGTTTTAAATTTGCGCAAATTTAAAAAAAGGAAAGTTTAATGGTTAAAAAGAACTGTAACATAGATATCTAGTTTGGAGATTTAATTTTTGAAGTAATATATCAAAATATTATATTTGCGCAAATTTCGTTTGCGTTCAATTTTGTATAAATGTGTATAAATATAATTTAATATTAAGTTTATATTAAAATACTCAGTATTTATAGTTTATAGATTTGCGCAAATCTTAAAGTAATGTTAAATTTATGTATAATTTTGTATGAGTTGATATTATAATACTGTACGGTTGTCTATGTATTTATAGTTTATAAATTTGCGCAAATCTATAAAGTGAAGCTTAAAAGTAATATTAAATAAAATATGAATTTTGATTTCTAAGTATTTATAGTTTGCGCAAATCTATAAAGTAAATCGTAAAAGTAATATTAAATAAAAGTTGAATTTTGATCTCTCTGTATTTATAGTTTGTAGATTTACGCAAATCTATAATGTAAAGCTTGATAGTAATGTTAAATATGTATATAATTTTGTATACTTATAAATATAATTTAATGTTGAGTTCATATTAAAATAATGTACTGTTCTTTATGCATTTATAGTTTGAAGATTTGTGCAAATCTTAATAATAGTGAAAGATTTGTGCAAATCTTACTTTTGTATGGGTATAAATATAATTTAATATTGAGTTCATATTAAAATAATGTACGCATTTATAGTTTGAAGATTTGTGCAAATCTTAATAATAGTGAAAGATTTGTACAAATTTTAATTTTGTATGGGTATAAATATAATTTAATATTAAGTTGATATAAAAATAATGCACTGTTCTCTATGCATTTATAGTTTGAAGATTTGTGCAAATCTATAAAGTAAAGCTTAAAAGTAATGTTAAATATAAGTTGAATTTAATATGCGAATAAATATAATTCAATATTGAGTTAGTTTATAAATTTGTGCAAATGTATAAAGTAAAGCTAAAAATTAATGTTAAATATAAGTTGAATTTTGTATGCGTATAAATATAATTTAATATTGAATTGATATTAAAAAACTGTACTGTATTTCTAGGCATTTATAATTTCTAGATTTGTACAAATCTATGAAGTAAAACATAAAAGTAATGATAAACTTAAGTTGAATTTTATATGCGAATAAATATAATTTAATATTAAATTAGTTTCTAAATTTGTACAAATCTATAAAGTAAAGCTTAAAAATAAGAAATGGTAAAGATCAAGATAATTGAGTGGAAATCATAAAGAAAATAATATAAATGCTTAGAATTGGTATACAAAAATATGAATAACTAGATGATAATAAGAACTATGAAAAAAGTAGTTAGTAAATAAATATTAATTCTAGTAATTATCTATAATTATCAAATAATTATAAATTAAACTAAATAGATAAATTAATTGACAATTGTAAATTTAGATTGATTTATACTAAAAATATATTCTATTAATAATTTATAAATAATTAAATATTTCAATAATAAATTTCGGATAGAAAATCGATACGTGAATAATAGTTATTGGGAACTGGTGGGAAATATAAAATTCCAGTAAATTTATGGAATTCCAAGTAAAAGTGTGTCAGACTTGCCTAAAACCAATTCAAGAGAATTGTGACATAACTGTCGTTTTCAAGAATTCTACAATGAAATAAAAAATAATAATTTTTAATTCCTAAATCTCATTTCTTAATAATTTGTTGTTGAGAAGTTAAAGTTAAAAATGAATTTGATTTTAAATTGAATTATGAATTATTCCAGACAGAAAAAGTAAATATGTCAATGTCAAAATACGATGGTGTTGACGTAATTAAAAACTGAAGAACTTATGGTGACGTGTCAAAATGTAAAACGTGTAAAAATTTGAAACAAAAAAAGAAATGTTACAAATATCTCATTTAAGAGAATTATATTTTCAAATGATTTTTTTAAGAAATAAAATAAACTTTTTTTATATTATTCCTTATTAACTTGGTATTAATAATTATTTGTAAAAAGAATATTGTGAATTAATGCAAATATCTGTAATATTTTTATAAATTTCATCGAGGAGAAAAGCTTCAGTTAAAAATTAATAAAAGTTATAAATAAAATTAATTTTATTTCAAATTGAATTATGAATTATTTCAATTGTGAATGTCATTTAATATAATAAATATCGCATGTACTGAAAAAGTCAATATGTCAATGTCAAATAACAATTGCGTTGATATGAAATATGAAACAAAAAAATAAATGTGACAAATCTCTCATTTAGGAAAATTCTATATTGAAACGAAATTTTTAAGAAATAAAACAAACTTCCTAAATTAATTTGGTGTTAATAGTTATTTGTAGTAAGAATATTGTGAATTAATGGAAATATCTGTATTAGTTTTTATAAATTTTACAGAGGAGAAAAGTTTCAGTTAAATTGAATTATGAATTATTTTGATTTTAAACGTCATTTAATGAAAAAAACTGAACAACTTGTGATGACGTGTCAGATTTTAAAATGCGTAATAATATGGAACTAAAAAGAATTGTGACAAATTTCTCATTTAGGAGATTTCTATATGAAAGAGAAATTTTTAAGAAAAAAAAATACAAACTTTATAAATCTCGTTTCTTTTTAATTTGTTGATGAGAATTATTTGTAGTAGTTAAAAAAATTGAAAAATTTACAAATAAAATTAAATTTGATTTTAAATTATTTAAACGTCATTTTATATAATAAATATCATGCAGGCTGCGATATGGCAATGTCAAAAACGATGGTGTTGACATTTAAAACTGAGCAACATGGTGACGTGTCAATTGTAAAATGTGTAAAAATATAGAAAAAAAAATAACTGTGACAAATCTCTCATTTAGGAGAATTCTATATTGAAACGATTTTTTTAGGAAATAAAACAAACTTCCTAAATATCGTTTCTTACTAATTTGGTGTTGAAAATTATTTGTAGCATTTAAAAAAATAGTAGAAATTACAAATAAAATTAATTTGATTTTAAATTGAATTATGAATTATTTAAAACGTCATTTTATATAATAAATATCGTGCAGGCTGTGATATGTCAATGTCAAATGGTGTCGACGTCATTAAAAACTGAACAAGTTATGGTGACGTGTCAGAATGTGAAACGTGCAACGTTTGATTCATTTCTGAAAAACCGCCGATCGTTGCATAAATATAAATAAATTTGATCACGCTGGGAAAATCGAGTGGCGGCAGTGAGGTTTCGCAATTGCACAAAGGATTTCACGCTTCCCCACCGTCCCCTCATATCCGAATCCATGCCACCCCTCTAGGGTCTTTGCAGGACGCACGGAATAGGCAATATCCTGTCGAATTCCTGTTTACGCAACGCGAGAACCAAATCGATATCGAAGAGGTTAAGGTGAGGCTGGAGCAGGAACAAATGGGAGAATTTGCCCATTCCTTTTCGTCATCCAACCGCGAAGCAAGACGATTCGCTCAGATGACCTACAAACTGGAATTGTATTTAAAGTCAAATATTGACCTTTAACTTTGCGGTCTCCGTGCGCCAAAAATAAATTTACTAACCTATAAAAGACACAACAGAAAATTCTCTCATATTATTTAATTATCACAGTTTTTTTTTCATTTATTTTGTCTCAAATTTAACGGTGAAAATAATTTTAGCATCAGCAGTTCTCAAGAAATTTAATAAAATATATAACGCGTTTTATACGTTACGCGTTATATGAAATCGCGTTATATAAAATCGTGTCAAACAAGAAATGTTCTGTTATAACACGGATAATATAAAATAATATGTCTTTATTAGAAGCAATTATGTTATATCATAAATCGCGTTATATAAATACTCGTGTCATATCAAATTTGATAATGAAACTTAAATATAATTTGAAGAAACTAAAAATATAAACTGAATTTAGATTATAAGAAAAAAACTAAAATCTCAGAAAAATCGTGGTCATTTAGACGGTACAAAAAAAATCTAATTTGCATCACTCATTTCATCTTTCTTTTAAGTCTCGCGTCTTTCGACACCGCCGCTTCTTAATGGTCCCTAAATACTCGGAAAATCTTCCAAGTTGACACACTTGGACAATATTTATTATTTTGTTTGCCGCCGCAGTTGTTCGAATAAAATAGAGTCACTTAATAGAGACTAAAAAATACATGTTTTTCGGGCGCTCCTGAAACTGAAATTATTAATGGACGGACGCGTCCATTTGTCAGAGGACGCATTCATACATATTAATATTCGATTTTCAATTAGGCAATACGTCCGCTAATTGCATTTAAAGTAGATTTTAATGATTCAATGATGTCTCTTTTCCTCTCGTCCTCTCATCTCTGACCTCTTTGTTCAACATGTGGGTCAGGCCATGTGATGTTCAGAGAGAGAGAGAGAGACAGAAAAAATGTGGCACGAAGTATGGAGAGCAAGAGGAGAAAAAATAAAAGCGAGTTGGAAAGCGAGAGAAAGAAGTTTTTTGAATCGTTGCCAAAGGCTGCACATTTAGAGCCGGAATATAGAATATATTAAGTCGGATGAATTTGTGGATTTATGGGCAATTTAATATTAAAGTGTGGAGCAAATTTGATATTGAAATTTATAACTTCTAATAATAATAATACTATTTTTCTATAAGTACTTTTCAAAAGATGAGCTAACTTAATGATTAGTTTTAAAGACTAATTTGAAAATTCGTGAATTTATTAATGTTTTAATGGTATGAAATAAGACAAATATTTTTCTAAAACTTAATGATTATTTTCAGTTTCAAAAACTAATAAAAAATTGTAAAATTAAACCTGAAACTAAATCAAATATTTTGTCATCAAATGAATAAAATTATGCATTATATCTTTTTGATAATTTACAATTGATTTGCAAAGTTATAATTTAATCAAAGAAATTAAAATTATGAATTATCTTATGAAATCATACATTATATCTTTTTGATAATTTACACATGATTTGCAAAGTTATAATTTTATCAAATAAATGAAAATTATGATTTATCTTATAAAACTATACATTTTAAACTTTATATTTTCTAAAGCTAATTGACTGAACGTAATAAGTTATGTAAAAAAATAACTGGGAGCTAATAATGAGAAAGAAATGTGTCAAGAGTTTACGGTGGTTTCTCGTAAGTTCAAAAAGAATTTTAAGAATCTCACCTGTATAGCTACAATGGCCATTGTAGTGAAGATTTCATAGAAAAAATGTGTGTATTTTAATTAACCTAAGATTGTCATTAAAAAAGGCTAAAAAATCCTTAAAATTTATACAAAAATTATTATTATTATGTGATTAGTTTTTTTATTAATTGAACTTTATTTTCTTAAATATACATAAAATGATGAAAATTTGAAGAAATTAATAAATAAAAGTTAAAAATTGGTTTATAATATTATAATTTGTGATTAAAATGCTTGAATGAAATTTCGTTTTCAATTAATGATTTTAAGTAAAAAATATTGTTGTTACATGGAATTCAGTTTTCATTTAAAAGTAAATTTTGATCGAAAATGAAATTTGAGTAAATTTTCATATTAAAAAACTCAGTTTATTCCATCTAAAAATTAAATATTTTTATACAAATTAAAGAAAAGAAAAAATAAAACCCAAAATATTTAAAATATTGAAATATTGTTTTTTTTTAATAAAATTTTGTTTGCATTTATCGTAATTTACTACATTCAAAAACTTTGCTTTTGTAATTGTTAAAAAATAGAATATTAAATTATGTATTGTTTCTTACATGGAATTGTATTTTTACGTAAATATTGATCAAAATTTAATACAACATAAAACTTTGCTTTTGTAATTGATACATTTTTTTTATTAGTTTCTAATATTTGTAAATTTTCAATTAAAAAAAATATTATTTTCATTTATAACTAACTATAAAATATTTCAAATTAATTAACGAAAAAAATATAGAAAATTTGTAATATCACACAAATATGTTTTTTAATGATAATTTTGAAAGATATCCAAGATTCAACGCACAAATAAAATATTTGTCTAAAAAATTAAGTAAAAAATTAAAGTTTATTGTATAATATTAAAATTTGTGAAAGTATTGGAAAAATGTTATTTTTAATTAATAAAATACATATTTTCATTTATAAATTACTATAAAATTTTATATTATGAAAAAACTTGTAAAATTCGTAATATAAAAAAATGATGTTGAAAAACTTCGAGAATTACATATTTAAATAAAATATTTTAAGTGTTGTATAACAACTTAAAATTGTCATAATCTATTAAAAAATTGTAAAAAGAATAATGAAAGATTATAGAATAAAATTAAAATTTATATTATTTATAAGTTTATTTTAAAAATATTATAATGTTGTTTCTTGCATGGATCAAATGTTGAATCAAAATATGCATACAAATTTGTAATTGACAATTTTACGTATTGAATGCAAAAATTACATGAATATAAATAATTATATAACATAATCGTATTAATATTAATTAAAAATAATACAAAATTAATAAATAAATTGAATTTACGCAAATATTAAATGAAATACTACATATAAAATTGTGATTTATAGTTTCGAGTATTTAATGCAAAAATTACATGAATATAAATAATTATGTAACATAATCGTATTAATATTAATTAAAAATAATACAAAATTAATAAATAAATTGAATTTACGCAAATATTAAATGAAATACAACATATAAAATTGTGATTTATAGTTTCGAGTATTTAATGCAAAAATTACATGAATATAAATAATTATGTAACATAATCGTATTAATATTAATTAAAAATAATACAAAATTAATAAATAAATTGAATTTACGCAAATATTAAATGAAATACAACATATAAAATTGTGATTTATAGTTTCGAGTATTTAATGCAAAAATTACATGAATATAAATAATTATGTAACATAATCGTATTAATATTAATTAAAAATAATACAAAATTAATAAATAAATTGAATTTACGCAAATATTAAATGAAATACAACATATAAAATTGTGATTTATAGTTTCGAGTATTTAATGCAAAAATTACATGAATATAAATAATTATGTAACATAATCGTATTAATATTAATTAAAAATAATACAAAATTAATAAATAAATTGAATTTACGCAAATATTAAATGAAATACAACATATAAAATTGTGATTTATAGTTTCGAGTATTTAATGCAAAAATTACATATTTTTATTATAGAAAATTTGTATTAATATTAACTAAAAATAGTAAATTATTGAAAAGTTCATAATATTAAAAAAAGTGTTGTTTAAAGATAATATTGAAAGAATTGGAAAATTTTACGCATAAATTAAATATTGTAATTTGTCTTAAAATTGTCAAAATCCATACAAAATTATTAACAAAAAAATTGTGTATCAAAATTTGTGTTGTTTATTGATTGTATTGAAAGTATTGGATAAATACACATTTTTTTCATAGACTATACAAAATTTTATTATCTAATCATTAATTAATTAATGAAGAAGCATGTAAAATTCATAATATAAAAAAATGTTGCTTAAGGATAATGTTTAAAGACTTCGAGGATTATATACATAAATTTAATATTGTAATTTGTTGTATGTCAACTAAAAATAGTTAAAATCTATTTAAAATTTATAAAAAAAATAATTAAAGATTATTAAAAGTATTAGAATGTTGTTGTTGTTTTGCATGGATCAAATCAATTGAATCAAAATACAACATAAAATTTTATGATTGATTTGCATTGCAAAAAAATACATATTTTCATTAAAAAATACTATAGAAAATTTGTATTAATATTAATACTAAAAGTAGTAGAAAATTAACGAAAAATATGTAAAATTTATAATATCAAAAAAAATGTGTTTTTCAGAGATAATGTTAAAAGAATTCAGGGATTTCATTCACAAATTATTTATGTATTTATGTTCATCAACTAAAAATAGTCAAAATCTTTACAAAATTAACAAAAAAAAAGTGTTGAATTTGAGGATTAAATATTGTAATTTATGTAAGTTTATAAACGAAAAAATAAAGATTTTTTGTATTATTTAAGGATTATGTTGAAAAAAATTGGAATGTTGTTATACATTTTATTTTCTTGTAAATATTGATCTAAATATGAAACTTTGCGTTTTTTGTGTGTGTGTTTTGAATAAAACGCAATTTTCTATTATGGGTCGTCCTGTAAATATGTAAGTGGGTTTCAGGATAATTGGATTCCTCGATGACATATACATCGGAGTCTTAAAGAATCCACCTCCATAACCGAGTGAATCAATACCGGCACTAGCGTAATTGAACTGCGCCTATAAAGAATTCATAAAAAGTGGACTATGTGTGTATATAGTGTACAAGTCGAAAGCAAGCCGCCTGTGTCCTGCTGCACGAAACCCACCTACAACTTCCGTCGCCAGGATACAAGCATCAACACACTAGTGAATAAATAAAAATACAATGAACGCTCTAATTTATAGTGTACAAGAATTTATCGCATTCTTAATACTTTCTTCACTCATTAATTTATAGAATGAATGAGAAACAGCACACGACTATTTTCATTTTATGACATTGAATTATTAAACTCAATACAAGTTAATATATTTATGGAAAAAAAATAATAGACTGAATAATTATTAAATGATTCTATATAAAAACTATATAAGAATTCATTTTCAAAATATAATTCATAAGTTAAAAATATAAATGAAGTAAAATATTTGTTAATAAATTATTTTTATTAAAAAATAAGTTTAGTAAAATATAAAAAATTAATGCATTCAACTCGATATAATATCTTAAATTTTTATGTAACTCTAAAATTTCTTTCAATAAAAATTTAAAGAATAAATCAAATTTATTAAATCAATAAATTTTACTTTTTCATATATTTTTTTGTATGAAAATTTATATTTGGAATGAAATAATTTATGTAAAAATTAATTTGTAATTAAAAGTTATAAAGTAATGAATAGTTTTATAATAAAAAATGCAAAAAGTTTTAGTAATGAAAATATTTAAGTGAAAAGAAAATTGTTAGAGAATTTATCGAAGTGGAACGAAACGTATATTTATTGCTTCCGATGTATTAACGTATTTTCTAATGTAATTTAGATTTAACGATAAATATTGATAGCCTATACAAAAAGGAAATGTAATACTATTGAATTTAAACCTAAAAATAAATTTAATCATACAATTTAAAATAGAATAAATTAAAGTTATTTCTAAAAACCATTTAATTTCAATCAGTTTTTATATCAATTTATTGAATATTTCTTAAATACGAAAAAAATGTATTTAATTATTTTATACAATTTCCATTATTTTTAAACAGAAAAGTTCTTCAACCGAATACGAAGAAATTTGATAATATTTTTTTTGTTTTACATTTTTCGATATTTTCATTTATTTGGTATTTTTGTTATGTTCTTTCTTTTTTTTATATCTCATTATTCGGAATACATCTATTTTTTCTTTTTTTTTTTTTGTATGATTTGTTGTAAGACGATTTATATGTTTGATTGTTATCACTGGGCGGAAAGACTTAGGTCGATAGCCCTTTGGTTACATTTAGTGTGTGATCAATAAATATTGTTATTATTATATTAAACAGAAATTTGCTTTAAATTAACTATTTTATAAATCCATTAATTTTATACTTGAATGTGATAAGTTTTAGTGCAAGGAATTCTTCTTTAATTTTCATAAATTTAATTTTTTAGTAGAAAACAATTATTTTCCATTAAACCTTATAGTATAAAAACAATATTTCTTTCCTGACAAAATACATAAATAATCCGTTTTTACATCATGTTGTAACAGAAAACGAGAAATGGATTGACTACGTTAACATAAAGCGAAAAAGGCCACATTTTTTTGAAAAAATTTTAAAAATCTGCTCAACTTTTTTTTTTTAATTTGAAACCAGTACATTTTTAAGTGGATTTGAAAAATGGTTGACTAACTAGGAAATAGTCTTAAAAGAAGAATTAAATTATATTTGTAATTAATATTTATAAATGTATATAAAATAATAAAGTTTTTTGTTAAGATAAAAAATAAATAAATTCTTTCCAATCCAATTAAAATTGTAAATAAATGTATTTTATTGAATTATTTTATTAGGTGCGTGATGAAATATATTTTAGGTTTTGCAAATAAATGTAATTAATTAATTTCTGATCTCTAGGACGTTTTTCATTTAATAAAGTTTTGAAGCTTGGCGATTTCAATTTTTGTATTTAATTTGCGAAACGTTAATTGAAAAACTTTTTATCAAATGATATATAAAGTAGAGTTTTAATGAACATTTAATGCTGATTAGCTTATAAAAGTTAACCAACGTTCGTCGAGGTTATTAATTGGAATGGAGATATAATTATCTTTTACCAATTACAATTCAATTAGTATTTAATTAATGATTAATTAGTATTAAAGAAATAATAATCATTTTATAAATAAGGTATAAAATATTAAATATTGGATAATTATGAAAGTTAAGCAATGTTTATTGGAATGGTGATTCTATTTGTTAGTCTAAAAATAGAATATAATATGCATATAGAAATGTAACTTTTTTTGTATGAAATAAGTAAAAATGATAAAAAAATAATTAATCAAAAGTAAACACGATAAATTAGATTAAAAAATGAGTAAACATCGTTTTTTTGTTCAAAGATAAAAATAATAAGTGTGTTTGTACATGTTTCAAAGGTAGTAATAATGCATTTGATAACCAATTCGAAATTATTGACTCAAACTTAAAAATAGTATACCAAATGATTACGTAAACAAAGTTATTGGCTTGTTGTTGCTAATAAATCGTGTATTATTGGTTGGCAAACGATGCTTTGAAAATACACAGAATTCTGTAAAAAATAATGTTCGGAGCCAATGCAAACATATTCTTAGTTATTTAATTTAATGTCAAATATTCATAGTTTAAACTTTATTTAAATTAAATTTTGTAATGTATTTGTTATTATAGAATATTTAGAATTTGGAAAGAAACGGTTTTATTCGGAAATCACTGTTGAAGTAAATTTTCGTTTTTATCAATAAAGGAGCGTTTACGCAGATTTCAGCGTTTCCCTCCGTGGAAATGAGCGTTCAGAAGGGGAGGTCGAAAAAGGAAGAAATACCTTTAGCCTCGAAGTATTAATTTTCCGATAAGACACGCCTGGGAAAGCCTTACGTATGTATAAGTGTTTTCCGTATCCGTTCGACTCCGACGATAAATTTGAATGTCGCGCGCTCTCTTCCTCGCATTCGGAAGGTGCAAAATGCAAAGAGGAAACGGGAATAGACTCGAAGACGGGATGGATGAGGAAATGAGGGAAGTTTCATTCCGAAAAGAAAGTAAAATATTATTTTCGGGGTTGAGAACGAGGAGGGAGTTACGACCCTAACGTATTTTATATGCACGAATCGTTTAACCCAATTTCTCCGGTCCCACGCTATACATTCTAATTAGTTAACATTTAAACTGTACGAAAAAGTACAGAAAGAAATACAAATAGGTTCAGCGGTCATAAATTTTAGATAAATGAAAATTTACATTTCAACCAAAGTGGAATAATTATATCATGAAATGAATGAATTAAGAATATTAATAATTTCAGCTGTAATCAATCCATTCGTTCTATTTTTAAACTAAATTGGGGCAATGATCAATAAGTCTTGTTACTTTTTTTTTATTTCAATAAGAAATTCAATATCTTCTTGAGGTGGATGAACTTCGCATGTTACCGATATATCGACTATAAAAGTGATATTAAATAATCCATATGAATATGGAGTAACTTGTGGGAATAATGATTTCCACTATCGAAAGTGGATTTGAAATTTAAATGCGAGGAGGGAAATTGCTGCGCGTCTTTTTACGGTGATATCGAAGTTAAGGAGAGAACCTGTCCTGCATATAAATTGGGGGATGAAAATTCGCGACACGGGCAAATAACTAACATGAATAATGGGCGTGGAAGGAAGAGTGGACGACAAGGGGAATGATAAAAGTGTTTGGCATTGGAAAAGATTACAGAAAATTCAAATTATGGTCCTTTTTCAATACCGAATATTGATCAAACTCCAATCCATCATTTCAGTACATCACGATTGTAATCCAATTTTTGTATTACAATTTCATTCATATATTTTTTAAAATGTGAAATTTTTGTTAGACTAAGAAATTTTAACAAAGAAATTGATTTTTTTAAATAAATTTTCATTAGAATTTTACGTTTTTAAAAAATTATATTATAATAAATATTATGAAAAAAATAATTACTTTTTAAAAATAATTTATTTTTCTCTAACATGCAAGTAAAGTATGCATTTTATTCGCGTTTTATATTAACATAATCGTTTAATATTTTTTTGTATATAATTATGAAATAATTATATTTTTTTTCTTTCTTTGTCGCAACGATTTTAGTGGAAGTAAAATTTTTATATGAAAATTATAAAATCTGATTCGCGTGACGTGTTTGTTTGTATTATGTAATAATCAATACGAATTTACGGTTTCTATTAGTTACCTAATAAAATAGAGTTATGAATTGTTTGGTTTTGTTGTTGGTAATTTAATTGAATAAAAAAATACAATTATTATAATTTAATTTAATGTTTATTTATTTTTTGACTAATTTATATTAACTCTAATTTTATTATTTATTATTTTAATTGATAGAAATAGTTTAAAATTCAAATATGTTTTTATGTAGTGGCAATAAAGTTAGTTAAACTTTTAAATTAATTTATATAATATATTGAATTATTATTAAATAATTTCATAATTATTTTGTAATAAATGTATTAGTAATTTGAAAACTTAAAGAGGACTATTAATAATTAATGTAATAAGTATTTGTACATAATATTCTTCAAAATATTTGTTGTGGAAAGATAGTTTTAAAATATTAATCTTATGTTGTATTTTTTAAATAAGAGATGAATAAGTTTCATTGGAATTATATGATATAATATGTTATGAAAAATAATCAATTGATTATACAATAGTATCATTTGTATTTCTTATAATAGTAGATGATTTAATGTTTTGCATAAATAAAGTATTTGTTTGTGAATGTGTGATGTTGGATGATGGTGAAGATTTTGGGATGTGGTTGTTTTGGGAATTTGTTAAATTTTAAAAGAGTATTGCGGATGGATGCTGCGCCGTGGGGTCAATCTGTATCTGTGGAGGTTACGCCCTCTTGCCTGACGACGTAACGTGAGAGGGTGGGAAGAGCCGGGTTTTCTGGTGCCTTTATTATTGTCTTTTGGAAAATGGTAGGGAATGTGGATGAACGATGATTGTTGATGATGATGATGATCATAATCGTACCAAGATTCGGCCGGTGGTGGTTTGCCCGGAGATGAGTTCTCCCGCCCAGTCCTTGGCCTCGGTCATGAATGTGCCTTCGAACTCCTGCTTGCCGCGTGCCGCCTTCTGTTCCTTCTGCTTGGGGTCGTTGGGCCCATATTCGGCCTCCTTCGCGCAACAAAGAAACGCGAAGGCCCGCCATATCAGCACAATGAGCAGCCCGGCCAGAAAGGTGCAGATACTGGACAGCAGGAAGCACCAGTACTTCCGAACGATCAAGCAGGGGTCCGAGGCGGTGCCGTTGGTAGCGGCCACCGAGTACAGCAGCGACGGCGTTTCGCCGCTTGCCGCCGCCTCCTCGCCGCTCGTCATACCGCCTCCGAGCCAGGCGCTGTCTTCTTCGGACGAGGCATCCACACTCCTGTCTTTACTAGTCTCTTCCTTCTCGCAGAGGTCGCAGCATACGGATGATGCGACGCTTCGTCACGAACTGAACAACAGAACTGAACAACAGAACCGAACTCAACTCAACTGAACTCAACTCAACTGGACTGGACTCGTATAGTCTCCAACTGAACTGACACGGCCTCTCCGCCTCCGCCGTCGCCGCCGCCACCACCGCCGACGATTCCTGTGCGAGGCGACGACGCCTGCCGACGTCGACGCCGACGCTGCAGCGAATCAATACAATCCCGGCCCCGGAGAGACGAAGAGAGGCGGTCACGAAGAGGAGGATGGAGCGAGAGAACGAGGAGAGGAGGCGCGCGCGCCGCCCACCAGAGGACAGAGGACGACACGGCAGCAGTAGTCTGGGAATGGGGTCCATTACAGACGGTCACCGTATCACTTTCTGGTGGTCCCTGTCCGGTCGATCTATTTAGATACCTGCACCTGTTGTACTAACTATACAGCACGATCATAACGACGACGACGACGATGATGATCACCACCAATACACGATACTCGTCACTTGCCAAGTAGCGCGTCAATTATCTCGTACGATTCTTGGTACAATGACTTGCATCGCAAAATAGAACGAAAGCGCGCCACGACGTTACGTCTCCTCTTTCTTTCATCGGCTCATCTTATCTCATCTCATCTCTGGCCCACATTATTTTTAAATGCAATCCAAAAATAATTAACCCAAAGATATATAAATGGACTGAAACTGAACCGCTTCTAACCTTGACAAAGCTCAATCTACTTCTAGATCAACTACTGCTTAATATATCCATGTTGATCCCTTGAAGGAGCTACAATTTTCAAAAGGTCAATAGAATTTGAATATATACTGGGAACCGATGATAAAATTCTATTACTAAAATACAATATTCAATAGAACTTTCCTTCGAAAGAAGTAGAAATAGAAAATATCGTAAATCTGATCCCTTCTAGAAATCCTGTCCAGTCCCTATAAAAGAACTTGAACTCATCTACCTGTTTTACTGTCTTGCTTTCCTACTCTTCAATGATTCATATGACCCAATGTTGTCTTTGTTATTGGTTTTATATATTTTTTCATATATCTTTTGTAAAGAAAGTTACTGCTATTAATATAGACTTTTGCTACTAATCTACACCATCTACGACACTTTTGAACAACACCACAACACTGGTATTCCTACCCACTAAAATCCAAGTCCAGTTAATTGCTCTGCAAAGATATCTTTGCTGAACCTCTTTACCTTCCTCTCGTCTTCTTTCTTTATGAGAAGAACCTTCAACACATACCTGGAAACAACATCCCGCCTCTCTAGGCTCTTCAACATTTCATCCACTAGTGTCGCCGTGTCCAGAATTTGTCCAAGTTTAGCCTCCACATCGTGTTTCTTCGTTTACCATCTGCAAGTGGTGTTACTTTTCAACAATACCATCTAAAACCTCTGATTGAAAAAAATCACATTTCAGAAAAAAACATGCTGCACGCCATAAAATAATTAAACGAAGATATCAATGTTCGTCACAATTAGTTAAGAAAAGTTTGATATTTCATTTTTGATTATAAAACGATTTGAAAACGAATCAGATGATATTTTTCGTTACAAGAAAAATGTATTGAACTAAAGGAGAATTCGGAATCTCAATTTGAATTACAACACATTTGTAAGAAAAATAAATATTATGTTACGGTATGTGACGATATCTATGCATTAAAATATACAAAATTTCAGGGTCGATGAAAAATATTTGATTAGCAAAAATATTGAGAAAAATATCTAAATATCACATTGGTTTCTACAAAGTTCCATCCAAAAATTATTTTCACTATTAAACAATATATAGAGATTTCATAAATATTTTTTTAATTTATTTATTTATAATTTAATTAACCGATTACAATATGAAACTTAACAACTAAAAAGATTTACATGTAAATAGAAAATTTCATTCATCAATTAACAGAAATTGAGTAAAGAAAATAAATAATTAGGAATACATTATAACAAATAAAATTTTGCAGATTTTCAATGAAATTCATGAAATTATTAATACTATTAATTAAATTAAAAACTTAACGAAGATTAACTAATTAATTATTAGATATTCTAAAAGTTTTCGACTAAAATCTATTAAACAACAAAATATACTTTGTTTAAAAGATTTTAGTCGTAATTTTATAAAACTTGATTTTACTTTAATTAATTGAATATAATTACATAATGACAAATAATAAATAATGACAAATAAAATAAATTGAATTTTATAAAATAAAAAAACATATATTTTGAACTAAATTTTTTGAATGCAAAAAAACTGGATACATGTGTCAATTGGTTAAATATAAACCAGAAATGAAAGGCAATGAAAGAAAAGCATTTTAGTTGCGTTCATTCAAGATGCGCATCTCCTGCGAGCGGAAAGTTTTAATTAAAATTCCCCCATTCCTCAACTTAATTATTTCGTCCGCTAATTTAAAAATAATTTTAACTTCTCAAAATATGTTTTGGGATAGAATCTGTAAAATTTATTAATTTTTAGAAGCAAATATTTAAAATTTTATTGAAATAATTCAATCTTATTTAATTTATTATTTAACCAGGCGCATCCACATTGTAATTTTATTATACTGAAAATTAGATAAACAAATTTTATTATGTAACGAAATAAATAATTAATAAATTCATTTTTATTTGATAATTTTTATATAATTTTTTTAATTTTAATTATTAATTTTTGAACCCGGCGCATCCACATGTTTTTTTTTAATTTCATTTAAATTTCTAATAGATTTAATTTACAATCAAAAACGTACATTTCTTAAATGAAATCAACAAAAACTTTGTTAAAAATAAAATATTGAATAATAATTTAATAATAGAAAAAATAAATTAAAATATTGACAATTGGAAAAATGTACAGATGTTCTTTAATTTACGTTTCGAAATTCTATTTGCGCATTGCATAAAGTGCAGGCATTTACAAGTTTTCATTGCGTCGCAGTTACAAGCAATTAAAGAAATTTTTCTAAACCAATTTCAATTTTCCGCGAACGCATATTGTGAGAACACATGCGAAGGTTAAATTATTTAAACCTAGGTTTATCGTTATTTTGCATATTTTTCTACTTACAACATAATAGTTAATTGCTCTAATTGTTGTTGCAAATTAATTGCTCGGAATTATGTTTAAATTTTAAAATTTTACAACTTTTTTAAATATTTTTAGTTTATTTGTTTGATTAAATATTATTATTTTTATTCATAAAAGTCGCTCCATTCGTGTTGTAGGAGACATCTTCTGTGAGTTACGTAAAGGTCTGATTCAGCTAGAAAACAAGAGATGGCAGTGAGCTTACATTATTTAATTGGATTACATATTATTAAAATTAATCACGAATTTAACTTAAATTTGTTTAAGTTTTTAGTAGTATAAAAAAAAATTGAAATTAAAAAGAAAAATGTATTCAAATTTATTTTAAATCAATTTCAATGACAAAAAAAAGTATTATGAAACGTTCAACTTTGATAATTATTTTTTTATTCAATTCTAATTTTTTATCCATTATATTGTCGTGTCATTGTGTCCACACCTGCGGATAATCTATTCAGACGCTTTTCACAATCTCAAATATTTTTTATCAGTATATTATCTTTCTTAATTTGCACTTAAAACGGCGTTAATACTATCGAAACAATCAATCCAATGTACAATAATCGTTTAAAATTAAATCCAATTGGATTTTTTTAATTGTTCAATAAAAAAAATCGTTTATAATTTTTTTTTTCTATAAACAAGTATTTTCTGTAAATAATTATTGGAACTTAATTTTACCAAATTTGTAGATATCTTTCGTTCTTGGAAAATTATTAATTGTGAAATTCACCAATAGATGTTGCCACTATATTAGAGTTTTCATGTTACATAACAAGAAAATGTTTGTTGTTAATCCATCATTTTTATTACATAAATTGTAATTTTCTTAAAAAATATGAAAAAAAAAAAGTTAAAAATACATATAATTATTATAATAAAGTGAAGAAAATTAAATTTTATAAAATTAAAAAAAAAAATTATTAAATTAATGATTACGTTTTATTTTTTATTACTTTGATAATAAAAAAAAGTAGTTTTAAGTGTAGGATACTAACGGTTATCAAAAAGCGTGTAAGAACGTACATAAAAAAATGATCGTAAATCAATCGAGTAAAAATTTGCGACAAATTATTAATTTTTATAGTGGAAATTTTTCTAAACCAAAGGCAAATATTAGTCACCCAGTCGTTTCGGATTGGTTATGCATATGTTCGATAAGTAACGGTGAAGCGAGATACACCGTAATAATTTGGATACTTTGTATGGTAGTTTGGAGACTCATTAGTAAACGTTTTGATAAGCCGATAAGTACAACAAAATAGACAATACACAATGGAGAGTACAAGTTTAAAAAGTTGATAAAAATGTAAATTGATTTTATTACAAAAATCATCATTTTTTATTCATCACCTTTCACGTGCACACATAACATTTTAAAATATGGCTGAGGTAAGTTTTTTATTTCGATATATTCTTTAAAATTACAGATTTTTTTATGAATGAATTACAAATAAAATATTTAAGAATTTTTTTTTATATTTCTATATATTCTTTAAAATTATAATAAAAAATATTTTTTTTATTATTTAAAAATAAAATATTTAATAGTTAATTCAATTACAAATGATTGATTTATAATTTATAATTAATTTAACAAATTATTTAATTTAATTAATTTTCACTACAAATAAATAAATAATTTATAATTCAATAATAATTAAATTAAACTCGAATAGGTTTTAATTATTTTTCATTATTTTATAATAATTTATTTAAAGTATTCAAATTTAATTAAATTAAAATTCCATAATTAATAATTTTTATATAAATTAATTGCACTTAATTTTATCGTAAAATAATTAAATTTTTATTTGACGTATCTAATGACGTAATACAGATTTATTATAAAAGTTTTAAATTAACATAAATCAAATATTTAAAAAAAAAATCTGGAATTTCCAAATATTTGCACGTTTCTTATGAAATACCCAATCGCAAAATAAGTCATTAGATTTCGTAGAACTGAATTTGCTTAGATATTTACTTCTAATATTGACTAAATTAATCATACAAATTTATTCTAGAATTGTACTAGTTTTCTAATGGAATTTCTATTTGGTAATAAAACATACTTTGCAAATTTAGGAAAAATCTTGCAATAATTTTTGCTGATTTTTAAATATTAAAAACATTTTAAAATTGAATGAAATATAATGAGATTTAGCATATTTTCCATAGTTATAATAAATTTTTTTTATGTCACTTTAAGACATTTATATTTTTATTTAATCCTCAGTAGAAATGACAAATATTAGTTTATTATTTAGAAAAACTTATTTTGTGTTTTCATCTTCATATTATTTTTTATAATATTTACACAAATATGCAAGTGCAAGTAGCTTGGTAAGAAATTAAGCAAGTATTTGATGATTAATAATTGATAAATTACTTGTCAAGTATCGCGTAGTATTAAACACTAATTTTTACAATAACATATTTACACAAGTACAAGTAGCTTAGTAAGTAGTTAAACAAATACTTGATAATTAGTAATTGATAATTTACTTGGAAAGTAACGCGCATTGAATTAGATTCGACAAATATTTGTCGATTATGTTGCAACATTTTGTTAGTACAATTACGCAAGTAAAAGTAGCTTTGTAATTATTAATAATTAATATTACTTGGCAAGTATTACGCGGTCTAATTCTCACTTGATTTCACAAATATTCGTCATTTATTGAGAAAAACTATTTTTCATAGTAAGTAATTAAACAAGTGATTGATGATTAGTTATTAATAAATTACTTGGCATGTACCGCGCAATTTAATTATATTTTATTTAAAAAATATTTGTCTGTATACTCATTTTTATTAAAATGTAGCTTTATAAGAAGGTAATCAAATATTTTTTCATTATTAATTGATAAAATACTTGGGAAGTATCGCGCATCTTAATCCACGCAAATATTTGTCAACTATTTGTATTTTAATCTGTATAATAATTTTTATTAGTATTTACACAACAACGCAAATATAATTAGGTTATTGCATCTTTACCAATAGAAAAATTACTTGGCAAATATGACGTGGTTTAATCCCCATTAAACTTGACAAATTTTTATCAATTATTTAATACAATTATTATAATTTAGACATGTATGCAAGTACAAGTAGCTCGTGGGTAAACAAGTATTTCAGAATTACTAATTGATAAATTACTTGGCAAGTATTGCGTGTTCTAATTCTTACTAGACTTTACGAATAGTCAATTATATAGCTCTATTAAAATATAGTTAAAACTATATTTATATTTTTACTTGTATAATCATTTTTGATATTTTTTGATAAATTTCTTTAGTTCTAACTATAACTAACAAATATTTACAAAAACTCTGTGTGCATTTTTATTAGTATACTTTATTAGTATACTTTATTATATTATAGTATACTTTATTAGTATACTATACAAGTACTTGATATTAATTAATAAATTACTTGACAAGTATCCCACGTTTTAATCAGTTGATAAACATTTACTTGAAGATTAATAATTAATCAATTACTTGGCAAGTACTGTGCGTTTTAATCTTCACTTGACTTAACAAAATTAAAAAAAAAACTACTTATACTAATTTATAATATTTACAAAAGTAACTTGGAAAGTAAGTTAAATTAATTAGTAATTGACAAATTACTTGGCAAATATCGCGCACAAACTTTTGAATACAAAAAACATTATTTGCAAACGAATGTCAAGGAGACATGCACGCACGGAAAATGTAATCTGTGACCATCAACACGTAGCGAAATAGCAAACTAATAAAGATAAAATGAGCGGTGGAACTGCAGGAAATGCAATCGTTTGAGATCCATCAAAGCGTTTGGTAACAACAACAAAAAATAAAATAAATTAAGATTAAAACAACGTTATTATTTGCCAATCCGATAGATATCTGCAATCTGAGGAATCCGACAATAACCAATATAAAAAAAAAATATATAAAGCAAAGTGTACATGTGAAGTGCGACCGAACGCGGCAACTATTCGTAATTAAAGTTTATCTCATTAAATCTTCTCATCATTATCTGCGTGTATTATCGTTTTTTTTTATATATATATATTCTTTATCACGAAAAATGTAATATAAAGAATTTAATAATAAAAAAAAATTGTATGGACCGTTTAACGTGCTGAAATTATTGTGTGATCGGCTCAGTCGGTCGTAGGTGTTCTAGCTAGTAAGGTTGATTGGGATTGAGGAATTTATTGAATCAAAAAAATATGGGACAGGTAAGAGAGAGAATCTGGCGCCTTTATCTGATTAGACGATTGCTTCATTTTAATAGATTAGGGCTACACGGCTCATATATCAAAATGCAATTTAATTCATTAAAATTAATTATTGAATTTTAGTTTTTTTTTGTTGTGATATGTATAAAAATGTTAATTTTATCTATAATCTACAAAAATTCTTCTCTTCTAAATCCTGACACTTCAAATCCTTGACCTTTCGTAGCTATGAAATATTTTACTTTTCTCCCAGGCCTGAAAAGTTCTTCTATTCTCACCAGGATCCATTATCCAAATTAACCAACTCCGCAATAATCTCCTTTCTTCCAAAAACCAAATTGCTCCAATTCTTGACATAAATCTCCGTCACCCTCAAATTTATGTCCAAAAACTTGGATGTTTCTTCCCTTATCCAATTTTGTATCCCTCCGAAATTCAATGTACACTTTTCTAATTTTTTATATCCTTATAAATGTGTAATTGTTGAATTTCTCTTTTAATTTGTAACATTTTTATATATTAACTTCCCAAGCGCAAAAACCTAGGTATGATTTTAATTAGTTTGTTTCTTAGATTGTTTATTTTTTTCTTTATATTAGTTTTGGTAATTAATTTATTTTCTAGGGGGATGAAGTCGTGCCGGAAAGAGCGAGCTGGAACAAACCTTTGGAATTCGTCCTGTCGTGCCTCGGATACGCTGTTGGTCTTGGAAATGTCTGGAGATTTCCATACCTGTGTTACCAGAACGGAGGAGGTGAGTTTTGCGAAAGAAGTCCTCAATTAGAGCAAACAATTACAATAACAATAATTACAATAAAAAACAATTCACAGAAAGCAAAAAAAAAATAAAACGAGGAAACGATAAGATAATGCAATATTGTAATGTATCGAGGGAATTACGCCATTAAAACGGATCCCAGATAAATCGGCTTCTGTTTAAACCCCTTGATTTATCGACGGCCCTCCGCAATATTGGCCCTTCTTCTTCTTTCTATTCCTTCATCCTTCTCCAACCGATCCAGACATTATCCTTACATTATATCCCTTTTATTACATCATCTCCGGGCCGTCGGATAAATCAAAACTCGGCGGAAACTTGCATTAAAAACTTTTTCGATATTATCTCCCTTTCTTTCTCTTTCGCGCGCTCGCTTTATCGCGGACGAAGTCTTCGCTAATAGCGAACATATTTCTCGTTCATACTTTATTTCATTTATTTTCTGTACCACACTTATTGTTGTTTCGTGTGCGCGTTTGAAGTGCGAGATAATCGCTCGAAAGTAACGCCGATACCGAATCTCGATCGAACCATATCGAGAGACACACCGCATATCTCCTCCAATCTTTTACAGATTGTGTTCACATTGCATCCAAAAATTTCGTAATGTAATATTTATTTATTTATCTCACCTTTCACTCTATTTATTTACCTCGACTCTACAGGTGCAATAAAAATAACAACAAAAAATAATTGCTGCACCAACAAATTTATAAATTTCAAAACTTCAAATTCGTTTTTTAATAATAATATCAATAGCGAAGAAATGTGATCAATATTATCAAGAAATTTTACACAAAAATTAGCATAATTTAAGGTTAGATTATCAAGTTTTAGATATTGAATGTGTTAGGTTGTTAAAGTTTGGATGAGATCGATACATAAAAATATATATAATTACAATTTTTAGTTATGAAATATTAGTACCCTCAGCAAATTAAGTTAGGTTAGTTTATGTATTTCAATGTTAGGTTAACTTTTTGAAGTATATTATATTGTCAAATATTTTTTTTAAATAATATCAATTATAAATTAGTTCAGCTGAAAGTTAGGTTAGATTAGTTTATTATTAATTTTATATTTGGTTAGGAAAGTTTTGTTTACATTTAATTTTATTTTTAGATGAATAAATTAATGTTAGATTCTTGAAGTTCAGAATTTTCAAAAAAGTATTGTTAAAATAATATAATTATTTAAAATTTTTAAACTAAATCTAAAGTATTAGTCCTTTTCTACAGAGAAAAAAGTTAAATTAAGTTATGTAATTTCAAGTTAGGTTAGGTTTTTTTTTAACTATATCAATAAAAAAATATGTGAATTATAAATTAGTTCAAAAATTTCACACAAAAAGTAAGGTTAGATTAGCTTACGTATTTTAAGGTTAGTTTGGTTTAAATTTAATTAAATTAATTTAAGTACATATTGGTAATAAATATCGAAAATACTAAAGAAACATATTTTAGTTACCTCTACAAAAAATAGTCAGGTTATGTAATTATAACTTAAGTTACGTTATTTAACTAGATTATAGACTTAGACTTTTAATTAAATTACATTAAGTTAAGTATGATAAGTATAGATTGGGTTAGGTTAGGTTGGATTAGATTTTGGAATTAAGTAAAGCAAGTGAAGGTTAGATTATTTAATCTAATCAAAGCTTATCTTATTGTAATTTTGAGGGATTATTTTAATTTTAAATAAAAATCAGTTTTGTAACTAATTCTGGGAAATTAAAAAGTCGTTACAAACAGATTAGTATTCCAATTAAATGAATCATTACTAGTTTCTATGATGTTTTTATAAATTTAAATTTTGCTTTTTAAATTAGATATCAATAATTTGAGGTGTATTAATTATTTTATTAAATATTATTAAGTAGTTAAAAAAAAAGTGGAAATAAATATTTTAGTTCTATTTCGAAATATTTTTAACATTAATTTCAAATTATTATAATATTAAATTAAATTCAAATAACAAAACAAGGAAATTGTAATAAATTATATTTATTATATATTATTTTTGTTTTATAAATATTGTGCGAATTAAGTTGTTTTATTAACAAATAATGTATATTAATATTTGCTCTGCATCGCGTATACACTTTTACATATTTAATTATATGTAAAATGTAAATAATTTAAATTAATCGGAAACAACAAATAATAATAATAGTTTCAAGTGCAATCGATAATTGCAGAATTCATGGAAATAATCGCACCAAAATTTCTACATATTTTCAATTACAAATTATCAACAAACATATTATTTATTTATCTATGTATTAGATATTACTTAATCCCAATTACGCAATTCTGTCTCTATTTACTTCTAAATAGAATTTACAAAAAAATAAATAAACATAGACGTACGAATAATCCACACTTTATTCTTATCTATTTTTTTTTATTGACAGCTCGAAATACGTAGATTTTATAGCGGTAAACAACTTTTGTTCATTTGTATATACAATGTAATTATATTATATAACAATAATTTAATGCAACATTTATTTAAATTGTTACAGACAAAAAAAATTATGAAATAATAATTTACACAATATTATATAAATAAAATAAAAATTATTTAATTTTTCGTGTTTACTGATTATTTCAATTTATATCTTTATAATGAAATTTTGTAACGAAAATCTGTTTTGTTGTTATTTATTATCTTTTTCGTAATATAGTAATTAAAATATTGTATAAACATTGGTGTTATAATGAAAAAAAAATGCTTTTGTAATCATAAATTTTATTATTATTTTGTGGTTTATCTAATATTTACAAGAAAATGCGAATTCATCAAAACACAATTAATTATTATTTAGGTTTACATAATAATATTTACGTGTGAATTTCTGAAAATTACTAATGTTTATTGTAATAATTATTATTGTGGTTTATTTAGTGTTTAGAAAATAGGAATGTTTTTAGTTAATATTTTGGTTTGTCTAATATTTACAAGAAAGTGAGATACAAAATTCGTAATCGTACTTAATTGCGGTTTGTCTAATATTTACAAGATTCTGCAAAAAAAAATATGGATAAACACACACATAATAAACTTTAATCTGCGGCTATTGTAATCCTTTGACGCCAATTAAGTAGTTTAGATAAGAGCCGATTTTTCGTACGTAATAAAGATCTGGTGTAGGTATATATTTTTTTTATCGTTAAATCACTTTCTGGATGACATCCGAAGTGTCCGATAAGGCTAATCATGAGTGGCCGCAATCTTCTTTCTCATAAGCGGAATTTATCTGATTCGAAGATCTTCATTTGCAGGTGCGTTTCTGGTTGCATACTTCATCATGCTGATCGTGATGGGAATGCCGATTTTCCTGCTGGAATTGGCGTTGGGACAATACACGGGTTTGGGACCTGATGAGGCCTTCACGAGGATCGCGCCGATCTTCAACGGAATCGGGTATTGCACGTTGGTTGTGATCACGCTCGTTACGATTTACTATATGGTGATCATAGCTTGGACTATATTCTATTTCTTTGCTTCGTTCACTTCTGAATTGGATTTTGGGTCGTGCAGCAATGAGTTCAATACTAATGGTTTGTGGGAATGTAGATTTAGTTTGATGGATTATAGATTGTTTATTTGGTTTTTAGGGTGTTACAGTGTCGTTGAGGATTCGAAATGCAGTAACACTGAAACGTTCTACAATAAGTCTTGCACGTCCATTGAAGTTATTTGTGCTAATTCTGGTGGTTATTTGAATAAGACTTATTGCAAGGGGGAAGGGGATGGTCCGGTGCATCTTAGCACCGTCATCAAGGACAGACAGTTGGCCACCTACGAGTATTTCAACAATTACGTGCTCGGCGCGGATCAGGCGGATTGGGAGAACTTCGGCGGTTTACGGTGGCAGCTCGTATTGTGCCTATTGTTGGCCTGGATAATCGGATATATGTGCGTCGTGAGGGGCGTGAAGAGCTCCGGCAAAGCCGTCTACTTCACCGCATTATTTCCGTACGTCATGCTAACCGTCCTGGTTATCATCGGATGTACTCTGGATGGGGCCATTGATGGCATCCTTCTATACATCAAGCCCGATTGGGAGAAGCTCCTCGAGGCGAAGATGTGGGGAAACGCGGCTTCGCAAACGTTCTACTCCTTCGGAATCGGCTGCGGGTCCCTGATCACCTTATCGTCTTACAGCGATTTCAAGAACAACTGCCTGAAAGACGCCATCATCGTTGCGGCCGCGAACGCTTTCACCTCCATCTACGCAGGATTCGCGATATTTTCGATGCTCGGCTTTCTAGCGTTCAAACTCGACGTGCCTGTTGCTAATGTCGCAACGGATGGTCCCGGTTTAGCTTTCGTCGCGTATCCCGAAGCTCTCCTGCAATTACCGGTCCCAACAGTTTGGGCTCTAATTTTCTTCTTCATGCTCTTCATCTTGGGCTTGGGCAGTCAATTCGCCGGAATCGAAGCAATCAGCACTACAATCTTGGATAAATGGCCGCATCTCCGCAAACGCCAAGTCTTCGTTACGCTCGGCATATGCATCTGCTGCTTCCTATTGGGTTTACCCATGTGCTGCAACGGAGGCATCTACATCTTCACCTTGATGGAATGGAACACAGCCTCTTGGGCCATCCTTTTAATCGGCTTAGCCGAAGTCGGATCGGTCGCTTGGGCCTACGGCTGCAACAGATTCTTGGACAACATCGCCGAAATGGGAATGGAGCTCCGAAAACCAGCGAGATGGTTCTGGTGGGCTTGCTGGTGCATCATCACGCCCGCCGCACTACTAGTAATTTATCAAAATCACCCTAATAAACCACCCAATTAAATTAACTAAATTTTCAGGGCGTTTTCGTGTTCCAAATGACAACGTTCACCTTAGCCAAATACGAGGACTACGAATTTCCAGCGTGGGCCGACTCGCTGGGAATCATGATGGGCGTAGCCACCTTAATCCCCTTACCGTTGTTCGCAATCTACGCCCTATTCAAATACAAATACGTAATTAAAACGCACTTGAAACCGCGCTACGTGCCCCCACAACCTACACTATTTTTTTCTGTTTCCAGTCCGGCTGGGAGTGGTTCCAACCTACAGAAGCCTGGGGACCGCAAGCCTCCAAATCCGAAAGCAACCAAACTTTAAGCGACACCCTGGAAGCGCCGATCGAAAAATTTTAAACGAATACTCAAACTTCTATTGTAAACCAATTTAAAAACTATATATTTATTTATCTTTTTTTTTCCTAAATGTACAATTATTCTGTATATTTGTAAATACAATATTTTTGTTTGTTTCGTTTTCTATATAGAACAGCGACTCAACATACCCATTTGTTTTAACCACAAAATTGACGCAAGGTGACAGCTGTCAATATAAATTTCACGATTGAGAAGCGCTGATGTAGAACATATTTAGATCAGCGCCGTTATTGCGTAACGTTTTTTTATGCTTGGAAGATGAAAGAGGCTTCCTGGGACTAGATTAGCCCGAGGGGGCCTCCATTTCAATCTGAAAACAAACCGCAGGGATTATATCGGGCTTCCATCGGCCGCATGAGCCAATGATATACCTACCTTCCGCAAACTACATCCTACACCGAAGATGGGAAACTAATAATACAACATCCTGTTTTATATATATATATATTGGACACGATGGAAAATACCGGCATCATTCGATTTATGCTAATTGCATTGCGTCCGCTTCATTACAGAAACTTATTACGCTCTTCAATCGAAAACCCATCATCCTGGAGCGTACGCGAAGTTCGCTTCGAATCTTTTGATCATCATACTCTCCAAAAAAAATCAATAAAATAATATAAATATTAACACAATTTGTACATTAAATTATCTACACTCTCACAATGTTAATGAATTTATTTATTTCCTTCATTTGAACAATTAACTAATTAAGTTATAAAAGTGTAGGAAGCATCTTGATATTCTTCATTTTTTGAGCCATATCTCAATTTTCAGCAAATTTTAGATGTTATAGCCGATGCCAGAGTTCCTGCTACCATAGTGTTAGTAAAAATCTGCGTTTTTACAAGATATAGTAAAATTCCTAAAACACTTGTATTCATCTGCATTTATTACCAAAAACATTCTAATCTCGAGATACATTTTTATTATTTCTTAGTAATTATATAACAAAGTGATGGTTATTTTATATTCCATAATTTGTCGAATGATTGCATTATGTCCAAAATCTGTATGATTTGATTTCTGCGTCAAGTTTTTCCTATTTAGGTATTAAAAAAAATTGTTCAACTTTACTCTGCTTTAGTCGTATTACCCAAATATTGAATATTTGGGTAATCAATACATTTTTTTTCATTAACTTTGTGAAATATGAAATATTTATGTTTCTATAATTCCTCAATAAATCCACTAAAAATTGTAATACATTTTTCTATATAAATTTAATTTGAAAAATATATATGATTATATTTCCTTAAATTTTATTATATAATTTCAAGAATTTTGGAAAAAAAAATTGTTTCTTTTTATTTAAAGGGTTTAAAATTCGCAATGTATATTTTTTGATTCAACAGTCTTTAAGTAATATTAATAAGTAATCTAGTCTATTTTTTTTTGCAATTCCAAAACTGCAAAACTTTTTATAATTTATTTTATTGAAAAATGTTGTTTCTAATAGTAGAATTGTTTTATAATTGATTGATATGTTTGTTTATGTGGATGGGTTAGATAATTAATGAAATGTCGATGCTGGAAGTCTTGGAACAAACCGAACGTGGAAATAAATTATGGTAATGCAATGCATCATAATGCATCATGCGATGATGGCCATTAGCTAAAGCCTAGCTCTAACAGATGCCCAACTATTCATCATGGGACTGCAGCGCGGAGATGCGCGAAAATAAAAAAAAATGTAAATAATAATAATAATGGTGATGCTCTTCGAAATAATGATAAAGTAACCCGAAACTCGGGAATAATTTATTATGCAATTGTGTTTAGTGTATAATTCAGTTGGAATTATATTATCCTGCTTGAAATACGAGCGGCGGAGGCGGAAAAGCGATAAAATTAGTGTGGACCGTATAAATTCGTGCATAAAAAGGATGACGATATGATCGTGATCGTTATTCGGATAAAAAAAAATAACATATTGCTTTTTGAATTAGGTTATAAGGATTTGAGGGATGAGTTGAAGAACGTGCGGCGGTGATGATGTTAAGGGCTAAATGCTGTTGCTTCTGGGACATTTCGCACGTCCATTATAATTCATAGCCTCCGAATTCATGCGAATTATTTCCCCGTCTTGAGTAAACTTTGGGACCGGCGTTGGAAGATTTACGGCGGCAGTTTGTGAATAGTTCCAAAGGCGCTTGCTTGTATTTCCTGCATGCCACATGTTGCTGATCTCTGTCTCTCTCCCTTTTGCTCTTTTGATCTCTCTCTCTCTCACTCACTCTCGACGTCTGCTGCCTTTTCCTGCCTTCCCGACTCTCCTGCATCTCTCCGGATCCAAAAGGGCTTTATCACATTTACACGTCATATTTCTTGTTCGGCCGACGACGCACGACCACCGTCTTGACACAATCAAATCATCTTTACGGGCAAATTTAGTGCCATCAAAAAAGAATGTAGGAACAAAAATATAACACGAAAGATCAGGTTCGATTCAGACCGCTTCTCAATAAGGTCAATATACTCAGAAAAACACAAATATTATTAACCTAATAATCAAATACTTCTTTAACATTATCCATTATCTGAATATCAATTTTAATAATTTCATAAAAATGTATTCTAAAATTGTAGGAAATATTAATTATTAAACGTGATTTTTCAATTAATTTTCGCTTTTTTTTTTTAATTATTTTACTTTAAAAAACTATTAACTATGTGAGTATGAGTTAATTAAGACATAATAATAAAATTAATAACAAAAGTCAGATTTTTCGCTATTTCGAAATTTGTAATATTCTTCCATTTCTTATAAATTGATAAACGAAATTTGACATAAAAAAGCAGTATTTTAATTTTTTATTTAATTACTCGATAACCACGTTTGCTAAATAAATTATCGAATATATAAATTAAAAATAAAATTATCCAATAATAAACTGTCAAAAATTTAAAAAACATGATATAATCATTAAGATATAAAACTTGATTTTTAAAGATAACAAATAGTCTTTCTACTAAGTCGATCGATACATTTTAGTATTCAAATAAAATAGATTTTTTTGATATTTTTTTTAAAAATGTTAAGAACTACAAACGGTGTATCTTGGTTAATTATTATATATAGATGAGTATATCAAAATATTAATGAAAAAATGTGAAAAATTAAAAGAAGTATCATGTAAAAAGTAAGTTTATAAACCATTAAAATGAAAGCATGTAATTGAAGTACCGTTTAAATCTAGGAATTAACATTTGATTTACTAAAATGTATCGATCGACTTAGTAGAAATACTATTTTTTATCTTTAAAAATCAAGTTTTATATCTTAATGATTATATCATGTTTTTTAAATTTTTGACAGTTTATTACTGGATAATTTTATTTTTAATTTATATATTCGATAATTTATTTATCAAACGTGGTTATCGAGTAATTAAATAAAAAATTAAAATACTGCTTATTAGGAGTTTCTGTCGAGTGGGCGACAGTTTACCGTTGCCCACTTATAACGTACCCTCTAAATTATGATTTAAATATACTTTATGATTATATATTCAAAAAAAATATACTTGAAAAGAAGTTACAACACTTATTAGCGTTTCTTAAACTATGAATCGCTTTAAATTCTCGCGAAATGACAGCTGTCATATTTATAACCTAAATAATTTTTAATTAAATTTTCATCCATTTGCTTTAAATTGTTAATGGGTCGCAAAATGACAGCTGTCATTTGTGTCAGTGTCAATTTTTATTTTATAAACAATATATAATATATAAACATTTGCTAAAAGTTTTACGTTCATGAAATTATTTCCATCTATACAAATAATAGTACTAAATTTTACGAAATATGATATAACTAATTAAATCATAATTATTTTGCTTAAATTTTCAAATTTATATTTTCATTCCACTTATAGCGTTTCTTTTATATATATATATATATGTGTAAATATTTCGGGTTTATAAATTTGTTATCTTTATTAGAAAGTTGTAAAACTCTTCAACACTAAATCCAATATTGAGGCAAAGAATGTTATTCTATATATCACGTATGTTGTTAGCGTCGCGGTTTACGTAACATCCAGTGTGTATGAAATATCTCCACATAATTATCGACGTTTCTGGCCCTAAATTGGTCCTTTGCGGAGCCTCATTATGTATTCATTACATTGTAGATATATACCTGATTTGCATGTACATATGCTCTCTGCTACTTAGTACACATATAACATAGTGCCCATGAATTAAGCCCCATTTCATCCGATAGACAGGGAAACAGACAGAAAACGATCCCGCCGCGCGCTCGATATGTTAATGACCGTCACCGGTATTCCCCCGACCAATTCCATCGCACTTTACCAAAACCAAATTTTATCATTTACTCATTTTTTTTTTGTGCGTTAACTCTTTCAGTTTTCGCAGTTTCGAGGGTTCGTGCCAATCAATTTGCACCATTGCTCGTTTCGTTATATGCAAATCTATAGGATGCTCGTGTATGTGCAGGGGTGGATTTTGGTTCAGGGAAGCGTCGCATATTAAATTGCCCCCGGAATTTGCACTAATCTATCTGGCAACCGTCGACATCAATGATTTCGGATGCACAGTCGTATCCTTTGTGCTTTGCGAAATTTCAGTAAAACCAACAGAAGAGAACGTTACATTTTCATATATTTTTTTTGTATATTTTTCAAAAACTGCGTTATTTTAATGCTGGTTGAAAAATTGTATACGCCGGATGTAATTCGTCAAAAAGTTAATTGGAGCTTCTTTTTTTTATTGTAAAAAGAGTAAGTTTTTTTTTGCGGTTTTCCGGATTACAGAAATTGCAGGCGCTTGATGCGAATGTCGTAAATCTTAAATGAAGAACTGCATCCGATGTTCTGTTTTCTTTAGGAAATTTTGCTGCGACCGTCACTCACTCACTTCTATTTCAAAACAAGACGTTATGCATCGTGCGCTACTAAATTATACGTGACCGAATGTTTCAACATCGCTCATTTTCTTTACATTCCTTCATGCATAATAAAAACAATACGATATAACCAGAAATTCATTACATCACAACATATTTTATTATGCATTAAACTTTTAAAGTTATTTTTATTATCACTAATAAATATATAATCAACATTTGCAAAATTTAATTTCATAATTAGAATTATTTACATCTTTTTATCAATTATCGTGATTAATAAACATTACTTATTAATATTTATATAATTTTTTTTGTTGATAATTTTTTTAAAAAATTTAAGAACTGTGTGTAATTAAAATACGATGGAAGAAAAAGGAAAATTTAAAAAATATAATAAGTATACTTATTCCTCAGAAAACTTTGTAAATTAAAATTGAAATTATTTTTTTTAATACTTAAAACCGTGTAAAAAAATAAATGTAGGAATTTTGATCTAATTATTTATATCAAATATCAATTTTTTTACTAATAAACACTTTTAATATCTATATAATGAATAAAAATGTAATATTTTGATTATAATTATTAATAAAATTTTAATCATATTGTTTATAACGCTTTGTGTCAATATTAATATATTTTTGTATAAACTTTTTTAATTTCAATATAGAACTTAAAAAGTATTATTTTGTAACACGATTTTTTTTATTTTAATCCGAAATAAACTAATATAAACAAATTGCTATACGAACATAGATACATCAAAATATGAAGATATTATAGTTGGTTTTCATAAATTTCCATCAGTGTTGTATAATAATTTATGCTATTATTTCCAATCAATACTGCAGGAGACACAAAACTAACGTAAACATAATGTGTTCTGACTGGAACGTGGCATGTGGCCGGTGGAAAAAAAACCTCGTTAAAGAAGTCCCAACGACAACGAGATAACGGAAAACTTTCGGTAATTTAAAAACTAAATAAAAGGCGGGAAGATGATTTACACCCCGTTCACGTATCTCGTTCCGGCTAATCTATTACGGAAGACTTATTGCGACGATAACTTTTCCCATACATATCGTCTTTTTCATCCACCCAAAACCACCAACACTCTCTCATCCTAACGCTATTATTTTCTTTATCCCAAACAGTAATTACTTATAAATATCATGTATTAATTACAACAGTTTGCCAACTTTATTTTGCCCTCACAAAATTATTACAATTAAAATAACTGCATTTCAACTTATTGCTTTTTACATGATTTTACTATAATAGATTTGTAATGAATATTACAATTATTAGTTCCATATATGTGAATTTACAAGCGAAAACATGCGGTATAATTACGTAAGGGTAGTTAATGGACTTGTAGACATACCTATTCCTATTATATAAAAAAATATGTACATTTTATTATTTTTCTCTGAATTGTTAAAAATAATTCTTGTAGATTTCATACATTTTTTTTATTGTCCGTTTATATTTAAAATCTATTCATCTGTTGCTATTGCTGTTGACATTAGGAATTTATTATTTATTTGTAGTTTTACATAATAAATTATTTAAAAAAAGTATATTAAGAAATATTTTATTAATTGCTATTAAAAAATTACGTATAAAATATATAAATTAATTTACAGAACATTGGTTTTTATAATTTTGAATTTATATTATTATTTTTAATATTACAGAAATTTTATTGGAAATAAATCTGATTAAACATTTATGTAGTGATGAGTCGGCTGCAACTGCGATTCTCAAACTTTTAACTACGCAGCTGCACATGGCACATCGCGACGAAGCGAATCGTGAGTTTTCGTACCTTTATTGCAATGAACACCTACGTAGATATGAAATATTTTTATAAGGCAATTTTTCGGACATTCACATAAATAAATAAAAAAATATAAAATGTGATTTAATTCAAAGTAATAAGATTTTATTTTGTAAATTTCATTTTAATATGAATATTATTATATTTTATTATTGAATTGATTAAAAATGATAAATTCTAGCAAATAAGAATGTCCTTTCGTAATGAATACCAATTTTACGAACATTCTTATAAATAAATAAAAACGTACAAAATATGATTAAGCTTTAATTATTTCAATTTTTTATTATTTCAATTAAAAGTAATAACATTTAGTTTTGCAAATTCAATTTAAATATGAATATATTTGAATATTGAATTGTTTAATAATTTAAAAATTATTACAAATTCTAGCTTTATGTATATATATAAGAATTTCACATTTACAAAAATGTAGTTGAGGAACAGAATTTCTATTTTTAAATTAATAAAATGGTAAAACATATGTATTTTTGTATTATTCCCTTTATGTATAAATTGTTTAAAAAAGTATGTTAAGAAATATTTTATTAATTGCTATTAGTAAAACTGCGCACAAAATATGAAAATTAATATTGGTTATAATTATTTTTTGATGTATTTCATTTAATATTAAAGAAATTTTTATTGTAAATAAATGTGATTAAAAATTCACATCGTGTTTAGTTCGCTGCAGCTGCGATTCTCAAACGTTAAACTTCGTAGCTGCACGAAGCAAATCGCGCGTTTTCGTAATGAACACCTGCGTAGATAAGAGATATTTTTATAAGGCAATTTTACGAATATTTTCTAATATTAGCAATACAATTTATTTAATAGAAAAAATGATAAATTAAACAAACAAAATGTGATTTAGCTTTAATTATTTCAATTAATCTATTGGAATTCAAAGTAATAACACATTATTATACAAATTTCTTTCAAATATGAATATATTATTGAATCGTTTAAAAATTACAAATTCTGACAAATAAAGATGTCTTATTCATATAAAAATTCATATTTTCAAAAATGTAATTCAAGACCAAAATTTATATTTTTACATTAATATAATGCTAAAATAATGCTTTATTTGTAGTTTTACATATTAAAAAATATTTTCTTAAGTGCTATTGATTGGTTTTTAAAATTTTACGTTTTATTTTATTCTTTTTAATATTACAGACATTTTTTGCAAATAAATGTGATTAAACAGCTGCAGCTGTGATTCTCAAACGTATAACTATAAAGCTGCACGAAGCGAATCGCGCGTTTTCGTAATGAACACCTGCGTAGATAAGAGATATTTTTATACTTTTATTTCAATTTATTGTATTGGAATTTAAAGTAATAACATTTTATTTGGAAAATTTCATTTAAATATGAATATTGTTGTATTTGATTATTGAATCTTTGAATAATTTAAACATTATTGTAAATTCTAGCAAATTATTTTTATGAATATAAATGTAAAAATTCCGATAAAAAAACACTCGCAGTACAATTGTGAATTTCACGATTATATAAATTTTAATTTTGATTTATGGATTTTTATTGCAGAATTAATAATTTTGTATATAAATGAGCACTCGCACACATTTACTTATTTATAATTTAATAAAATTAGTTTTCGAACAATTTTATTTTAGCTGCAATATATGTTCGAAAATCTACAGCTGTATCGAATCGCGCGTTTTGGTATGTTTATTTTGTATAGTTTTAGAACCGCTCGTGACGCGATCGGGAATTTTCGTTACATAATAAAGATTATTGTAAAGTACACCTGCGTTGATACGAGATATTTATATAACGCAATTTTACGCACATTTTCATAAATAAATAAATAATAACATACAAAATGTGATTTAGCTTTAATTATTTCAATTAATGATATTGGAATTTAAAGTAATAACATTTCATTTTGAAAATTTCATTTTAATATGAATATTATTATTACTAATTCTAGCAAATGAAAATATATTTTTATGTATATAAAAGAATTTCACCGTTGCAAAAATGATGTTCAAGAACAGAATTTCTATTTTTAAATTAACAAAATGTTAAAACATACACAATAGTTTAATTAATGTATAAATTTCTATTAAAATTGAGCACAAAATATGCAAAGTATTTTACTCAATTTCGGTTATTATTATTTTTCGATGTTATTTATTATTTTTAATATTATAATAATTTTATTGCACATAAATGTGATTAAAAATTCACATCGGAATTCGTTAGCTGCACCTGCGATTCTCAAACGTTTAACTTCGCAGCAGCACGAAGCGAATCGATCGTTTTCGTAATGAACACCTGCGTAGATAAGAGATATTTTTATAAGGCAATTTTACCAACATATTCCAATATTTGCACTAAGATTTATCGAAGAATAAAAATGATAAATAAAACACACAAAATGTTAATGTTATGTTAATTGTATTGAAATCTAAAGTAATAATATTTTATTATGCAAATTTCATTTAAATATAAATATTATTTTATTTGATTATTGAATCGTTTAATAATTTATAAGTAATTACAAATTCCAGCAACTAAAAATGTCTTTTTATGTAAATAGAAGAATTGAATATTTGCAAAAATGTAGTTCAAAAACAGTTTAATTAATTAAGTTTCAAATAGTTTAATTAATTATAGTTTTACACAAAAGATTAATTCAGGAATAAATTATTTAAAAAAGTATGTTAAGAAATATTTTATTAATTGCTATTAATAAAAATATACAAATTAATTTACTCATTATTGGTTTTTATAATTTTCCAATGTATTTTATTATTATAATATTATAGCAATTTTATAAATGTGATTAAACATTTATATCGTGATAAGTCAGCTACAGCTGCGATTCTCAAACGTTAAAAGCAGTCAACGACACGAAGCGACGAAGCGAATCGTGAGTTTTCGTACCTTTATTGTAATGAACACCTGCATAAAAAAATAAAAACGTAGAAAATGTTTAATTATTTCAATTAATTTATTGGAATTTAAAGTAATAACATTATAATTTGCAAATTTGATTTAAATATGAATATTATTATATTTAATTATTGAATCGCTTAGAAATGACAAATTCAAACAAATAAAAATATCTTTATGTTTATAATTTTTTTTTTCATAAATGTAGTTCAAGAACAGAATTTATATTTTTAATTCAATACAATTAAATGTAAGAGATTTCACACAAAATTTAAGAACGTTTAGTGTTAAATAATTAGAATCTTAATTGAAAAATAAAATAAATTCTTAAATATTCACAGATTAATGCAAGGGTTTATTTAATTTACAAATATTTTAGTTCTTAATTGATTGATTGTGAATTTTATACAATAAAAGATGTAGACATAATGCTCAAAAAATAAATAAATTTAACAAAATTTAAGAACCTTTAGTGTTAAATAATTATGATCTTAATTAATGCAATTTTTTTCAACTTGAATGTGAATTTTACATAATAAATGATGTTAAGGTAATGGATTAATATCGATTATGTAAGGGTAGTTAATAGTGTTGTAGACATATTAAATATACGTTCCTTAAATAGTTGTGATCTAATTTGAAGAATGCATCGAACGGGGTGGTTTACAAACGAGAATTTTCTGCGACGCACGTTGCACGGAGGTGGTGAGGGTTGTAGATTGGGGTGGAGAGGATGGATTCCTAGAGACCTTCTCTATCTTTCTCTCTGCAGACTAGTCTCTTTCTCTCGTGTCCTCTCAGTATTCACGTGAAGCCATTACGGTTGGAATTTGTGTCTAGGTATCTGCTAATCTTATTTGCATGTAAATTATATCACCTGACCTGTGTTTCGATCCGTGACGTGCGGAGGCGCCGGGGCCATATAGCCCCCATACCATGAGATTCCCCACCCCGTAAATCTCCCTTTAATGGCCGACCGAAAACATAAGGCAATCGACAATCGATGCCGCTCTTTTCCCCTCGCGAAGGACGCATCGTTTCCTCGACCAATTCATTCGTCCATTTAATTAGATACAAATAAGCCAACCGATTCTGTAGTATCCATCTTCGACGCGTATATTTCAACCTTAGGGCGCTCGTAAATTTCCCATGCAAACTACCTCTAATTAACCTGAGGGTATAAAGTAAACGCGAAATCCGATCATCGTTAATTGCGACTTCTTCTGCTTGTATTCTTCCCTGATTGATTTCTGAGAAAGAGGAACGGCGTTGAGCGTGTAAACAGCACTTGCCGTGCAGAAATCATATGGAAGTTAATTAGCACCGTCGGGACCGTCTGGGTAATTGCTTGGGTTTCGGGATTAAAAGCGCACGGTGGGAAACGGTCTAATGAGCCGCTAAGCATTTGACGACTACAGTGAAAGCTTCCCCTTGTTTTTGCATGCTAACAATCTCGCTCCGATTTCAACATTTTTAACACAACGCGAGAAAGGCCAAACAAACCAATAAGCAGCTACATCGAAATCCAATTATTCTCAAGAGCGCCAGGGAATTTTCATGCTAGGAAGACGAAAACGTATCAATTTTCGTAACGTGATTTCTCCAAAGACATGAACAATCCAGCACACAATCATAATCAAAAGACATCTTCATTACATTCTGATACATTATATAAATATTATGTTGGCAATAATTTAATATTTCATTAGAAGTGTCAATTATTAATTAATGCTGTCAATTAATAAAAATTTCCAACAATCTTTGACAACTTTGTATACAACATAAGACTAAAAATAGACTTTCTGGTTTTATCTTTAATTTGTATATTCATAAATTTAATTAACGAGCTTAGTTATTGAGTAATTAAATTAAATATGAAGACATGAAAATCAAACAAAAAATTGTCATAACTTGATCATACATTAATATTACCTAACAATAATTACCTAACAATAATTATATCAAACTATGCATAATAGGAAACTTTTAAAATAATAATCATTAAATATATTTAAAAGTTATTTTGAAATATTTGAAATTAGTTCTACAAATTTATTATTAATTGTCATATCTTGGTTATTCAATAACATTACGTAATTATAATTATATCAAACTATGTACAGTAAAAGATTTCATAAATAGCATATAACATTTCAAAATAGTTCTAGAAATTTATAATATTATTTTTCAAATTTGAAAAATGTTGTAAAATATAAAATTAAGTATATAAAATAATACATATCTTGGTCATTCATTAATATTATGTAACTCCGATTATATCAAACTATTGACAGTAGAAGTCTCATAAAATATTTATAAATGTTATTTTGAAATATTTAAAATTAGTTCTACAAATTTATTATTGTTGAACTTTGAAAAATTCTGTAAAATATAAAATTAATTATATAATTAATTATCATATCTTGGTTATTTATTAACATTACATAACTGTAATTATATGAAACAATGCACAATAGAAGACTCGTTAAACAGTAATCATAATACATAAAAGTAATTTTTAAATATTTGAAATTAATTCTATAATTTAATTATTGTTGAACTTTAAAATTTAAAATTTGTTATATCTTTGTCATTCAATAACATTACGTAATTGTAATTATATGAAACTATACATAATAGAAAACTCCTTAAATAATAATCATAAAATATACATAAATGTTTTTATGAAATATTTGCAAATTTTTTATTGTTCAACTTTGAAAAATTCTGTAAAATATAAAATTATATATTTAAAACATTGTCATATCTTGGTCATTCATCAACATTCCGTAACTCCGATTATATTAAACTATTTACAGTAGAAGTCTCATTAAATAGTAATCATAAAATATGTATAAAAGTTATTTTGAAATATTTGAAAATATTTGAAAATTAGTTATTGTTAAACTTTGAAAAATTCATGAAAATTAATGAAACATCGATCATTATCTGTAATTATATGCACAGAAACAGAATCCTTAAATAGTAATTATAAAAAAAAAGTATAAAAGTTATTTTGAAATATTTGAAAATAATCCTATAAATTTATTATTGTTCAACTAAAAAATTCTGTAAAACATATAATTTAATCTATAAAAAAAACATTATGTAATTGTAATTATGTAATTATGTAATATGTGTACACAATAGAAGAGCCCTTAAATAGTAATCATAAAATATAGATAAAAATTATTTTGAAATATTTAAAATTAGTTCCACAAATGTATTATTGTTCAACTTTTAAATATTCTGTGAAATTTAAAATTAAATATATATAAATTATAAATAAATTAAATATTAATCATAAAACATAGATAAAAGTTATTTTGAAATATAAACTTGAAAAAAATCTGTAAAATATAAAATTAAATATTACGTAAAGTAATGAAGTAATAAAGCTTTGCACAATAAAAGACTTTTTCAATGGTAATCATTAAATTTATTGTTGTTTAACTTTTAAAAATTCTTGAAATATTTAATTAAATATGGTTAAAAGTAAATACTGACTAACAACATTATTTTATAGTTTGGAAAACTATTAATTATTACTTATGTTTACATGCGTTTCGGTTTCGTTGCTAGAATTTTGGGTATTTTCTCGATTACGCTCGCACATCTCGATTACATAATTATATGGGGTGCGTGTGGGCGCGGAAGATAAGGGTGGTGGAGGTTAGGGTTGGGGCGTAGGCTTATCTTCGTCCGGCCGTGCCGTCTAATTACATTGTTCCAGATAAAATTAACTTATCCGGAACAAGTGTACGTAGTCTTAGTTTACACATGCCATGCATATATACATACACACACATCCGTTCAACGTTCTGCGCCGTATGCTGCGATTCCCTTTCCGGCCCAATGTAAATGTTTATTCGCCATTTCATTATGTGCACGATGCCCGACGCACTTTTCTGGATAGAAAAGAGTTAATTAAACCCTTTAATACGAGCACGCACACACGCGCTCACGCACGCACCATTAATCCGATATTATTTTTTTTTTAAATTTTATAATCCTGAAAAACGTCTGACTCGTCCTTTTCGCACTGAATTAACACTGGATTCAGGACGAGAATAATTAATGGATTATGGCTGTATTCATTATGTCATCAATCAAGAGAATTACTTTTATAACTTATAAAATATATAGAAAATATAACAAAATTAATTTACTTCTTTTTAGAATTCTTTGAGTAAATCAACTAACAAGTCACATTTTTGAAGCATATAAAGAAAGGCTCCATAAGACGCTCCAGTTATAAGACACAAGAATTTTAATAATTTGATATAAAATATTGTCATTGAGATTTTCTTTTTAAGAAAAAAATATCATTTACTAAAGATTATTTCATAATATTTTAAAATAATTATGTAATTATCATCACGAAAAAGCAATGAAATGGACTAAATTATAAAATAAAACGAAAATTAATAATTATTCCTAATACAGTTATGAACTAAACACTAATTATGCTATTAATAAATTTGGATGTACAGATATTAATCGATTTACATTTAAAAACCGTGTAAATCGAAATCGTGTAAATAAAGTATTGTGTATTATTAACAAAATCTTTAATAATATTATGTAATTGAAATTGAGTAAAAAGTGAAATATATTATTATAAATAATATATTATATTTCATAGCTTGGATTAAACAATTATATAATGTTTTTATAATATTTATGTAAATATTTTTGTTTTAGATTAAAGCAATGATTATGCAACCGAACTTACTTCTAGCTATTAAAATACTTTTTTATCATATTTATAGATTATTTATTTAGTATGTAGAGAGTTAACTAAATGATAAGTTGTTGAAAGTTATATAATATTATATTGTTTATTCAATATATTCAGTATTTTATGTATGTAACCAATCTTACGTGCATGATTTCTGATCAATGTTTTGGCATTTATACATAACCTACGAAAGTTATATGTCTGGTTGTTGAGGAGCAGAGCTATTAGTTGTTTGTAAACTATCGTTGAGATGACAACAGTTGCTGATATAGACCCTTATTACATAAAGGCCATCACGGCCTTGCATTCGCGTGACCATTTGCAGGGAGGTAAGCCACTGCTGCAGACGATGCTTGAGGAAGCAATCAAATCGAAGACTGGCATTGAAAAGAATTTCACTCCGATGATACAGACACTCTTCAAGCAAGGAGGCTTGGAGGATTACAAGAGCATCATGGAGGAGAGCAAAACAACATCCAGTTCGGACAATGAGCTCGAGTTAGATTTGCTTAAAGAGGATTTGAATTGCGTTGTGTGCCAAGGGATGGATGTGGGTGCAAGGAACAGATTGCTCGAGTGTTCGGATTGCCACTACTTGTACCATCAGGAGTGTCATCAACCTGCAGTCACACAGCAAGAAGCCGAAGGCTCTTGGATTTGCAATAATTGTAAGGAAGCTAAGAAAGTTAAAAAGAGTCCCACCAGCTCTTCATCAAGTCACTCATCGTCAAAATCCAAGAGCTCTCCAGCAAGCACTCCAAGACACAGCTCGTCCAATTACAAGAGCAGTTCCAAATCCAGCTCATCAAAGAGCTCATCGAGTAAATCGTCCTCCAGCAAAACGTCGTCGTCTTCATCGTCGAGCTCGTCCAGGCACTCCTCGTCCACGTCCAACTCCAATATAATCAGCGCGGATAAACGCATTCAGATCATGAAGAAGAAGGCCGCCAGGCAGCACGAGAAGAAGAAATTGTCGAGATGAAAGAAGCATTCAAATAAATAAATACTGAACACATTCAAATACACATAATTAGATTATTAGTTTATTGTATCAATAAATCATTTGGCCCTTTATACATGGTATTTTTATATAGTTGTAGATATATAATTTATGTTAGAATTGATGTGCGTTTATTTATTTAATTAGCTAATAAAGAATTTTACTTTGATTATTTTGTTTGCATATTTATCAACAAAATAATATCATTTTTAAATAATTTGTCTATAAAGTGTCTTAAAATTCGTTGAAACTTTTGAGGAAAATTAATCTTTTAAATTGATAAATTTTGTAAAGAAAAGTTTACTTTTTATCGATTATTATTTCATGTTTATGAAAAGTCAAATTAACAAATTTTCTTTTACTATCCGAGTTTGCTTTGATTAAATTGTTGCTATGCAACGTTAGTTATCAACAAAATAACAACATCAGTATTCAAATTTTGTCTATAAAGTGTTGCAAAAGTCGCTGAAACTTTCAGGAAAATTAATGGTAAGTACTCATCTTTATTTATTTCATAATTATTTAATTATTTCTTCTTTATGAAAAGTCAAATTAGTTCTATGCTTATTTTAATTATTTTTGTGAAGCTGTGACCAATTGTAGCTTGACCCAATTCACTATTTTTAATTAGATGTGGGTTTGATTTGAATGAAAATCAGGACAAAAATTCTACTCTTTGTTAATCAATATTAATTGTTTATGTTTGTTGTGGTTTCATCTACTTATAAATTTTGAAAAGTTAAATTTGAAAGTTCGTACCTCCATAAAATTTGGGTTTCGTGTACAAATCGAAACGGGACATTGTAAGGAAGAAACTTTAATTACTAGAAGAAAGGAATTAAAGCAATTTTTTTTCAATAGATGTGGGCTTGATTTGAATGAAATTTAGGACAGGAATTCACATCTTCTAACTGTGGTTGTTAAAACATTTGTAACGTTGTAAATCTTTAAAACTTTGCGCCTCCATACAATTTGGGTTTGCAAAACTGGACATTGAAAGGTAGAGTCGTAAGTGACTAAAAAATAGGAATTAAAGAAATTAAGAAGACAAATTTTCGGAGTCAATGAGGAAGTGGCGCCTTTAAGATGCGTTTTCAAGTCTCTAGCCGGACTTAAGTTAAAAAATATTGTTTTTTCCGGTTACAAATTTCTAGATGGAACTAGGCTTGATTCGAATGAACTTTTGGTAGAGATGAGTAAATGATGACAGGAATTCCCATCTGGCGTGTTAGAGTTAATATGTAATTAACACAATTGCCGATATATTCCCGTCATAAAGTTTGCCTCAAACATGATTAATCAGCTTGCGAATTATTTAGTGTATATCGAGTTCAACTGGTGAGGTCAGTAGGATAGGAGAAGCTACGTGCATCTCTAATTATCCCGGATGGTAATTAATGTTGTCTATCGCCCGTGAGTCTATTCAAAAATTGATGAATGCACGTAAACAGCTTGCGCAATCCTCAAAGGAGGCCGCTTGTCATCAATAGAATTGAGTAATATCGGAAGGAAGCGGCGACCCGGAACAATCGGATCAACGTTTTTTTTTGGATAAAATTTATGCTCCTTCCTGTTTCCGTTACGGTTTTTTGTTGTTGTAGGATTGCAGAGAAAATGGGAATGTTTGTAATTATATCGAAATTTTGCGTATGGGAATTTTTATAATTCAATGTCCGTTGTCGGTGAATTTCCCCTTGGACACAATCGAACGCTCATGTGGACCATTCTCCCGTTGGGAATTCGCTAAGTGTACGGTAACTACGAAACCGTGTACCTATAAAATAGTCATTGCGTTTCCAAACAGTTTATGAAACAATATCATAAACAAATGCACATTTGATACGATGAAAGCTTTTGACATTTTCAAGTTGTAATTAAATTTATTACTTATTTTCCTTTGAAGATTTCCGGATTCATTTAGATTGAGAAAAACATTTTCAGAGGGAGTTTGGCTGAATTGCTTCAGAAATTTGTTACTCAATTATAAGTGAAAAATATTTATTAAAAAAAAAAGCAAATATTAGTTGATGGGAATACATTTTAAAATCATTCAAATACGCTTCGATTAATACTGCAATCTCGTAACATTTCAATATTGCCGAGTTTTTATTTTCATATATATTCACATATTGCTTTTAACAATGGACTTTTCGATGTTTCGAGTGCGGCGTGTAAAAATTAATTGCGCTAACTCGAAAACCGTGTAACACTTCAGTCTGCTTTTATTTATTATTTCTATTTCGTGTACGCCACCAACATAAATGCATATTATTAAATGTACGGTTGCGTTTCACACAATCCTCGCAATCTGTCCGTGAATGCAAAAAAAAATAAATATTATGCAGAAGGGATGCGAAGGGCGAGAGAGAAATTCTAATTTATTAATGCAGGTTTCTCCCAAAAGGGCCATTCGCTCGGACAATGAATTAGACACGATAATGTGAAAGTAGCTTTTTTTTATTGTAGGCATGATACATTACAAAATATATTTTAAAATTTAACCCTTGAAATTACGTTTTCGTAATTTTCTTATAAAACTATAATATTTGTAATAGATTTGAAAGATGAATATCAAAGTAGGTTAAGTAGGAATATAAGTGTTTTATTCTTTTTTGCTTGGATTCAATTAAATATGAAATACTTTTCCATTATCCTGAAAAAAAGTTGTGTCTACATTTTCGTAATTTTCTTGAAAACCATAATATTTGCAATTGATGCATATCAAAGTAGGATAAATGAGGAATTCAATAAATGTTTCTATCTTTTTTGCTAATTAAATATGAAATAGTTTTCATTATCCTGAAAAAAGTTGTTTTCGTAATTTTCTTGAAAATCATAATATTTGTAATATATCTAAAATATGCATATCAAAGTAGAATATATGGGGAATCTAATAAATATTTATATGTTTTTGGTGTGATACAATTAAATGTGACAAAGTTAGTCATCATTCTGAAAAAAGTTGAGGTTTTACATTTTTATAATTTAAAAAAAAAACATAATATTTGTAATAGATCTGAAAGATGCACATCAAAGTTGAATAAATGAAGAATGTAATAAGTGATTGTACTTTTTTTTGGGTATAATTAAATTTGAAATAGTTTATCATTATTCTGAAAAATAGTTGTCACTTTACATTTTTGTATTTTTTCATACACTGTAGAATGAAAACTGAAAAGATGTATATGAAAGATGAATAGATGTCAAATATAATTAGTGTATAAAATGTAAATGTAAAATGTTATTTAGGTTTGGTTATGATTGGCTGTCAAAAAATGATATGAAAAAGTTTCTGCACATTTTCTTTATTTTTTCCAATACTGTAATATATAGAATAATTTAAAAAAATGTATAAATGAAGAATATTATAAAAATCTCTTGCCGTTTGAGCTGTCAAAAAATATTAAGTAATAAAAAATGTCTATTAGAAAGAATAGTCTTTATATTTTCTTAAATAACATAGAGTATGTAAATACGTATAATATATCCAAATGATACAAATGAAAGATGGATAAATGAACAATGAAAATTATGTAACATTCCGTTTTCGATGTCAAAAAATTACTATTGAAAAATATTGTACTTATTCGTATTATTTTTGTGAATACTATAATGCATCCAAAATATGTTGATGTGGAATGTAGAATTTAGTATAAAATACAAAATATCGTTTATTTTGGTTGTATTTCGCTTCCAAATTTAAATTGCGCTGCAAAAAGCAGTCTCCAAACATGTTTTTTTTCTTTTCTACTATAAAGCATAGAAAAGGTCCTAAATAGGCATATAGAATCAAAGCACGTAAAATTGAAATCTCCCCATAAATAATACACCCTTGTCCATGTCCTATACATATCTTTTATACAGACATATGTGTATATGTTAGGCATCATCCCTTACATAATAATAATGGGATGGAAGAGTTTTCCGGTGCGCTAATTGTTTGGGCCGCGCGGGTTGCCGTGGCAGCAGGAAGAGAGATTAACTTCGTTTAAGGGCCACGGGATGGTCGTTTTTCATTTCGGCAAGATCGAATTGGATTCGGACGACTCGAGTCGGTTGGAATCCGAAAAACAATTAATGGTTTAATGCCGGAAAATAATGACCTTTCGTGAAAGGCCGGAGAGAAAGAGAGAGAGGACTGTGTGAAGGTTTTGGGAGCCGTGGAGGTATGGGACGTGAGGGGATGATGGTGGATGGGTGGTCTCGGTGCTCGGGAAAACCGCCCGGCCACATTTTCTTTCAATTAAACCATTGCCTGAAGCTGACAAAACAAATAATGGCGTTGGGAAATAAATTGAAATTTTCAAGCGCCATTGATTTATATATAGATCTATGTACACATATATACATTTGACAAGTTGATGAGAATAGAGCTAAAACATAGTTGACAAGTATCTTGTGAATTAATTTACAAGTCTCAAGTAAATTATTTGTTAAGTAACGCGTAGTGTTTTTCAAGGGTGTATGGAAATTGAAATGTATTGATCGGAAGCTCTACATGCATTCCACTATGAAGTCCTTCGAGTTACTCCAATTTTTTTTCGGGACTTATTTACTTTGATGTATCGATACGTGACATCGATAGTAGTGGTTTCGTTTGGAGAAGAGGCCATCCGAGCCGTCGAAGGAGCGCTAATGGATTTTTAATGTGAGATTTCGAACCGATGTTTCTTATAAATTCCACGTGGAACCGTAGAAATTTATATAAACTGTCACAGCTTGCGGAGACCGGTCTTGATGAATTGTGTGTATGTTCTCCTTCAGTCCTCCGCTTTTTTTTTATTTCGTCCCCTCCCAATCTCGAGGCATTTACATTCTTCTCGTAGGACAGAACCACAGAATCGAGCGAAGGGGAATTTCTATATAAATTATTCCCTCTTCCGATATTGTTTCTAAAAAACTTTGCAAAAATAAGAGAATTCCCAATAAACCTTGAACATGTTAAAAACCTTACCCATCTTCAGTATTGCGTTCCGAAAAGGCGTATAAACAATGCTGGATTCCAAATTGAATTCGCCACCTCATCTCGATAGCTTTCCGAATTTGCTTCTTATTAGTGCTGCCTGGCATATAGCTCCGTCTTGGATTTTCGATGAAACGCAGACATCCCATTTTCGAGAGTTGCTCAACAAATCCCTTACGTAATATGTGATATTTGCATGGGGCTGATTGTATTGTAGAATCGATTTTTTTGTAAAAATTATTTAAAATTTCATCTCAAGAAATTCAGTTGTGAAATTATTTAACTTCTTATTAAAATTGGTAATAGTAAAAACTAGGCTATAATTAATTTACTTACAAATTTATTCAAATAAATTATTCTAAACACGAACATACGATTTTCATGAAAAAGAAAAAGAAAATATTAACTTGACAAATAGAAGTTAATATAAGAACAAGTGACAGTCATTGTAAGAAGGACATGATTATAGGGACATTCCAAGTATTTATAGGGTACATGTGGAAACAATGAATTAATTCAGTATCCTTGAAGAAATATTGGAGTCTTTGGAAATTAATTTAAAAAAAAAACGATAAATATTTGTAGAATAAAGGAGATTATTTGAATGGATGAGGAATGGGTTATTAGGATATCTAATTTTGGTGAGAATCGGAGAACTATAATCAAGGATTGTTTGACAATAGCTGAATCTAAATTTTATTTTGGATTTGAGATGTTTGGAATGAGTATAGAGGTTCATTTTTGGATCTAGGGGGATTCCAAAGTATTTGACTCTTTTTTCTTTGAAATGAAGTAAAAAATATAATACCATATTGAAAAATTTTGAAACTGAAAGATTTTTTTATTCTTAGAAGTCAAGAATTAAAAAATAAAATTAAAGTGAAGAAAAAAATAAGAAACGAATCTTCTTTCCTTTTTGACGTGCAAAACTATAGCATACGGTAATACATATATTGTTGTTCTGGAAACTATTCGTTTTCCGGTTACAATTTTAATGATTAAAAGTATTCATAGAGAAAATTCAAGTACTTAATTAATTGATGAACATTTGTAGTACTTGCATAGTCTGTAGATTCGTTTTTCAATAGAATCGATTTGATTAAGAATCGAATGTAGCAGTTTGTAACAATAATCCACTCGTTGCATAATAGATGAAAAGGTAAACGTCGGTAATTGTGCAGTTTCCCGTCTCTCGTGGCCATTCTTCTTCGATCGTTTTACGGGGGTTGGATGGATGTTTGGATGGTTGGTGGGGTGGAGGAGGGTGTTGCCACTTTTGCGTCGTTGCTGTTCGGCGCGAGTTTAAAGTTTGCCCCGTGCATTGTTCCAATGTATGTTAATCATGTTGATATACTTTAGAAAACTTCCCCCGCGAGTTTACTTGCTTTGCATATAATGTATGTGTGCCAACTTCATAAATTAACGTTTTACTTCTTCGCGTTCGCCATTTCCAGCAAACTGAAGACACATACATTATCACGAAACACATATTAGCGAATGCGTTTCCTCGTCCTAAAGCTCCTGCCTCTCCTCCTTCGCGCGGGGAACTTCTAAATTTCGAACTTGGGATGGTTGTTAATGTTAATTGAATCAACAGTATGGAAATCATCGCTTCTGTATACAATGCACACGGATACAGGCACGACCGTTTGTTGCCTGATGCGGAATGTAATATCCTCAAGGGATGTATTAGCATTAATTATGTATATCCTACCTTCCTTACTTTTCAACACTCGAACGTTTCACTTTCAAACTCTGATCATTAAGAAAATCTACGTCTTTAACACGAATAAATAAATCCACAATTTTTATTTACATACGCAAACCCAATTATAAACAGCTTATCACATCATCAAGTATAATTCAAGATTAATTAAATAAAAATCATAAATTTAAAACAAATAAAATTGGTTTTCTAATTTTTAAATTTAAAATTTCCTAGTTAAAAAATAATCAATTTTTAATCATTAGTAATTTTTGTTGCAGTTATAAATGTATAAATATAAAACAAAAACTATTAATATAAGTTGATATTTTTGATTACTATTTTGTTTACTATTTTACTATAAATTATCTTTTGGGGTTGGATTAATACAGTTTGGTGGATCTGGGTTAACACTTTTTTGGGGGTCCTCGGCTAATACAGTTTGTGAGTCATTGACTAATACTCTATGGCTAATTAAGTTTGGGGCCCCTCGGCTAATACAGTTTGAGGGCCCTCGACCAATGCAGCATGGGGCCCTCGTATAAAACTGTAAATAGCCTAACTATTTTTTATAAATCTCTTAAAATTAATAAGGTTATGGGCTATATAAAAATTGATTGATATAAGCTAGTATAAAAGTTCTTAGGAGGAACACCCTGTATACCAATTTACGATATATATTCTTTTTTTTTTCTTGGCCGTTTTGCATACACAAGAAAAGAGAGAGCCATTCCCCTATTTTCCAATATTTCGATCCCATGAATAATGCAAGGGTTGGAGACCCATTATACGCCACTAACAGTGCATGGAACCGTTCCACGTGTAATTGAGCAATCCCAAATAATATTGGCTGATCAATGTTCGCCGATGTTTTATTTCTTATTACTTTTACCATTATTGTTATGATCCGCATTTCAATCACGATTGGGGTGAGGGTGGTGGAAGGAGGGTGCCGGAAATTTGCCTCCGCTTTTATGTGATTGCACCGCGCGCCGCCTTTAAAATCCACGACCATTTCCAATTCAATTAAGGCCCACACCGACTCTCTCCCTATTTCTCTTCGCGAAACGTACATAAAGCGACGTATGTACAAAGGGCCTTGATCCATATTTCATAATACCTTTATACGTGCGTACGGTAGGCCACAAAGGCGGACCAAAAGACCCCGACTTCGGAACACAACAATTATTATAATTGCGTCTCCTTACATTTTAACCGCTTTAATTATTGCGTGAAAACATAATTTCCACCATTGTTTTTGGAACGCCCTTCGAACACCGAAGAAAGCGAAAGGAAATTGTTGTTAATAAATTATTCAATTTTCCGGCGTCGAAAGCCAAATTCTCATTCACCTCAGACAATGCCTGCGTCGTAGAAACTTACTGGTACAAAGGTCGTGACGTGTAATAGGTTTTATTATATTCCAGGATTTATTTCCTGAACTTCTGCTATATTACATCAGATGATGACAGCAGCCATTGTGCGTCGGATTCGTATTTCTGCAGATATTTTAGTTAATAAATAAAAAATAGTTTTTTATTACACAATTTTTTTTTGCTTCTCTCACGTGTATTCTTTTCATTTCAATTAGTACAACCGAGAAAAAGGTAGTTAATGATTCAATTAGTCGTGCCCCATTTATAAACTACCGCACGAGGAAAGAAAGTATAGGAGTGTGTGCGTTGGAAATGCTCCCTTTGGGATGTAATAATTAGAAGTTTCGCAATTTATTGTGTCGTGCGCGGGGGGTGTTTCGTGGGATGCGGGTGGTTGTGCTGTGACCGTAGGCAGGGTCTTAGAGTCTCCTGGGGTGCTGGGCGACGTTCGTTGCGTGAACGTTCCAAAATTAATTGCATTTTATATCAATAGTTAAATTTAATTAGCAACATCAATGCTTCTGCTGCCGCTGGTTACGTAATCCGGGCTTAATGTCGGCGGTTGCGTTAACGTGATATGGTAATAATAGTTAATATCTAATGCTGATTACGTTCTGCGCTAAGCCACATTCGCTCACCGAAAGAAACCCAACAATTTTACTAATTATACTTAATTAATTAATAGTTGAAATATTGTTACCATTATATAAAAACCTTTAACAATAATGATAATAATATTTTGAAAAATACAAAACTGAAAATGAACAAGTTTTCTTTAATAACCGCAAAACTACTCAAGTTAATTACAAATGAATTATAGAACTGAATTTTGAATTGTTCTTAAAAAAGAATTATGTTCGATTAATTTAATTAAAGAAATAACTGTTAATTTTATTTAAATTTAAAAAATGTGAGTTTATGAAATGTATGTACAAACAAATAAATAGAAAGCATAAATTCGATAAAGAAAATATATTCAATGAGTATGAAGGAATTCAACAAAAAAGCGCTGTCATTGCTTGGAAATGCGCATTATTATGAATGAAATGAATTAAACGTAGTAATAGATTGTAAAAAAATATGTGTATAAAATTTTGTCTAGACCAGGGATGAGCAACACGCGGCCCGCGGGCCCTCCAAGCATTTCTAAAATTGAATTTATTTTATCGACTTTCTCTCATCAATATATTGTAAATTCGTTTTTCTGTTCTTTTCATGTTTGTTTTTATTTTGCATTAAAATTTGTATATGAAATCTTTACTTTTTTTTATAAATTTTAAAATTTTTTATTCTAATGTTTATTATAAATAAAGTTTAAATAAAGTAAATTATTAATAAGTGTTACTTTATGTGCGGCCCGCCAAAAAATTTTAAAATTTAAATTATTTGTATTGCGTATTACTATTATATAAATTTTTTGACATATTCGATAATTAAAATTGGATAATTGAAATATTTTTAATTAGAATATTTTTATTCAGTAAATTTGAATTCAATAAATGATCAATCGTTTTGAGGCGGGTTTTCATAACCATATAAAGATTTGTTTAGCGTTCGCAGGTATAAATGATTTGTCATTAATTACGTCGTAGATTCACTTCTCTGTAGCCATAAGTTTTAACTATTTTTTTTTGGATCATCTGTGAATTATAGTGACGCAGACGAGTCGTGTTTTAATATATTTAGTAGAATCGTGAAGATTCGTGTTTTTGTGACCATATAAGGATTCTTTAAATGCTTTAGAACCGCTATGAATTATTTTAAAACCTGTCGCGTTTACATTTCCATATAAGGATTTATTTAGCGCTTGTAAGTATAGCTGATTCATCGTGCAAAATTGCGTCGTAGTTTCACGTTTTTGTAGCCATATACGGTTTATATAAATGTTTTAGAAACGCTGTGATTTATCAAGATGCAAACGATTGTATTTATCGTGGAGATTCTCGTTTTTGTGACCATATAAGGATTTTTTAAAAGTGTTAGAACCACTATGATTTATTATGACGTAAACCGGTTGTAGTATTTTCATATCCATATAAGGGTTTGTTATTTATGAAGATTTGCATATTTGTTACCATATAAGGATTGTTTAAAAGTTTTAGAACCACTGCGATTCACCTTTGATTTTATATACTGATAAGTTTAATTTTTAAGAGTTTAATTTTATTTAACATCAATTTATATTTACAATAAATTTTATAAAAAAAAAACTTTTTAGAATTTTAGTCTAATTTGTTTATTTATCTTTCATATATTGTATATAATTCTCCATTAAGAAATTAATAATATTTTTCACGCTGAAAACATTTTTTTTGTTATATTTATAGAAAAATTACTTTTCTTTATTTATTTATCTCTTATACATTGTATGTAATTTTCTTCATAAGAAACTAATAACCATAACTAACTACATTAAAAATATAATTCAGTTTTTGATGGTGCTGTTAATCTCATTTATTAATGCAGTATAATCACGTTGCAATATCTTAGGTTTTATGAAGGATCGTAATAATGCATTTTTAGTATTTTGAACTTTAATAACACAGTTATTATTTTTTTAATATACATTAGAAAAAGCTTTCATGAACTTCAGTTAATTATATACAGAATCGTATATTAATAAACCTATTATAATTAATTTTTAAATTAAAAATAATTCATTTAATTTAGGGCTTTTTTTTTCAATTGTTGCAATATTATTCAATATAATTTTTAATTAGTTTATAAATTAAATTTTCATTTACAAATCAGTGATTAATTATTAGTTTTTTGTTTAAAGAAAATTAAAATTATATAGATTACTTGAATTTACTTTTGTAATGGAAATTGAATATTTCTTATTGATTTTAGTATTTTTTTTTATAATATTACCAATTAGATTTTATGGTTATTGATCGATTGATTGATTTTTTTGTTGTATAACCGATGAAGTTTATTTGAATCTAATTCGTATGCACGGTAACAGTTAGTGAGCGACAGAAGAACGTTTAGCTTTGACACCCATACAATATCGGCGGCGGCGGAGGGCGGTTTTGCATATAGAGTTTCGACGGCACCCCCTGTGCGGTTGATGTCTCCGCGGTGGCATCAATCATGCTACCGCATACAATGATTGATCGCGACCCTCCCACGTTTTTAAATAGAAATAATGCGACCGCCGCCTCCTGAAACCAGGGTATGCGTCGCCGCCTCCTCGAGCTCCTCTCTTCTTATTACGTATGTTTCTGGGCGAAATGAGACATTTTTAAAATATTTACCACGCTACCGGCATGTCACGTACTCCATAATAACTCTTCAGTCGTCGGTACAACTAAATTACTGCCGATGTCAGTCATCCAATGCGAAGCGCAAACACCGCTACCCCCGGCGCCTCCACCTTTTCTGACACTCGCCGAATTCGGTTTCCGTGTACATTTCTCTCCTAAAAACGTGCGGACAACAAGATTTATTACTTTTCTCTCCGGTTTCCGCATTTTACTTCCGACAAAACTTAACGCAATACCACGAAAATAATTCAAAGAAAAGCTACAGTCAATATTCGTATTTCCAATTTATAAAAATATTTGAAGAATACAATTAATCATATTTTGAAAATCATTTTGAATTTTTAACTTTAGTTTGTTTTAGTATATAGATTATTTTATAAACTTATTTTTTATGAAAATTTTAAATTATTAAATAAATAATGGGTCTGAAACATTTTAATAACGTTACTTCAGTGTTTAATTCTGAAAATCTGTTATGAAAAGAAAATAACATTTTTAAGCGTCGTAAATAACAGATATTCTCAATTTTTTGATCCATTACTGTAATTTATATGATTTTTTCTGCAGATATGAATTTATAAATTCGTCTAGAATTTTTGCTTTTATTTTTATCATTTTATAGTAATTATATAACAAGATGTTATTTATTTTATATAATAGACGTATCATACCTTATCATACAATTTTCTAAAAATTGAAAAAAATAAAATGTATAAAAAATACTTTGTTTCAGTTAAATAATATTTTATTGTATATGTAATGAAATACATAATAAATCAAGTTTTAAGTTATTAATTCATATACATTTCTATTTTCTAAGTTAATTTGTATAATTTATCCAATGTAAAACAAAATTAATTATTTTAACCAATATTAAAATAAATTTCCATATTTTAGTATACTAATCATATTACATCTTGGAAATAACAAATCATCGTTTGTCAATTTGTAAAAACACATTTTTCTATTTTTTTTTATAAAAATAGTTTTAGAAAACAAGTGTACAATTAAACAAATATATTACTAAAAAAGTTCAGTTTTATTAAAATTTTAAATATTTTTGTAACATAATTTCTGTGTTTGATTCTGAAAACCTGTTATTAAAAGAAAATAACATCATAAAGTCATATTTTCATTTTTTTTATCTATTCCTGTAATTTATATGAATTTTCCTGTTACAACATGATTCTTATCTGATACCAAAAATGTTGTAATCGTAGTTTATATAAAAAGTAAAATAGAGATTCTAAAATATTTTTATTAGATGAATTCGTCTTAATTTTTTATTATTTTAAAGTAATTATATAACAAGATCTTATTTATTTTTATTTGATATGTTCTTTTGTATAATTTATAATTCAAAGAACTAATCTGTGAATAATTATATTTTCCAGAATATCTATTTTTTTTATAAGATAGCAATTATAAAAATTATTGATGTTTCTGATTCTCACTTTGCATTTTGAACATACTGAAAAAGTTTATTTTCATTAAAATTTTATATTATTAAATAAATAATGGGTCTGAAGCATTTTTGTAACGTAATTTCGGAGTTTAATTATGAAAATCTGTTATAAAAAAAAATAACATCATTAAGCGCGGATTTATCCGTCGTACGAAAGCGTTTTAATCCACTTAAAACGACATTTAATCACTTCTTACTCTCCTCTTCGAGGTTTTCATCACGTAATTGCTGGGTTTCGGTGGTGTACCTTCATGCAAAATGGTTGTTTGTGTTATAACAATTTTTCAGGGCGCGTTATATAGGTAGATGGCATATTGCGTTCACCTTCCTCAATTTTTTTCCGGTCTCCCAGCTTCCACCCCTTGTGTGTGTGTATTTTTTTTCTTCGTTCATTTCCCATCCTCGCCTGCGCCTCGTATAAAGTGGTATAATAAATCAGTTTGCGTTATACCGGAAGTGGGTCGTAAGCTAAGCCGAGATTAGGCTACTGAGACAAATGCTGTTACATATCATTAACTGTTAAATGACTTCGTTCCGTTACTTCTTCTTTCTTTTTCTTCATTTTTTTCTTCTTCTTGTTACTAAGGGTGGATTATCCAAATTCTATTTCTCTTCTCGGTTTCTCGTGTCTTTGCTTTTCCGGCTTTTTGGATTCGAGGGAAATCTAAAATACAGGCGAGTCCAAATATTTGCACTGGTTGAAGGCTTCTGGATGGAGGCCAGAGCTACGGACAGGTAAATGGGCGATAAAATATTCATGGCGCCACTTGACTGAGGGGTTCCGGGCTCACATCTTCACGCATTTCAAATGGCTCGCATGTTTTTCATTACAACTATTATTACGTATACCGGGTGTCCCACGAACACCCCACGTCCATTCGGATTGCTTTTTGATGGGACCATCAACTTTTTTCTTTCCTTCTCTCCTCTCTCTCTCTTTCTCTCTCTCTTTAGAAGGTTACGTGATATCATTTGCATGACCTGCTTTTAGACATTATGCAATAGAGCACTATTTCAACACCAACATCTTCTAAATTACTTAATAATGAAGAAATAGTCTACTATTACATAAATACATTAATTTCAATTAACTATAGATTAGTAAAATATTTAATTTAAAAAAAAATAATATTATTTCTACATATAAAAAAAAACATTATTTCATTCATTATCAATGATTATATAAATAAATAATAGAAAAATATTTTTCTATACATTTAGTAATAATTATATTTATTGCAATAATAATATTTATTTAAAAATAAAATGAAATTCCACTGCTGCATAAAACTTTCTGCCCTATAATTATTTTTTTATAAAAAAATAAACTGTAAAATAATAAATTTTCATTCGAGATTTATTTTTCTATATACTAAATATAATGGTTTATAACGCTATTTATTTGTTTTGCATCAAGCAAGTTAATAACCGGGATATAATTATGTAATTGCAGTCTATCTTTGTATCTGATACTAAATATTAATATTTTATCCTCAATAATTCCGACCTTTGCTTTAATAAACATTAGTTTATTAAACTTTATATCCAATTAATGTCTTTTATCGAGATTCATGCCTAAATATTTGACTTTTGTTATTTTGGACTGATCTTACGTAATTTATGAAGTTGTTTTTTAATTACGATATAAATCATCTATACAATAAATTTTCTATAATATTAAAAATAATAAAATACATCGTAAAATTATGAAAACCAATATTGTGTAAATAAATTTGTATTATCTGATCTTATTAACTTAACTTCTTATTACTCTTTGAATATTAATATTCAAATATGTTTCTTTGAATAAGTTACGTAATTTATTTAGTTGTTTGAATTTATTAGTATTAAATATTGATTAATATGTTTTGTATAAATTATTTTATTAATTAATATATCTGTAGATGGGATAATAATATTGGAAATGCGTGTTTCGGTAATAATATGTATTCAATTACAGTTCCATGAAGCGTTATTAGTGAGGAATTGTCCAAATATGCTATAGGATTTAATGCGAAACATTGTAATTCAAAGTGTGTACATTTAGGAACACATATTTTCCATTTGCAAAGCGCCCGGTGCTTGCGAGGCCATTCAAGTTTCCGGCCTCAATATCCGGTCTACCCGGCGCATCCACCAATTTCGTTTTCACTTTATCATGGTAATCAAGGGTTTGCGAGTGGAACGGATAAGTGATAAAGTATAAAGAGATTGCGTAAATATTATTATTACCACGAATGTGGTAATATCTTTACATCTTTAATCCTAGCACCGCACATAAAACGATTCATCACCATGCGCAATTTGTATTTGGAGTATTTGTAGTGCGAAGGGTATTTCGGTTCGACGACACGTACCACGAATATCTTCCCCCGGAAAACGCAATTCCCTGCATCCCCGCAGCCCGACAATAACACGCATGAAGAATTTAATATCGATATAAGCAGTTGTTCGTTAAATGATAAGTCGATATAATACACCCAACTATTTCATCTTTATTTATTGCTACCCCCGCCTCGGGATATTGCGAAAAGCGTAATGGAATTCCGCGTACGATGAACATCCGGGACACCCCCTATCTTCGTGGCAAAGTAAGAGTAATCAGAGTAATCTTTGTTTACAAAATTATTTTAAGATATGTAATTATGTTTACAATTAGGTTTAAATTATTTCTGTTCATCACGTAAAGCAAAAGCATCACGCGATCCCCGCTAGAACGTTAATAGAAAATAAAATATAAAGGTTAATCGTACAAATCCGGATTTATTTTAGCATGATTTTAATTAAAAATTGAATGTGTGCTGCTTTATACTTAATGTACGGGTTTTTGGATGTTGCGCGTAAATGGAGAAATATCACTAGGGAATGAGCATAATGGCCGGAAAATGTTTTAGGGAAATTTGTGATACCTCCGAGGACAAAGGGACCTTTCGGTTAGCGCTCTCTCGTTTTTTTTTGTATCTCTCTTTCTCTTTTACATAACGCACCACATACAAGAGAAGAAATATACGCGTCCCGAAATTACTTATAACGCAATAAAAACGGAATATCCTGATGATTTGTGATTCATTTTTAACCCCCGCCATTGTTTCCTCCCTGGGTCATTCCTCCATGCATATTTTGGTCGTATTCGTATCCATTCAATGGATGCCAGTGACTGTTTAACAAAAACACGCTTTGATTTTTCCTACGCTGTATTTCATTTTTATTTTTTTTGCTTTGATTCATTCAGTTATTATTACCACCATTCATTCTAATTAATTACTATAGTTAACAATACAGATATTTCAAATTTACAGAGATTTTATTTCACACCAATTCTTGCTGATTTACGGAAATTCATTCAAATTAATTGTTTATTTAGTTTGAACAATTTCAGAAATTTACATAACATTTTCCTAAATTTTCCTATACTATGCTACAATTTCTTATACTTTCCTACACTTTTTTAAACTTTCCTATACTTTCCTATACTTTCCTACACTTCCCTATATTCTCCTATACTTTTCTATAAGTACCAATAACTACCTATACTTTTCTACGTTTTTTTTTGTACTTTCCTACACTATTTTATATTTTCCTATACTTTTATACAATTTCCTAAACTTTCCTATAATTTCCTTCACTTCACTTATACTTTCCTATACTTTCCTATACTTTCCTATACTTTTCTATACTTTCCTATACTTTCCTATACTTTCCTATACTTTCCTATACTTTCCTATACTTTCCTATACTTTCCTATACTTTAATATGCTATATTATCCAAATTTGACAGTTTATTTCTTTATTTATAATATTGTTCATTGTGAAGAAACATTAATAATATTATTGAATCAATATTTTATATATTTGTATATTTTGTATATAAATTGACATACATCTGATGTATATGAAAATGTTAACTTGGTATTATTTTGTTTTTGTTTATTTTTGTCATTTGTAATTTTGATTGGTTGTTTAATATTTTCGATTTGAAAAAGCGGAAAGAAGTAATTTCAGGTTTTTTTTTTACCGGATGAAGCGGAAAGTATTCTACCGTGCATGAAAAACTCCCTGTTAAAGCTTATACGGGAGTGTGTATGTACACAAAACACACGCTAATACTTCACCACAAATACGTGCGATTCGTGATTTCCATTTATTCTCTTGCATAATCGTTCACTGCACAATACCCATACTATATAGTAGGTACATAGTTCAAACTGCACGTACATACGGCAACATGAAAATGAAAACGGCACACGCAATTGTTTACATCACACCGATGTCCAATGTCCACCCTATTTGTGTATACGCCTATATCTCTGGAGATTACTCTACTCCATCATGATTAACGTATTTGATTACTCTATTAATATATTATGTAAAGTGTTATGAAATTTACAAAATTATATAAGATCTTCATCCGCAGATTAGATTGTTTTTTAATAACTTTTTCATAAAATTCTTGAGGGTTTTAATAATATATAACTGCAAGTTATTTTTGATTTATTCATCATGATTGTGATTGTCCGAAAATGCAACATCTGGAAAATATGATTGATGCAGAAATTCTAAATGTAATTTATTTTCTTATTTCGAAGGAAATGTTCTATCGAACAAAGTTGATAGTCCGAAGATGCAATTTCAGGTATTATTGTTGATGTTGCAGAACTTATTATTATGTCCTACATAATATATGCTGTAGAATTCTAGAGGTTATATTGCACCCAAATTTCTTGTCTATTTTTTTCGGTGCATGGCGACAATTTCTTCATCTATTTTGAGAGATCTTCCTGATTATGGTTTGTCCTTTCACCACTTTTGGAATCATCTATAGAACTTTAGAGAATAGTTTGTTTTGATTTCAATCCTTTATGAAATAAAAATAGTTTAAAATATCAAAAATGTAAGAATGTCGCCAAAAATCGGGAGTTATTTCAGAAAACATGAAAAAAGACCACAAAATAGGTTTGAAAGACCGTAAATTAAAGTTGCGTTATACCTTAAAAATTCAGAAGGTAGTGTGTTTACAATTTTACAATAAAATTTGAGGATAAAATTTTAGAAATATGGATCAATTGCTATACACCTGAATCAAAAAAATGCTCCAGGGAATGAAATTTGTATCAAATAAAGAAGTGATTGCTGAAACTGAGATCTATTTTGAGAGAAAATACAAATCGGTCTACAAAAAAAGTATCAAAAAGTTAAAGGATCTTTGGAGAGTATGTTGATGAGTAAAGTGGAATTTCTAAAAAAAAATGTTTATATTAGTTAGACTTATTGATTAACGTTATCACTTTCTTGATTTTTTTGATAGGGAATGTTCTATCCACTTATAAAAGTGATTGTCCGAAAATGCAACATCTGGAAAATATGATTGAAGCAGGAATTCTAAATGTAATTTATTATTATTGGCACGTGGCACCCAATTTTCTTACCTTTTTAAAATCCTTCATTGTTGACCGACAACCTAGGGATCTTGTGATAATGATACCAATAAGTTTAGAGTGTTATCGTCACTTTTAAGAGATCTCACTGATTTATAGTTTTTCCTTTAAGTTTTTCCTTATCACCACTTTTGAAATAATCTATAGAACTTTAGAGGATATCTTCTGTCGATTTTATTCTTTTATGAAATAAAAATAACTTAAACTAGGGCCAAATACAAAATAAATTGTTAAAACGGAAAGATTACCGACAGAGCTTCAAACCTCCAGTTTGTTATTTTATAAGATGAAATAGTAGTAGTAGATACAATTTATAATAGTGCACTGTATGTAATGTTTAAAAAATATAAAACTTATATTTTTATATTTAACATTTGAAAATAAATAAATTCGTTGAAAATAATATATTTTTTTAGTTTGAATAGAGCTATTGCTTATATAAAAAAATATTGTAATAAAAATTCATATTGTTGCATAAAATAATATAATAAAATGTACAACAATGAAACATTTTTGAATTCGCTGCACGAATGTTAATTGCGAAATCCCTCTGCGTCCTCTTATCTCGTTGGTAGCAATATCCTTTATTCCTGTCATCGTTATGTACGCAAAACGTAATAAAGTGCAGGGTGGAAAGACAGAAGAGGAGGTAACGTTTACAAAAAAAAAAATAATAATAACATAAAAAGAATGTAGCACAAAGAGGAGAGAAAAATATGATGGAAAATGCCGCGAGTACCGGAACTTATTCAAACTGTTTATGAAAATATATTAAAAAAACACACACAGTGTAAACATTTGGAATTTCCGTCCGGGACATACGATTAATGTTCGCGAGTTTGCACACACCGAAAGTTATACTTGCTTGGAGTTTTATGTATATATATATATATAAAAACATACATGGAGCTTTTACGCAACAGCGTGTATTTACATAATTACGTAATATTAATGAGCTTTCCAAAACGTATTACTTTGCTGCGACTCTGTTACGACTATTTCGATTCGTTTCACCACAATAAATAAGACACAAATTCCGTGTAGAATCGACGACCAAAAAAAATGTGCTGTTGTGTAATATTGAATTAGAGTGTGCAATATGAGGGGGGGTTATAGTTGCTGCGCGGTCTTGGTTATTGTAAAGTGGGTGAGTTATGAACGACGTTTACAATACACCTGTTGTCGTCGGAGCGCCATGCTTTTCCACCCTCACATATTTCCCTCTTTCTCTAACCTATTCTGCCAAAACACGTCTCTTCTTCTACTTTCATCCCTCTTTCTCTCTCTTTATATATATATTATATGTATGTGTGTGTGTATATATATAAATAACACAGCGGCATCCCTTGTAAATCCGATTCCTTCTCTCGTGCCTTGGATCCTTGCCAGGAGCAGAAAAATCAGCGCTGATGCTGTTTAGTTTTATTTACAATCACCGCTGGGCCCCGAAGCGCTAATCCTTCGCACACCCAGAGGAAATCCAAATTCGGAAAAATTGGAGCACCGCAACCGATTTCTGAGGATCCTTTTTTCCACTCGAATTATGTGCAATTCAGCAATTTGCACCGCTTGTGCAATTGACCTTCAACAGCTCGATTCCCAACGGACGTACATTTATGGTCATCATTTTTGAAATGGGTTACATAAGGACTTCCTACATTTTTTATACCATTGTGTTGCAATGAAATGCTCATTCATACAATTATTATAAACGATATTAATAGTTATTTTGGAGTAAAATGATCGATATGGAATTACAATACGAATTAATAAAAAATAATAGCAAAATGGTAATTTAGGTGTAAAAATATTTATAATCAACGCACATTTTAAGCAAATACAAATTTTCATAAAAAAAGTTTTACTACCACTGTTTTATGACAATATTCTTAAAAAAACTTTTATTTCAATTTAATTGTAAAATGATAAAAATTCGTTGATGATTTACAAAAAATAGTAATTTCTGTGTTGAAATATCTATGAAAATAGTAGTTTTTTTTTAAACTTTTGTTATGTGTTTTAGAAGAGATGCGTTAGTATTTTTAATCATGTGATGAGATTATATTAATTTTAATTTGATAATGATTATTATATAATTTTATTGACTACGAATTAATAAATACACAAATTTTATTGCAGTTTACAATACATTTTATTATAGTAAAATCTTATTATCAAACGTTTTGATTCATCTTGTATTTCCATCAAACAGAAGATTTTTTACTGATATGATAATTCTATAAGAAATAAATTAGTATTGTATTGTAGTATTATTTATGCTAATTACAATTGATACATTTGGTATTTTCATAAGAAAAAAAAAACAATGTTATAGGCATTCTTCAATTACTTCGACAATACTAAAGACATTGTCCTTATGTTAATTGCAATTACTTCATCCTCTCGTCCCGAGGAGCCAAAAACTTCTTCCTCATCCCAAGAAAACGCCATGTGTACAGGAGTAAAACGCTCTGTGTACTTTGCCACGAACTTTCCATTGAGGATTCGCGGAATGTTTACTGAGCAAATTCGCAAACAATGCTGCTACTCGCGTCTTTCAGAAAATGAGCATACATCTCACATGTATGCACATACACACATGTATATATATAAACATATGCATACATATATAAAGGAAATAGGAGACAAAGAGATGGAGTAAAGTGGACCACTTTGTTTATTGTTGTTTAAGAGGGATGCCGCATTGTTCAAATCGGTTTTCCGGTGCACGAAATAACGGAAAGCCTATGCATGCAAATGCAACCTAATCTACTTAACTCCTTCCTTCCGTTCCCCCCTCAAGCCGCCACCACCCCTCACGAAAACCTCTGACATCCCTGCTTCATTATAATTAAACTTCAATTAAACCCGAATACATGCATCAATCTCTGGAGCAAACATATTTTTTTATGTAATTAAATCATCTTATAAAATCACTTAACTATTAAAATAATTTCAGTAAATAGAATTTAAAACGCCCTTGTTATGTTTTCTTTTTTCTTGATTTATTATTATTACAATTTTCATTTGTATTTATATTTCAGGCCAATAAATATTAATATTATAGAATTTTAAAAAATATAAATATTTTCATGTAATTTATGAAAAAAAATCATTAACAAAGCGCTTTTTTTATAAATATTTTACAATTATTTTTAGAACATGCAGCGAACATGATTTTTTTTTATAATAAAATGATTTGATTATTAAACTATTAAAATAATTTCAGTAAATAGAATTTAAAAAATATAAACATTTTCAGAAAAATTTTATGTAAATTATGACATTTTGTTTCGTTAACAAAACGTTTTTTTATAAATATTTTAACATTATTTTTTGAACATGCAACAAATATGATTTTTTTATAATAAAATGATTTGATTATTAAACTATTAAAATAATTTCAGTAAATAAAATTTAAAAAAATATAAATATTTTCAGAACAAAATAAATAATCTAGATATTTAATTGGTTTATATTAATATTATATAATTCATTATATTTTTTCGTTAATAATATGTTCCTTTATAAATATTTGATAATTATTTTTTAAATCATCTTATAAAAATCATTTGACTATTAAAATAATTTCAGTAAATACATTTAAAAACACATGAAATATAAATATTTTCAGTAAAATTTTATAAATATTTTAGTCATTTAATTATTTTATATTAATATTTTGTAATTAATGACAATTTAATTCGTTAACAAGAGGCTTTTTTATAAATATTTTAGAATTATTTTTAGACAAATTTTGAATCATATTTGTTAAAAATTATTTTTAATTTATTACTAAATAACTATTTTTGATTAATAATAGAATAAATTGGATTAGACTATTTGGAAAGTGGTGAAAACATTGATAAGTCAAGATTGCGTGTCCTCCCAAGAACAATCACATACAGGACCCTTCCCGTTTTTTTTTTCGGGACAAGTTGAAGGGATGCTGTTGTCCTTGCAAGGGATGGCAAGAGCACGAAGCGATCCTTCCGAGAATGGTGTTTCGACATATAAACATAAAATGGAAATGGAGGGCGAAATAAAACGGAAGCACGCGTAATCGTAAAGATTTCTTTCTCGATCTGGAAAGGGAAAGAAACGCTCTGTTTTTAAATTTCCAGTTGCTTTACTTTCTTTTCTTTCCAAATATTTCACATCAGACATACATATAAATGAATTACATTAAAAAATATGATTTTCTCTAAAAAAAATAGTATTATAAATTGTATATAAATGCGTTTTATATAATGTTTTTTTTTTGTAATCTAAAAGAAAGCTTTTATAAAATAGGAAACGGATATAAAGTTGGGGGAATTTCTTTCAATGCACCCCACACTATGGCAGACTTGATTCCATTAAGAATACTTAAAATGAAAGTATTATTGTGTGCAGATTCGACTAAAAAAAACCATCACTTAAAAAAAAAAATATATTTTTATATCATTGTTGAAAACTAAATGTATTAAAAAATATTTTATTATGGTTTTAGTAATAAATAATATTTTAAAAAAAAAATTATAAGAAAAATAGTACAAGAAAATTGGGAGTAAAAATAAATTTAAGTAGTTATAAAAATTAATAAATTCGTTCTAAAATGAAACTTTGCTATAAATCTTGAAAGTGAATTAATTTTCTAATAAATTTGAATAAAAAAATGATTAAGAACAATTCGTTTACGTGTTTATTTCTCAATTTTCAAAGGAAAGTAGTTTATTCAAAGTGTTTCTAAGTAATACGAAAATAAAAGGGAGAATAACCCAGAGGCTGTTATGAACGAGCAATAAATTATTTTAACCACCGCGAGGACACTTTGCATGGGGTAATAAACCACTATTTTTATTACCGTGCCTCTATACCACTCTCGAATCATTCCCAATAAAATACCCATTGAAAAAGCAAATACAATTTTAAAAAAAGCAAAATTTCCCGTTCATATCTTGATAATTTATAAACAAAAATAAGTTATACAAAATTTTCATAAAAATTATTGTTAGATTTTTTATTTGCATTTTTTTAAAATTATTTTTCAGCAATTGCAGCAGCAATAGTTGATAGGTTGCAATTTCGACTCGATTAAATAAATAATAAAAAAAAAAGCCGCGTACCTTGTTTATAACGGCCATTAAAGTATGACGAGAATTTATTGACTATTTCAATTCAATGAACTCGCTGATATTAATTTGGTTCCACTGCGCTCTGTTTTCCATTTATTTCTATTTCATATATATATATGTATCATCGATCCTCTTTTTTTTCGCGTTTTGTTGCGTTTCGTTTGTTGCTATGTCGATGTTTTATTGTTTCTGTAATATTTTGCTGTCCGGTGTCACAGTTGTTGCGTTTCATTGTGTGACATTTTTACGGATTTTTGCTGTATTTTTTTTGTATTTCATTTCGGCCCCCTCGTGTAAAATTTATTTATTTATATATTTCATTTATTTTTCTATTATTTTCTCTCCTTTTTATGAACTGGAGGATGAATGGATGCAATGAACATGAATGGATACTAAATAGAGCCACTTGCATTGCATTGTGCATCATGTTTATTTCCTTGTTTTATTATAATGCTACTCATGCACCGCTGGTTACGTAATGATTTTAACGCGGACCGTTGTTAACATGTACAGGGGGAAATAACAGCCGAAACAATATTCCACCTATTACAATAAAATTAATGGATGAACGGCCGACGCACTACATCCACTTCAATGTGGATTACATTTTTTTTTACTATCATCATCACTGAATTTTGAAATACTTTACTTTTTTTTAGTTTATTAATAATAAACTTATAATGATATGAAATTATTTTAAATTTATTATAATGAATAGATTATTACATAATTCGTTGTTAAAAAATATAAATAATTATAATGTTTTTCTTTTTAATTATGATCAACAAATAATTTTGATCTTTAGTATTTATTCACTAATTAATTATTATATAAAATTACTTTTTAGTAAATTCTGTAGATTGATTTAGATCAGGCTTCGGCAACATATAAATATTTTCCTGTTTTAAAAGAACTTAAATCAAAATATAGAAATTTTATCTTACATACTGAAGTACTATAGTTAAGTCGAGGCAATGTGCTTTAATAGAAATATGTAGTTATTTATTTTATCTTTAATTTTCTAAAAGCTCAAATTGCTCCGTATTCTCTAAGCTTTTAACTTCTTCCTTGCAGGTGTCGTAAGTAGTTTGTTGTTTATCGTTACTAATTTTTGTATTCTTTGAATATGTCATAATAAATAACATTGACTTCTTCCTGAAGGAAATACCACGAATTAAGTGTAATTTGTATAATAATAATATCTTTAGCTATGAATCACTGGAAGAAATCCTAAAAGATTGACTTCTTTCTAGTGGAAATAGCAGAATAATCATTTATAATTAGCTTAAGCAAGATACCTTCATTAAAAATCATTGGGAAAATGTCTATAAAATTAACTTTTTCCTGTTACAATCAATTGTAATAAGTTTGCAATAATTGCTGATTTGGAGAATGTCTATAACATTGATTTCTTTCAGATAGAAACAATCGGTGAATCAATATTAATTAGTAAAAGCAGCAAAAAATCTCTTCTAAAATGCCTTTAACATTAATTTTCTTCAGATGGAAATACCTGATGAATCAATTGTAGAATTCCTATAACATTAACTTCTTTCTGATAAAAATACTATATAAATCAATTGTACTTTACACAAGGTTGACGTCTTTACTATAGAATCATTTGGAGAATGTTATAACATTAATTTCTTTTTGAAGGAAATACCGAATGAATCAATTGTAATTTGTATAAGAATAATATCTTTAGCTGAAAATCATTGGGAGAATTCCTATAACATGGACTTTTTCCTGGTGGAAATATTATATAATTTAATTGTATTTAGTACAAGGTTGACGTTTTCATTAAAGTATAATATGGAAAAAGTTATAACATTAATTTTTTTTTGAAGGAAATGCCAGACGAATCAATTGTAATTTGTAAAACTATAATATATTTAGCTATGATTAATTGGGAGAATGTCTATAAGATTGACTTCTATTTGTTGGAAATACCAGTAGAATCAATTATAATTAGCTTAAGCTGGATACTTTAATTAAAAAGCATTGGGAAAATGCCTATTACATTAACTTCTTTCTAATGGAAATATAATTGTAATTAGTATAATAAGATTAATGTCTTCAGTAAATAATGATTTGAAGAATGTCTATAACATTGATTACTTTCTGTTGTAAATAATTGGTGAATCAATATTAATTAGTAAAAGCAGGATAACTGCAGCGAAAAATCACATTAACTTTCTCAGATGGAAATACCTAACGAATCAATTATAGAATTGACTTCTTTTTGATGACAATACTTGGAAAGGAAGATATAAGAATGATGTCTTCAGTAAAAAAAATTTCTTTCTGGTAATAATACCATATGAATAATTTCTAATTAATACAAGGATGTCTTTGGTCAAAAAAATATTTGGAGAATGTCTATAACCTGGAATCATTTCTGTTGGAAATTGTTGATAAATAAATGAAGATACCTTCAACAAAAAAATGTTTTATGAAGCCTTTAAAATTAACTTCTTTCTGATGGAAATATCGTATGATTCAATTGCAATTAGTATAAGGATGATAACTTCAGTAAATTTGATGGATGCCTATAACATTAACTTAGTTTTTATGGAAGATGGTATCTTCTGCAATCAATTATTTAGAGATGAAAATACCTGATGAAGAAAATGTTGAAGATGAAGATACTGATATTGAATATATCAATTTTATGAGTAAATGTTTTAAATTAATATACCAGATGCAGTAAACGTTTGGTCAATCTAATGCAGCTTGCACCAAAATCGAATGAGCAATAACACTTAATGCAGCAATAAATAACTTGACCGAAACGATTTTCCCTGTCCTCTATCTGTCTCAGTTTGCAATGCCGAATGATTTATGCAGAACCCATTATGCTATGTACATGATTATTCCATACATCCAATAGATCACTTCCCTTTGACTGTTAATCATTTGCAAAGAACTTACGCAACATCTTTTAATACTTTAAAATACACTTTGACAAAGATGAAATAGTATTTTTAACATAGATTAATGATGTAAGTATTTAGGAAGTAAAAATTTTGGAGTTAAAAAGTTTATATTTTGAAAATTGGAAATTCTAAATTTTATTTGATTTAGGTTTTCTTTTTAGATTTAAATCGAAGGTACAAAAAAAAATCGTTACGAAGGATAAAATCAAGGGCTTCAGAATTTATTCAAAGTTTTGTAATTTTTGAACAAGCAATATTGGTGGAAATTCTCTAAAGATTAAATAAAAGTGAAGTATTAAAATCTAAGTTATGTAAGTCTGATGAATGATTGAATTATCTAAAAGTTATTGAAAATATTCTTGATATAAACAGGGTAATAAAAAAAACAGGGTTATTGACCCTAGATTTTCCACCCTATTTTTTTATTAATTTTAGTAATCAATCTTGGCTCTAAATTATGTAAACATGTCTCAGATATATATTTATTCCATGTAACTATTTTCTTAACTCAAACAAATATATTACTTTATGCAAGCATTTCCTTTTTATATGACTTTTGGCTTCGCTTCGTTTCGTCCCCGGTTAAATCGAGGACAGAGAGAAATTACGAGTGGGACGTTAAATGACTATTTTTACGGCGCTTTCCTCCTCTCCTTGTTGACACGTGCCTTCGCCTCGGCCACACCACAAGATATCACAAAACATTATGTTTACACTTTAAACATGCACGATGAAATTTACATTTTCGCGATTCTATCTAGACGGGGAGAGCACCCCTACACGAAACAAAGAGAGAAAGACAAAGAGGGAAAGAGTAACCAGCAAACGTAATACCGGAAATAAAAGGCGGCAATGATCTAATCAATTCACGTAATAACATAATTCCATCCAGTTCCAAAGCATTGCACCCCATAATTCTACTGCTGTAATTACAAAGCCCCAAAATAAAGTTGAATTCGTATTTAAAAAACCATACATTTTTTGTATGAAAGTCATTTTTAATCTTTCCAATTTCAGTTTTTGATTATTTTCATAATTTGTAAAGTTTATGTGAAATTATTTCAAGTTTTCAATCAATATTGTATGATAAATGTAATTTTTATGACTTGTATATAAAATGTTGAATATCGTTTCGATAATATATTATGTTCTTTCAATTCTTTAGTATAAAAATTACTCTGTATTTCCAAAAATTGTATGATAGATGCTTTTCATCTTGACAGGTCTTAGGGGAGGTTTTTTTTTTGGAAATTTTCAATTCACACGCAAACATCGTTTCAGAATTGTTCTCTACAAATTTAGCCGTTTCAAATCGACCATTACTTCCTTGCAAATAAATACAGAAATATAGAGTCGTTAAAAGAGAGAGTGCGAGCAAGGTTATAACGAGGAAAGGCGAATTTATAACGTAGCCCATAACAGTAACTTGCCTCGGTCCAAATAAATGTGTTCCATCTGATATAAAAAACCGTAAAATGAAATAATAAGGGCGAGGAATCGATGGGCCTGAAAATCCCCCTCGATTCGCACTTGCAACAGCGCAACCCCAAATTCGACGGGGGTGGAACGACGACGACACCAGAAATCGTAGAAATGATTTAATTTTATGATGGCCACAATTTAATGGGCCGTGTAATCCGAGCAAAGCCATTTTACATGCGATGCCACAACTGCCGCCCCCAAATGGTAGCACACACAAATCCATCCTTCGATTTTCTGCCAACAGATCTTGACGATTTAAATCCTATTTGCATAATACTACTAATATATTACATATTATTTTCATCATCTAAAATTATTTGAAAATCGTTTTTTTATATCTTTCAGAAGCGTTAAACTTAGTTTGGTCGAACTTTTATTACTATTGATCACTTCCGGGTTGCGCTGAAAATTGTCGTCTTTTCTAAATCTCGGAAAAAGAGACAACAAGAGGCGAGCATCATATATAAAGTGACGGAAAGAGCGAATCGTTGGGGGGTCGAAATGAAAACTGAAAGTTTTCCAACAACTTTGCGACGTCCTGATTTATTCTTCGATGGTCACGAGGACGAAGTTTATTGTTTCGGAAACCCAAAAAGCGAATGGGGAGAGATTTTTTTTCGAACTTTGAATTATTAATCATTTTGTAAATGATGACGGACGTTCACGATTTTTCACTAACATTAACTTTTTGATTGTAGATACACGGATATACTTTTGAAACATCAATCATAACTAAATTTTGTAATTTACTATTACTTTTAATGAATTATATATTTTTAGTTTCAATATTAATCTATTAAAAATATTACTGAATGAAAAATAATAAGGAAAAAAATCAAATGAAATTTTTATATTTAGAACTTAATTTAGAGTTGTTTATTGTCATATATGCATAATATTTTATATAATTCATTTTTGTGATAAATTTATTAGTTTTGATTTTTGTGATAAACTGCATTTTGATGATAAAATTATATTTTTCAAAGGGGATTGAAATTTGTATATGTATTTAAAAATTTATATGTGGGACGAAAGTTACGTAATGGTATGCATCCAGAAATTCGGAGCTCAGTGGAAAAGCCGAGCGCAAACAGATTTCGTGCCGGAACTTGGCAAGTTTCGATTGGGGCGTAGATCAAATAGTAAAAACATCTTCGTTTGCCGACAAACATGAACAAAAACTAAAAAGAAAAATAAGTATTGAACAACAAAAAAAAAATAGACGAGTAAATGAGCTAAATGCAAATGAATTTCCGTAAAACTTTTTAATAAATTACAAAGCGACGTTAATTATGCAATAGCCGGCCGAGGGGGATGGATGTACAAAAAAAAGCAAATTATGGTATGTGTACATAAACAGCGTCGCGTCCCGGTGCAAAGTTATATAAAATATGAGCCATAAAACCGTCATTAGTGCGTTAATGTGCAAAATATGACGCCCCCAAAACATTACCTAATTAATTTCGTCACTTTCTCTGAGTTTTCTCGTCCCTTTCTCACTCTATGCCAAAAAAATATAAAATAAAATAACAGTCGCCACCTCGCCTTCTTTTTTTTTTTTCATAATGGTCGTTTGTTGATTTCCTCCCGTTGAAAAGTGATGGAAGGGTCGACATTAATAACGGAATTCCTTTAATCTGCTTTAATTAAAGAAGAAAAACGATTCTCGAATATTTCATTAATTTTCCCCTTCACAAAAGGGGAACAGAGAGACCTTATTTAGTTACAATTTTGGGTAATTAACATTATTGCATAAAAATAAATTAAGTTTGAATGAACTTCCTTTTTCAAAGACATTTTTGTATTTTAAAATGTTATTTTTAATTATGTCGTAACAATTTTATTTAAAATAAATGTAGACAATAAGTTAATAAACATTAATAGTTTACTTAAATCTATCTACTAAATCTAATGGTATTTTGCTGGTCTATCTTCGTATCTGCTGGTAAATATTGGTATTATGTCGTATTCATGATGAACCACAAAAATCTGATAATATTTCTTGGACATTTTAATTGAAATCTTTATAGAATTTTCTCAATTTTACATCTAATTATTATTATTCTCTTAGACCGATAATCTGTCAACTGATAATCTGTGTTTTTTGAGCTATATTTCTGTAATTTATTTAAATTTTTGCTAGAACCGAATTTTTATAATATTGTGAAAATCTACAATATGCAAATTTTCCTGAAACTCTCCTCTCCTGGCACTCCTCATTCTAATGGATGTAAATCATTGTATTCGTTTTCAATATTTTGCTGAAACATTCTATTCTCGATATATGAATATTTTATTTGATAGTAATTATATGACAAGTTTTTCTTTATTTTGTATAGTATAGCTAGATTTTGTCCAATACTTGCGATTTGTCCAAAAAATGTATCCGAGCAGTATCTCTTGTTTCTAGGTTTTAATATTTGATACTATGTACTAATACTATAATACAATGAAAAAGAATTTTTTTGTTTTATTATCACTTTACTTAATACTATTATAAGTTGCAATCTGTTAACAATAAGTTTTTTAAATATTTTTGATATCAGTAAAGTAGGTTTTCCTAGTTTAGGAATTATTATAATTTGTGCAACTTTCCACCGCATAAATATGAACATTATGACATTTTTTCATCTATGTAAATAGTTGTGAAATAAATTTGATATGAAAATTGCTATAAGAAAAAACATTATTTAAAATCATATCAGAATTTCATTGGAAATAAAATTTTCTATTTATGAATTTACATATCTTTTATTATTTATTTACTTCATAAATATTCATCAAATTTAAAGTTTTTATTTTAAGAAAACATTCATTGTACAAAAATACCGTAAATATTATTATTTTTTGTATATAAAATAAATAAAGTAAAATATTTATGAACGATCATATTAAATTTTATTGAAAATTAAATTTTCTATTTATGAATTCACATTTACTTTTGTTATTTATTTACTTCATAAATTTTCATTAAATTTTAAATTTTTTAAGAAATAATTCAATGTATAAAAATACTGAAAATATTATTTATTTTTTTGTATATAAAAAAAGTAAAGTGAAATTTATAAAACGATCATATCAAATTTAATTGGAAATTAAATTTTCTATTTATAAATTTTCATTTACTTTTGTTATTTATTTACTTCATAAATGTTCATTAAATTTCAAGTTTTTTTAAAAAATAATTCAATGTACAAAAATACTGAAAATATTATTTATTTTTTGTATATAAAAGAAGTAAAGTGAAATATTTATGAACGAATATAAACAGAACACTCACAATGTATTTTCTCATGCTCGAGTTCATTAAATCACTCGAACTCTGTTTTCGTGAGCCGGCAAAGATCAAAAGAAAAGTGGCTGTTGTTGCATATCTTGCTTATGGTAGCGTTTTGACTCGACCGAAGAAACCTAAAGTACTCATTTTTAGTTCAGTAAATATGTTAGAAAAAAACAACATTTTTTTTTGTACAGTTAAAATTAGTAAAAAATTATAATATATTTTTTTGATTAATTATTATAAATATTTAAAATGCCTATAGATAATTATTTTCATAAGCAATTTAAATTTTTATTTGTTTTTCAATTAATTAATAGAAATTTTAAATTATTATTAACTATTATTAACTATTTACTGTTACTATTTTGCTCCAAAAAGTTATAAACCTCTGATATATAATAATAATAAGGTTTTTACTTGATAGTGTAATGATTGATTTTACTGCAAATCATTAAAATAATAGGATTGGATTAACATTGTTTGGTAGAATTGAAATGGACTGTGCTGTAACTATTTAATGATTGATCATTTCGTGATTATTGGTTTAGCAGTGATTAATTAACTGGCAAATTGGGTAGAGCTATGAATAAAACGTAGTGTTTGCGGTATAGCTAAGTGATGAATTGGCAATTCCTTGGGTTTTCATAAAATTATACGGTTCCGTAGAAATTTAGTATCGGCCGTCCGAATTTGGATGTAAATTTAATGGATATTGAAACTGTAATTTAGCATCCTTGACGTGTGCATGTGTATATCCATGTCGTACATGTGTTTGAGTTTTGTTTGTAGGATGTACACGTGACTGCGACTGTCGTGCATGTAAGATACTAATGACTTTATAAGCGCATTCGATACAGCAAATGTGTGTGTGTGTATGCAAAACCGAGCCGTGATGCAAGCTCCAGTTTTGGATAGGTAGACTGGTTATATATCCTAGGTGGGAGGCATCTGAAATTCGTAATCTGATTATGGATTAAGGTCGTGTCGTGAATTTTCAGTCGGAATCGCGTTTCTTCCGCACAATATTACTTTCCACCTCTCTCACACTATTTCGGCGCAGTGTTGTTCGGAATACCCAACTTCGGGCTTTGATTATGTCGCTTGTTTTATATATAAATTTAGTTGATTTTTTTTTCTACTTTGTTGCATTTTTGTATCCCGACTGCACGTGAAATGAAAAGGGTTTAATTAGATGTGCATGTGATGCATTTACACGCTATGTCGTAATCAGAATAGATGAACAATACGTACCGGGATTATTAAAATAATGGTCACGTGTGGTAGTGCCCTTTTGTCCCTCGTCCAGGTCCAAATCCAGATGCAACTGCGGCTGATCGACAAGTTATAATTAGGTTTCAGGCTGTGAATTTTAAGCTTTCGCTCGGTGAGTCTTTTTGGTATCGATCAACTCGGGACAGGCCCTTCGACATCAAGCGAGACAACTTGCCTGGGGAATGTTAATGAAACATTTCACCTTCCATACTTCCAGGGATTTAATTACCCCACGACTACCTCCGTCTCTCTCACTCTCTGCCTTCGTTTAAGGTAGTTTAGGAAGAAAACGGCACCGAAGGGCGGTTTATCTCCGCCTCGCCGATAATAAATTACACTTACCGAATCCGACCATTAATCGGCATCGATGCACCAACTATCTACACAGTTTACAACCATTTTTACTTGTTTAACCCTTTTAAAACTTACTTAATCCCATTTGGAATACTATTAATAATATTAACAACAAGTTTCCAACAAAATCACAATAGATTATTTTTTCTAATTTATTATAAAATTTTTAATTTTTAATATAATAATAAACTGTAACAATGATTCATTAATTTCTTGAAAAGTTTCATAATAAATTACAAATATTTCAATTATTTTCTCATTAAATTGACCAGATAGATCAGCATAAAAAAATGGAATAGAGATATAAGATTGTTTTCTTATATAATACTAAATTTTGTAAACTAACAAGACTCTTGGTATTATTTAATTAATTATATAATCATTTACTGATATTTCAATTATATTCACATTAAATTAACCAGTTATCTTCCAGTTATCTTTCCTATTAAAACTTGATCGTCCTTTTACAATACTAAATGCTAAAATCTATTAAAGTTTCTAGATATTATTTAATAATAGATAAAATAATGAAGAAATTCTACAGAAAAGCCATAGCACTAATTACCGTAGCGCAAATAGTAGTTATCCCAAAGTTTGATAAATTTTCTTAGGAACAAATTTCAAAAGATTCAAATAATTTTGATCGAAGAATCATCAATCATTATCAGTTTAGTTTTCGTAATAATTACGTCAAAATTGAAGAAATTGATATATTAACCAATTACTTCAGATAATTTCTGTAAGAGCAAATCTTTTACACATCAGCTTTTTTCTAAACATTACTCAAACATTGGATAAATTATGGCATAGAGGATTATTATATAACATTTTCATTTTTTCACATCTTTAAATCATAATTATCCAACTAATTCTTCCAAATTAAATTAGAAAATGTTAATTTCAGTTATTTTCAATTGTTTCAATCGTTCATCAGGGGACCACTATATACTATTTTTAGTTTTATTTTTTTTTGTGTGATGTTTATAAGTGTCCCTATTGGATAGCAGATTTTGACAATTATAATACATTTTATCTTTGATTTAGGTTTTAAATAAAATAACATTTTAGTTTTTTTATCAGTTTATATTTATGTTGTTTGAAAGGTTTCAAATGGGAAATTTGTGGAAAATACTTATAAATTAATCATATGATCTACTAAAAATTGACGTAACGGAAATATATTTTTATTTACTTAATTATTTCCTTTTTTGAAAATTTTCTATTTTTTCTGACAATATAATTATATTTATTTGTTTATAATCTTATTGCATAATAAAACTGACGATTCTATTTGAATGAAAAAAAATAATGATAAAAATAATAAATTTATTTTCTTATTAAATTTTTTTAAATATTTTCTATGAATTTCACATAACTTACAAAAAATACTAAGGATAATTTCGTTATCAATAATTCAATTACACAATATAAATTAAATGATTAGTTTGAAGTAATTCAATTATTTCATTATATTTAAATAGAAATAACGAAAGGAAAATAAATTTTATTTTATTCAAAATTTTGTGGAGGTAACATTTCAAAGTTATACCATTCATAAAAGTAATATTGCCGGTGCTTTTGGTGGAACATAAATAGGTTTGCTCTTAAGAAGCTAGAAGGAATACGATCTTTAAAAACGGCAATTGAACCGTGCGTCTAGACTCAAAGTGGACGGTATAGAGAAGAGATGAATGAATTCAATACGTTCAATGCAGTTTTATAATGTAGTTACAACTAAATTAAATTACAAAATCTATACATTCTAATTTTTCAATTAATATAATTTACTGGTTAAAATATTTTTGCATATAGATTTTTTTAAATCTATTAGAAAAAATCGCAAATAATAAATTTATTTATGAAAAATCTAAGATTTATGATTTTTTTGGAAAGTCTTGTATAAATATTAATTAAATATTTTTCTATGATTTATCATTTAAAAACTTTTAAAGTAGACTTTACTGATCTGTTAAAATTTATATCATTTTACTAGTAAAAGTTACAATATTGTAATTTTTTTCAAATAGTAGTGTAATAATATTTTAAAAGCTTTATAATTTTCAAACATAATATTGTGGATTTAAAAAGTCTGCTATAAGATTATTTTGGATTAGTCAACACGGTTTTATGTCTGCATGGGATAATATTGATTATCACTCTATGAAAACCCATTTAATATGTATTTATTGCATAGTAATAGCCCGGATTTAATGAAGATTTCGCGTTTCGAATTTTCATTGCGTAGTGTCGCACACAATCGACATTACTACCCACGACGATCGTACTTTTACGATCGAATTCCCTCTCATAATGCCGTTGTAAAAATCCCAAATTACTATCTGATATTGCACATATAATCACGGCAATTCCCAGCTCTCGTGTATCCAAGACATTCCCAGTGGCAATCCTATGAAGGGATAATCCAATATCAGGTCTACCATGTTCATATACCCACTTAAACTTCCAATAAAGAAAGAAAAACCAAAGACAGCTATATTATATATCTATATAGACCATCAAGTTTTTATGTTATATAAAGGAAATAAAACAACAAAGATTTGTTCATTAACGCATGATATTTCATATTTGATTTATTTTTTTTATAATAAAGATAAGATTAATATAACGGATTTAAGAATTAATTGCATTTTGAAGTAAACTTTATAATTAATTTTATATTTTTGTTATAAAATTTGTAAAAAAAATATATAAAAAATGAACAAAATTCAAGAATTAATAACATTTAGATGATAATATTATTATTATATAATTAATTGTATGATTTTTTTAGAAAATACAATTTCTATTGTTTTTTTTTATAATATAACGAAATCAAGAAATATTTCAATTTTGAAGTAAACTTTATAAATAATTCGTTTAATAATTAAGCAGATAAAATAAATTTTGTAAAAAAAAATATAATTTAATAGAAAATTTTATAACAAATTCAATAATTAATAACAATCTGATTATTAAATAATATTATTTTTACATAATTAATTTTGGGGTAAACTATTTTTTAGAAAATACAATTAAATTTTTTTAAATAATTTAACAGTTTGGAAATTAAAACATTGGTTAATATAACGAATTCATGAATTAATTGCATTTGGAAGTAATCTTTTTAATTAATTAACTTTAATTTTCTGTAATATAATATAATAGAAAATTTTAGTTATAACAAATTCAAGAATCAGTAACATTTAGATAAATATTATTTATTAGAGTTACATAATTAATTTTAGTATAAATTATTTGTCAGAAAATCATTACTTTTTTAAATAATTAAAATTGGAAATGATTAAACAGTTTTGAAAAAAGAAGGAAAAAAAAAACTATAAATTAACATTCCTTAGGAAAAATGGTCTAAAATTATTAATTTATGGTATTTGCTAGTAAAAAGCAATAATTTATGAAAATAATGAGTTTTAGTATAATTACAGAGAAAAAATATTGAAAAATATAAATAATTAAATATATGATTAATTGTGTTTAACTATAAGGCATTTTATAAATTAATTAATTAAAATATATTAAAAATAAATAATTATTTTTGTATGAGAAAATTGTCTAAACATATAAATTGAAGAATGTGTTGTATTTTTAAGTAAAGGCAAAAAATAATAAACAGAATTTTATAAAAATAATGAAAGCCGCAAATTATTTTCATATAAATACAGATGAGAAATATGAATTTACTAATATCAACATTTGCAAATGGAAAGTAAATAATATAAATGAATACGTAATTTATAATAAATAAATGAATTTGAATGTACAAAGTAAAATAATTGCAGCTGCGTTCCATCATAATTTCCATACGCATTTATGCCGTCTTGCGTAATCCATCTTCGGACCCATTTTAGAGGCAGACTTACCTCATAAAAGCGAATTTCTGCTCCGGGCCACCCACGTCTCATGTTATTTTTTGTGCTAATTTTCAAAACAAACTTATTCCATTAAAATGTAACTGCTTTACTCTCAAAATACATATACACATTACTTACTAACAAAAAAAAATAGAAATATTTTTTGCAATTAATTATTTGTAGTTTTAACTTATAAATAAATAATTAAAGAAATATGTATAATATATATAAATGTGGAATTTTATGATTAGGTTTTATTAGTGAATTTAGGATTTATAAAAATGTAAATTTTACTTTAGTTAAGAAATTATATTTTTATGAATAATAAATATTATGTTGGAATTAATTATACTTAAATTAATAGATAATTTATTATATTTATATATAATTATGTAATTGCTGAAAGTTTTTATTAATATAATGTAATGTTGAGAGTATAACGGGCGGCAAACAAAGAAGAGTATTATATCAGGAGTTGTTGTGTTGCGTCCAGGTTTGTTGAAGCTGTGGATTGAAGTATATGCAGGAATATTCTGGACTTTGTTGGAGTGAGTGTAGTAACGAATGGATTAAAATGCAGGGGATGATGAGGATGAGGACGGGAGTTTGAGAGGAGAGGAAAAAAGGGTTCTGGATTGTAGTTAATTAGCGATTGCAGCTAGCTACAGTACAGGGGATGCAGAAAAGGGAAATCGCCGGATGAATGTTAATGCCGTGCCAGATAAATAACAAAAATTCATTTAGAAAACATAATATGCGACACGGGAAAAGGCGAAGGGAGAAAACTAACTAAAATTACGTGAAAAATAAAAAAAATCACGTGGATGGAAGTAAAATATCGGCGGAGCACGCAAAACGGCTGAATATGTGCCGGAAACGCAAACGATTTTCGACAATTCCATTTCCGTTACGTGCGTAAATCACAATCGCAGATTTAATTATTAGATAAACGACAATTGCACAGGTACACGACTCATTTTCAAAACGTTTTAGGTTTGACGTTCATTTAGTTACCAGTTTTGCTCATAGTTGAGTGTACAACGACAGTTACATCATTAACCACACACTTCTACAACCTATTTTGTAAATTTATGTACTAAAATAAGTGCGAAAGGGCTGCAAAATTGCAGCCCCACTTCCACAACTCTAACTTATTTTTTTTTAAAGCTATGGAAAATTTGTTATTCTTGCAACAAATAGTAATTATTGATCTAATAAGTTTACTTGTTATTTTTTATAGTATACTTTAGTTAATGATTGGAATAAATATAACATAAAGTTTGTAACGTTAATAATATTAGCTAGAATTATAATAACAGTAAATATAGGAAAAAATAAAAATATACTATTATTATATTTGTTTGGTATAAATACATAACATTACAATATATTATTTTGTTTGTTTTTCTTTTGTAATAGATATAAAAAGGAATACAATGGAAAATCGTCTTCATTGAGTTGGAAGCATAAATAATTCCCATTTATAAAGTTATAAATAAGTGAGTAAAAGGGCAGACGAAAGGAAAAGTTTCTGCTCCGAAAATGTATGCCATTCAAATATCAACACTTTGCATTAAAGTATATTAACTATTCTGCAGCATCCTGCATAATGTATTCGATCCTGGCAAAGAGCTTTTCAAGTTGTTTCGTGTATAGTTGTTCACCATACATAATTTTTTTAATGTCCCGATTTTAATTCAGTCTCAACTCAGTTTTTCCATTATGATTCATCAAATAAAAAATATAATAAAAAAAATTAAATATACTTAAATTTGTTAATTTTTCATAGTTTAATATAAATTTATAAGTTTTTATGTGCATCTTCAGGTTTATCATTACCATCAGAAAATGGTACTGATCCGTCATCTGCTAATATCGAAACAGTTAGGTACTAAATAGGTCCGAGTACATTTCCTTGCGGTATCCCAGATCCAATTGGCAATAGTTTTAAGTTTTCATTTTGTAACGTTATTTATATTATCCTGATTTTAATTCAGTCTCAACTCTGTTTTTCCATTATGAATATTCATCAAATAAAAAATAAAATATACTTCAATTTGTTAATTTTTCATAATTAAATATAATTCTACTTTTTCTTATAACATTAAAATCTTTGTTGTAAGTCTAGTATATTACTCTTTTTATGTTTGTATCTGATTTATTTAATTTTTCGTTAGATTATTTGGAAGTGATTGTAGTCCTATGTGGTACCCTTTACTTAATATTTTTAATTACACTTTTAACTATTTCTATTTGTAAGACACTATATATGTAATTGTACACAATGTTTTTGATTGAAATCGCTGAAGTATTTTGATGTTAAAGGTACTTACAGTGACCACACATCTGTATTATCTATGATTAAACTAGTTTGAAGATAGATTTATATATTAATAGTTTTTTGTCTAATGATATCACCGACTTTCTTCCAATCAGTGTAATTTCCTGATTTCCAGACCTAATTATTTTCTCTTTATTCATAAATGTTTCTTCTATGTTATCAAAATGCTTTTCAAGATATTTTACAATTTTATTCCTCATCGTATAGGTGACATGAGTTGATTTTATTTCGTCGGCTTTCATACACCATTCTTTACCAGTGATTAATCTGATTAAGTCTTCATAACAAGTTTTGTGATGCAACTTCAGGATTACTAGTAGAGGATGTTAGTGATTTGACATCATGTAGATAAAATTGCAAGAAGTTACTATAAGTTATTTTAATGAATTTATTTATTTGTAATTTTTTTGACGAATTTTTATCATTTATAACACGAACTTTTGAAATTTTTGAGATCAATAATTAACCTTTAAAATGTTATAAATTATAGATTTATTTTTTAAATTTACTTCAGTCACATGAAAATATCAAAAAGTTATTTTTTTATAATTATAATATAAATATAAAAAAGATAACTAAAATTTCAGGAAATTACTATAAATATTTTCTTTATTAATTTAATGTATATATGAGAATTTATACGTCTTTGACGATTCACCCCAATTGTCTTGAAATTAAAGAAAACTGTTGTTTTCTGAATTTAATTTTGAGAATTTTACATTTAAAAAATCAGCTTCATTTCAGTTTTTAAATTGAAGAACCAAACCTGTCCCCTATAACAAATTAATTTATTTTGAGAGTCACAAATATTTATTTAAAAATCTTTGAAGACGAATAATTTTTTTTAAACATAGCCCTTAAAATGTTATAAATTCTAGTTATAGAAAATTAAATATGATAAATTTATTTCATTTTCTAGAAATGCAAAAAGTTTAAAATTTAATCTAGTTTTAAATATTTATTTATTTAAATCAATCATGATTTATAATGATTGTTCATAAAGTTTATTAAAATGAAAATTCACATGAAATAATATAGGACTTTTATAAGTATTGAAAAGTTTTTTTTGTAATCAGTTAATTTAAAAGTTATACAATTAATACACGATTCACGTTGTGAAATTATAAAAAAAAAACAAATATTGTTGTTCGGAATGTTTCTCTCTGTAAAACGAGTTTCCCCGGTTTAATTGAAACTGGGACAAAGTCAAAATGCAGTTCGGCAATTCCTGTATCTCCGTAATTACCGTTTTCTCTCGGACTAGGATGAGCCGGTCTTAGGAACAGCAATTTAAGTAAATAATATTTCTTCTGCGATAAGAAATCTAACCATAATTGGATATTCGAAAATATAATTAAAGTTTTTCTATTTCGTCCTTTAATGGTACAAAAAAAGATAATAAGTTTTCGTTTCAATTCCATTCGATTTTCTTGTTTCCACGAGGAAACTAGTTACGAAATAACACTATTTTCGGATAAATCTGATGGCTAAATAAATTATCCAGTCACCCCCCGGAATTCAGTAACTTCTTCGAGGTTCTTTCCATTGTTTATCCAGAGGAGAAGTATTTTCATGGTTCAGTTAATTCAAAGTTTTCTTTGTTTTGATGAGCGGCCGAGGCGCCGCGTAACAAACTTCGAGCTTCCTGTCGGCTCCAAATATTTTTGCGAAGAAAAACTATTCTCTGCTTGTTTTTTCTTTATTTCTCTGTTTTACTTCCCATTAACAAATCCATTTTTCAAGGGAAAAAAATGTTCCGCGCAATTATTAATCCTGGAAGCCTTTGTGACTGAAATCGGCGAAACGCAATTACGTCAGCAACCCTTTGAAGGCGCAAACATCTTAAGTCGCAATTAAAACATAAAAAGCTTTTCCGCTGAGCACTTAACGTTGATGATGATGATGATTTTCATTGATGCAAAGTCGGATCATTTCCCAGAAAATGATAATTTCCCACATTGCCTGTTTGCGCAAAACGAAAAAGATATCGTACTGTGTACACAGGCATTAGATGCGAAATTGCGCGTAACTTTCGCCCTTAAAGGACCCTATATTTACGCACATCCGTGTGAAATTCAAATTGCCGCGCTGCGTCCGCCCTCCTGCCTTTAAGGAACTTTTCACGAATTGAAATTTAATGCAAATTATCTTAATCGCTTCCCTCCCTCGGAAAATACAAATTAAAACAATGTACGACCTGACCCTTTCAGTATTTATAACCTGATCCTACTATTTAAGATACACCAGATAACTATCTGCACGTATTTCCTAAAAACCCCTTTTATTTTCTCTCTTTATTTCTTCCTCTCCTAATTAATTAGCATCTTTATTAATTCACACAATCGGATAAGCAAACATTTCTAATTAAATTCTCTATAATATTTTACCATACTTACATCCATAATTATCATAAACATATTCATTTAACACATGATTAAATAATGTTATTCAATGATAAAAAAAATATGTTTAGTTATAGAAATTTGTTATTTCATATAATATTTCAATTCTATTTAGAAACTAAATGAATTTCCTAAAAAATATAATACCTTTATATTTCTTGAAAACCTCTTTTTAATCGTAATTTATTTACATTCTGTTCATTAAAATATTTAGAAATTGAGCTCTTCTTGAAGATGTTTAGATGCAATTATGGGGTTTTTATCTGATGACACAATGGTGGTGTCATCTGAAAATATTGCTGTTATTATAGTATGTTAATATTATGTTATTATAGTCTGTATTTGGAATTTACGTCTATAAATGTTATAAAATTGGACCCACGACACTCCCCTGTGGAACGCCCGATTCAGTTTGTACTTCCTACAATTTAATAAAAACTTTCTGTCATTTAGATAAGATTTCATAATTATTATGAGGAAGATACGTCTTTATCTTGTAGATCATTCCTGATTGCCACACCTTATCAAAAATTTGTAACACATCAAGGAATACAGCTGAAGAGTATCACTTTCTTTACTTGGATTATGTTTTGGAGTCTCTTTGGGAAAAAAATTTCAATCAATTTCGTTAATTGAGCCAATGGATTTATCATCTATAATATCTTGAAATTATTTTGGTTTTGGAATCATTTTGATTAATATTTTATTTATAATTTTAATGAAAGTTTTTGTATAAAATTGAAAATAATCTTTAAATTTGTATTGAAATTGAAATAGATTTAAGAATTATTAATGTAATAATAAATATTATGATTACAAAATGTGGAATGGAATGATGTAACATTAATTGACTGATAACAAGGTTACGAGTTGACACATTGTTTTAGGTGGAATAAAAAAAAGGGCAGTGAAAAAGCGACGGAAATCGTAATTAATTTATATGCAACATATAAATGGTAACGATTCAGATGCAGATAAAGAGTTGTGATAAAAGTATGTTTGCTCTTTTTTTTCACAAACCACGGAGAGGTAAAGTAGATGAATTGCAATGCTCGAACATAAGTTTTCGGTGCGTGTTTGCTTATCAAACGAATACATGCGAATTGTTTGGAATACCAGCACAACCATGCCATGCCAAGCAGCTGTCTGGTGATAGTCGATGGTGGTGTTACGTAAACAGGTAGATTTCGGATAAAAAAAGTTGAAATGTGTTTGCGGCAAGATGTTGCTTGCTGGATTCGGATGAGACATTAATTAGTAATGCGGAGTTCCATAAAGTAGCGAACGATGCGAGTTATTTAAGTGTGCCATTAGCATATTTGGTCCGGAACTACACGTTTCCTACCCTTCGTTTACCTTTTTTTACCCTTCTTCCAGCCGGCTCGGTGTATGCAAAATGCAGGAGTAAGCATGCCTGCTAAATGACCGTTAGTAAGTAATCAATAATAATTTTATGCAAATCGAAGTACGTACTACTAACAAGTACGGTAAATAAAGAAGCACGCCAAAGTTTTTTGCGCTAAGTGGAGCACACACGTTCATGCAACGTCCTCGGAAGGCGCACAAAATGAAGAAAAACACTGTAAAACCATAAATTATGGGTCGAGTTTGAGACACTCCATTGATTTCCTCCACCCTACTAGTAAGACGAATTATATTGTTTAGATTAACTTTAGGTTAACTTCTATTAAGTTAGGTTAGGTATAGCGTAAATTAAATTAGTTTAGTTTAGTGTGCTCTAAGTTAAGATAGGTTGATGTATGCTAAGTTAGGTTACAAATGTGTTTTAAGCTAGGTTATGTATATTTAAATAAATTTGGGAGGATATTATATAACTAACGTATAAACTAGAGTGTGGCATCAATTATTAACTACTTTCAAACTATTCTGCCCCTAATTAAATTATGTAGAATAAATATATTTTTTGTAATCAAAATTATTTATTTCAAAACTTTCATGAAATATCATGACGTGGCATTATTTAACTATTATTAAATTTGTAAACTTATATATTAGTAAAATTATTTATAAAAAAAATCTCCTGAAATTATTATTGTTTGAGAAATAAATATTTTTGTACGTAACATTTTTTAAAAACTATGAATAAGAAAAAAATTAGAATAAGAGAAAATTTAGTGAAATTTATGTAAAAAAATTTATTATTATTATTTTTTTTTAATTTTATTAATTCCAATCATTTGCAATTCGTTTCTTCAATGAAATAAATGTTGTTTTTTTTTAATCGATATTTTTAATAAACATATTTATTTAGAAACTTATATATTTATTTAAACTCTAATAGATATAAGACATAAGTTAGAAAAAGTAAAATTAATTTCGGTCTGTAAATATTGAATTGTTCGGAAAGTAATTTCGTTTTATTTTTTTATGAAAATGAAAGACGATTTTGCAGCTTAAGTGTGAAAAAAATAATTAAGTCATCTGCTGGAAAAAAAAAACAAAATTACTTTCCGAATAATCCAATATTTCATTAAATCTAATAATTTTCCATTCGTTTCTTCAATTAAATAATTTGTATAGAAACGTCAAACATTCTTCAGAATAAGAAAAAAAAATATTTGTTTTTTATCAAAAATGATATTTCTTTATAAAACATCTTTTGAAATGTCCTGAGGGCGCATTTTTTAACTATGATTTAATAATTTAAATAGATACAAGACATAAGTTAGAAAAAGTAAAATTAACAGATTTTTCAACAGATGATGTAATGGTATTTTTGTTATGAAAATGAAAGACTATTTTGCGGCTTAAGTGTGAAAAAATACAATTAAGTCATCTGTTGGTAAAAAAAAACGAAATTACTTTTATTAAGTCTAATAATTTGTCATTCGTTTCTTCAACGAAATAATTTGTATAAAAACACCGAATATTTTTCAGAATAAGTTTGAACAAATATTTCTTTTTAATTTTTAAACATCTCTTAAAATGTCTTGACAGAGTACTGTTTAACTATGATTTACTAATTTATTTAGAAATTTAGAATAAGACCGAAAATGTATGTATAAAAGATATTTTATAACTAAATTAATTAATATTTAAACTGTAACTATAAACTTATTTTGAATTGGTTTTAAAGATGAAATTGTTAATAATATTTTGCAATAAATATTTGGTGCCTTTTAGGAAATACAATGCAATTAATTAAAATAGAAATAATGAAAGCGGAATCCATCATTAACAATTTCATTGCAAATCCCTTTGTACGGATTCACATGTTTGGATTATTTCTACTCTAATTACTTTCGTTTTTAAAAAAATAATAATGCAAATCCATCACCGTGCTAATAAATTATGAACGGGTTCGATAGGCCCCATTGATTTCCTCATCCCCCATTTTTCAACACTTTCACATCCGTTTTAACCCCCGTTCCGTTGGGGGAGTTGCCTTTCCTCCGTTATTATTAAAAACCTTCTAGTCCTAGCCGGAAAGGCCATATAGAAAGAGGGAGAGAGAGAGAGTAGAGCTCGTCAACGCCGCCAGAGCGACGGACTTTAATTAATCCTAGGACTTAATAATGACGTTCCATTTGTTTTAATGCGCCCGAGTCATCAAAATACCTTGTAACCATTAAAAATTATAACGCCGGCTCGTCTCTCGTGGACGGGGGGCGTTTGGGAGGTCGGTTGATGCCCTTCTGCCCTTTTATTAAATCGCCCCCGGGGTGCTCCAACCTATTCCCCCCAACCACTTTGACTACTGACTTGGGGGGTGGCGGCCTCTCTGCCGGATGGCTGACACCAAATGAATACCACCTAAGATGAGCCAGCCGCGCGAATTATGCGAGAAAACGCCTTTTCACGTGTCATTAAAGAATTTCTTAGCCGGATGACTTTCGCACAATGAACAAATCAAGTTTACTGCCATTGCCGCTCTTTTCTTTCACAAGAGACTTGATTACTGCAAATATTTTGATATCAACTCAACGAGATCTCACGCTTTGTACATGAAGATTCATTCAGAAATGAATGACTGAAAAGCTTTACAAAAGTGGAATGTTTCATACATACATCACTTAAACACAAATAAAATTATATTACTTATATATTAATAAACAAATATATTGGTAGTGAATATTCCACATTCAAAAACAATTACATACAAAAAAAAAATATTTAAAAAACTAAAACTTTAAGAATAATTGTTTTTAATAATTACTTAAGAAACTTTTTTAAAAGTAAAAAGAGAACAATTTTTAAAATAAGGTAGGATAAGTAAAATTTATATATTTATAAATGAAAATAAATCTTGTTCAAACATTGAACATTTTTTCAGAATAAAATAGAAAAATTATTTTTCTGCGTAGATAATGATATTTCTTATTATTTCTTTTCATCTTTACAAAAGTAAAATGTTTCATACATACATTACTTAAATAAAAAAATGTGAATATTTTTCATTCAAAGATCATTTTATAAGATTGTGCATCTATCATCTAAAAAAAAATAACTTTCAATAATCAACAACTAAATACAAACAAAGTTATTTAACTTCATTGAATAATCATTAATAACATAAAAATTACTAAAACTTAAGGGACTTTTTTTTTAAATAATTACGTAAGAAATTTTTTTATGGAAAATTTTTTTTTTTATTGCATTTATATAGAAACTTACATATTTATTTCAACTTTAAAAGAAAAAATAATTTTTAGAACAAGATAGAAAAAGTAAAATTTATATTTATATAAATGAAAATAAAAGTATTTTTTGCAAAGAAAATTATATTTTTTTATAAATCATCTCATCTTTATAAAAGTAGAATGTTTCATTGCAAAAATATATGTTGATACTTAATATTACTAGTAAAAAGATTATTTTATAAGAATGTGTATGTTTATGTCTATAATCTAAAAAAAATTAACTTCTAATAATAACATAAAAATTATAAAAACTTTAGCAATTATTTTTTTAATAATTACGTAAGAAACTATTACAAAAAATGTAATGTATCAATATACAAGTTATATAAAGTACCTGAAACTTTTGATTATAATTACTTCATATATGTAATATGGCTTTAATGCATAGATGAATATATAGAATATTTTATTGTTATAAATAAACAGCTTTTGAGTAGCCAAACTAATTAAATCGCAGTACAGCAAATTGGAACTGTGTCAAAGGGCATTCGAAAGTATGTATAAGGGTATAATACACATGCATGTCGCACGATTTTCAAAAGAGTGATAGCAAACATGTAATTCAAACACGAGCATTCACGAATGCAGATTGTACCCCAAATTATCTCAACTTCTCACAATTAATTATCGAAATGATAATTAAGTTTTGGCGAAAATAAATTTTGTCTACTTATTAATTACATTAGAATCTAAATAAATTAATATGTAATTACATTTAGATCAATAATTATAAAACCATTAAGCATCTTGGAAAATAGATGAATTCTCAAATTACTTTAATCAGTCTATTGGCAATTATATCCAACATTTTTGAAAAGCTACTACTATAACGTATGGATCGAATGCTTGAGGAAAACGACATCCATTCCTAGTTCATCGGTTTACTGACTTTTTTTGATATCTTGCATCTTTCTGTAAAGTTTGGAATCCTGGATTGATCAATAAATTTAAGAAGATATACCAAATCTTCCAAATTATAGAGTTTAACGTATAGATTATTCCGGGTAAAACTGCAATAATGAAGCTTCAACCTATTTCTAAATGGATCTGGGATACCGCAAGGTATTGTACTCGGCCCTATTTTGTATCTCATTTTCACGTCGAATCTCCCAACATATATATGAAAAAAGTAAAAACTATTATATTTATATTTGTTATTTAATTACGAAACTAGACTCTTTAGGGAAATGCATTGTTTGTGATGAATGCAGAGAGGATTTGGTTATTCAATGCACGCATTTAGATGAATTTTAGGGACCGGAAATGGATTTCGGTTACGGTTTTATATACATGCCTTTCGAGATTAATTGGATCGATCCGATGCATGCATGCACATCTTTCCATCTAACCATCTCTCTCCAACTCCCCTGACTGTATATATATATATATATATATATATATATCTATATCCATCTATATATATATGTATCATCTATCGGTATGACCCAGTCAGCCGCCGTAAACTGTAGCAATTCCGTGCGATCATCCGATTATCCAATCAGCTAACCTGTCCGAGATTTAGAGATCTCCGGGATACCATAAGATTTATATATTAGAGTTACTACTGCTACATTTAATTGTTACATCCCGTACATGTCTCATGCTCTGCAGATTTAATGCCCGTTTCCCAATTAACCCGATTCAGCTTATTCCATTTTCGGATGGCAACGAGATGGCAAAAATTAATAGCTCATCATTACTTACAAAACTATTCACTATCATCATAGTTTCAATTTTACAATAAAATTTTTTCTTTAAAAATATAAATAATTTATTTTTGAGTATTTTTTATTAATAATGCTTTTACTAATAGAAAATAAGAATAATTAAAAAAAATATATTACAAAAATTGATGGTTATTTAAAAATAGTTACATATAATTATTATTAGTATTAGATATTTGATTAATATTTCAACAAAACGCGTTTTCCATATTTTGCTTGTAGAATTAAAGATGAAAAGCAAGATAAGTATTTGCCAATAGTGAATATTTATCATTCAAAGATCATTTTATAAAAATATGGTTATATCATCTAAAAAATCTTTAACTTTCAATAGTCAAAAACTAAATATAAACAAAATTATTTAACTTCATTGAATAATAAATAATTCACAATAAAAAAATTACTAATTACGTAAGAAACTTTTTTATAGAAAAATGTATTTCTTAATAAATCAACGCATGAAATCGTCTTGATTTGGCATTATAATTAAGTTTATTTATTTCTTTCAAGTCTAAAAGGAAAAAGGGAATATCTTTCAGAATAAGACAAGAAAAGTAAAATGAAAATAAATGTTTTTTTTTTATATTCTTTTCAGAAATCTCATCTCATCTTTACAAAAGTGAAATATTTCACACATACATTATATAAACACAAATTACTTGTAAATTAAAAAAATATGTTGATACTTAATATTTCTAGCAAAAAAATCATTTTATAAGAATGTTTATGTCTATCTTCTAAAAATTAAATAAAAAACTAACTACAAATAAGCTTATTAAACAATATAAAAATTATTAAAACTTTAGAAATTATTTTTTTAAATAATTACGTAATAAACTATATAAAAAAATGTAAGTGCAATTATTATCAGTTTTACAATTACATTTTTTTAATTCAAATTATAAATGATTTATTTATTAATACTTTAATAATGGTTTTCATTCTAGATTTAGATATTTATTTTTATTAATAATGCTTTTACTAATAGAAAATAAGAATAAATGTAACATTTACTTAAAATGTGATAAAAAAAATTACAAAAATTGATTATTATTAGTATTAGATGTTTGATTAGTATTCAAAAAAACGAGTTTTTCATATTTTGCTTTTAGAATTGAAGATAAAAAAGCTTTCGGCATTTGCCAACAATTCAAAATTCCTTTTGATTCTTTCAGTATTAATAAAACTGATTTTTTTTGTTAATTTGCAACTATAAATGAAAGATTCATCATTATATGTGATAAGATAATATAAAAATATGAGTAGAAGTTGCTTTAAGTGCACCAAAGAAGGTATAAAATGTTCTAACAACAGTATTAGTTTTTTGGTAAAATAGTTAACTTAGAATGTTTTTATCCAAAATATTTTTTTATTAAGATTGAAATCTTTTTATTTTGAAATGAAATAAACATAAAGTTAATATATTTCCACAATGGAAATTTAATAAGTATTTTTTTGTAGACATAATAAAGTAAATGTATATTTAATATAAATAATTAATATTTAGGGAAATATTTATTGAGAGGTAAAAAGTAAATAACTTTAATATCCATTGAAATTGATCCAAACAAACAACAATACAAAATTAAAATGTGAAGTAACCAAAACAAATAAAAAAAAATAATTGTGGAACAAAAAAATAGAGTAGTATGGAGTGCATTGCAATATGCAAAATCAAATAAAGTGTTCATCGATTATTGATTAGGTCAATCGCATGGTTTGCCGAATGGAAATTCAAATTTCCCATGAATATTTATCGCAATTACGCGTTACACTAAAAAAAAAACTGAAACGAAAATAATAATTAAATAAATAAATACGAAGTGAAAAGTAGCAACAACAACAACAGTACGAAAAAAAAAAACTAAAATAAAATGAAAATGCAATAACGCTGGGTTTCATTATGGCGGACGACGTCGCGACGCGAATATTAAGTCTGCTTGCCGTGTTTTATTTTTTATTCCTTCTCTTCTCTGTTGATCCTACTCAGTTTCGATTCCTCCATTTTTTTTCTTCTTTTCGTTTCTCTCTTTCTCTCTACATCCAGTCCTTCTTTGGCTTCTAATTAATTCGAACGTTTGTCAAACATTGTTTTAACGAGGCCAATTAATCAACTCAGAACTCCGGCTTTTCCAGACAGAACATTAAATTTGCACAAGCCCTTCAATCTATAAACATTAACAACTTTTTTTTAAGTAAATGAACACATTTACCAATCGAGTGTAAATTCGATAAACAGCAATAAATTACAGATATTTAAATACGTAAATATTAATAATATTTTTTATTACTTTTTTAAAACTTTTAGAAAATGATATATAATTTAAATTATAAACAATTATATTAAGAAAAACTTGAATTTTAATGAAAGGAAATCACACGTGTTATCGTGTTAAATATTTTTTTATTTGCTTGTAACCAATAGAAAAAGTGGAAATATACATCAATGCAAGCACCTAATTATACCGAACAAATTAAGGACAAAAAACACTGGCGAACCAAAATGGTTGAGCTGAGCTGATGAAAACTACTCATAAATCAAGACACAATAGTTAAAATAGCCAATATTCCTTATATTAAAGAAAAAACATCAGTGGTTATATTTCAGTTAACTAGAGACTTCCACTAAAAAAGTATAAAAATGAAGCATTAACTAAACTAAATCAACTAACTGCCAAAATCTACACTACTTACTTTTATGTGACTTACGATTTATTAATTAACTAAATTAATTTATTAATGAATTACACATATTCCTAATACCCATTTATTGTAGAATATAATTAAAAGTAATAATATTTATTGCAGCAATAAATTACATAAATAATTAAAAATAAATTAAACTTCCACTACAACAAAGGGCTATTGACCATACGTCTTTTTGCCCTATAATTACATTATTAATTATTTGTAAATAAAGTGTTATGCAAGGATTATGGGAATTTTATTTTTTGATATTTTAAATTGAAAATTTTCATCAATAAATTCTACATTTTCACATCATTCTTATGTGATGTATAATTTGAAAATTTCCATTTTTTGTAAATAATTAGTTAATTTTAACATTTTTTGCATAGTTTTTATTATATTCTTTTTTCGCTCAATTGTTGGATTATTTATTAACTTTTCTATTCTGTATTTATATACACTGAATTGCACGTTTTTACATCATTCTCATAATAAAAATATATTTAAAATAATCCATTTTCTTATATAATTTGTTAATTTTAAGAGCAAATAGTTTTCAATGTTTTCTTATTTCATTCTATTGTTGGATTATTTATTAGACTCTTTAATTCCTCATTTTTATATCGTTATTACAGAAAAATAACTTTAAAATTATATTTTTTTAAATATAATTACTTAATTTTAAGTATGGATAGTTGACATTGTTTTCTGCTTTCAATAAATTGTTGGATTATTTATTAAATTAAATTCTTTAATTTGCATCTTTAAAATTTTCTTTTTTTTTAAATTTTATTTATTAATTTTTTACTGTGGATAGTTTTTATTGTTTTATTACTTCACTAAACTGTTCGATTATTTATTAACATTTATATAATTATTTATCATAAGACTACGAAAAACTGAAACATTAAAGATTATAATTTGATTATATAAGATACACCACAATACTAAAAGTAATAAATTAGTAATAAGTGTGGAGGAAAACACAGCTGAAACATGTAACTAACTATACATTAAAGTGCTAGCATTGTGGAGGAAATAATAGCAATGTCTGAACTTGCCCTGAGTGAACACACTGAAAAATAAAGGGACTGTTAAATATAAGCATTAAAAATCAAAATACGATAGTTTTTCAATTTATTTTGATTAATTTGAATGATGTAAATGTTCAGATTTTTCAATTATTGAAGAATAATAAACATTTTATTTTAATAATATGTAATCACTAATTATAAATAATGTTAAGTTTGTAAATAAAGTTAAATCTGTTAAATGTATTGATTTTAAAAATTAAGTTTTATTTAGAATGTTTGATGTTAAATTAAAGATAAATAATTTTAAAATCGGTGCTAGGATTTAATAGAAGGATTAGCACTGGATTTGTTTTTCTCCGTTGTCAGCTGGTTGTCCTTTAATGTTGGCCCGAACCGTCATTACATCAATTAGGGTTAAAAAAAAGGGTGGACTGAGTGAACGTCGTTCGCGCGGATTAATTGACAAAATGGCATTATAATCCGTAAGCCGTGCTTTTAAAAGCGCATATTCCTAAAATGCTTATAACGGCTTACGGCGCGCGCGGCTCCCTGTTTACGAAAGCCTTACCGTAACGTGTCAAGTCTGCATTCCAAAGACAATGCACTTAGACGGGATTAAGGCTCCGGATTATAACAATACATACAGAAAAGCGCGCACACATAAATTCCGGAAATGAAATATACCCGGAGGCGTATATGAAAATGAAAATTCCGGTTTAACTGTAGACGATTAGTTAGGTAACCAACGCAAAGGGCTTAAAAGTTGAGGGAATTAATGCGAATCTCAATAACAGTAATGCAATTAGGTTTTAGGGGTTGCGATGGGTATTGGAAGTAACGATCGTGCATATGCAGTGGGGATTGTGCACGGATATATTTACGTACAAATGTACACGCAGCGTTCGGAAACCCCGTATCCACGGTGTCAGTTTCAACCTATTGCGTGTAAATAATATATTTTAATTGCAAACCGAACTAAATTCAACCCCCCCGCAAACAGGGTTTATGTGGGCAGCGCTTGTCACGTCATGTGATCGCTTCTGTAATTAATTTAGAGCATTGTCGCTCCCGTTTTATATTGCCTGAACACGGGTAAAAGGGTGTCGATCGAACACAACCCTCTCCCAATTGTTGTCGTTGTTGTTGTATGCACAAAATCGTGATTGCTGCCACGAGAAGAAAAATATTGGTTGCTTTATTTGTTGCTACTGCTTACTTTCGATCCAATCAACGCACTAATTGAAACGGAATTCCATACCTGAAAGCCGAACCTAAGCATTCCACCTATTAAATATTTGCACTATGAAAATACGAACAAGAAACTATATTATTTTTCTCATCAAAATTTTTTTTTACAAAATTTATTTAGAATATTTATAATATAGGGCGCGGTAGAAATAACTTACACATTACGAAAAATGATGTGGGGTACTTAAAGTTAATTTATTTTATATATAAAATTAATTTTTTGGTGGGTTAATGAAGAGATAATATGTAAATAAAAATTATAAATTAGTAAGTTTAAACATTTATAAAATTTAGCGTGTTTATATATAAAAATAATGTGAAAATAAATCAAAACTAGTGTGTGTTTGAAATATTGTTTCTATCAAGAGTTATTAATTAATAATAAGAGCGTGCAATTACATGTCAGACAGTGGTACACAGCGATTCATTTTCGTGAAGTGTATAAATATGAAGAAACCGGGAATTGTTTCATTCGAATTGGTATTTCTTAATAATGGTTGGAAAGATAAATTTTGCGGAATTTATGTGCTCCGAGAGTCTAGCTGACGTCGTCTGAGCCCCGCCGTGACGAACGAGGGAGTTTGCCTCGGATGTGCTGGGGGGGCGGTTGTTAGGAGTAGATGTGGGGGGCGGCTCCGCACCCGCTTGAAATAATAGTTTTCATATCTTTTATTGTTTGCCGTCTCCCCATTTCGTTCGCTCACGTGTAATCGCTACAGGATTAAGAAATGTACAATGGCAATTTTGCAATGAAGCCTTCGTCGTCCTGCTTTCTTCGTATCCACCCCTCCTTCGTCCTGGAGATCCTTCAGGCGGGCTAAAGTCTGTTAATCTATGGAAGTGGGACAGCCTGTCGCCACATAAAGTGCGCTTGAGCGTTTAGTGGATCTCTCGAGACCTATACCTATATACGCCTAGGTAAGGAGATGGTAGATACAGTTACGATGCGAGTCTGTTAGACATCCCCTGCGTATGGGATGCTCGTGGTATTGGGTGATCAAGACGCATAGATGATTAGACGAAGCTACTTCGATGGTCATCTGGGGAACGCTCGTTGAATAATTGATCCTCGTATCCAATATATTCGAGCGTCGTGCGAAGAGATTTAAAACGACCCGATATTTAATTTATTCTTATACTTTGCAACCCCTTAATCTACCACCCTTAATCGATACTTAAACCCCGATGCATTAATATTTCAGCGACGCGGATTGATTGAATTGCCCAACGTCAAAATAGAATACAAATTACCACAGTTCAAATCCGAACATTATTCCTCCGTAATAGTACCATTTCATTCACATTAAAGTATATACATGACCTTGAACACTATTATTACATTATTGGTACTACTGTTTCAATCACATTAAAATAGATTCAAGAACTTGATGACTAATATGATACGTATCAATATTGGTAATACTGTTTCATTCTCATCAAAGTATATACTTGAACACTATTATTACACTAATGATACTACTGTTTCAAACACATCATAGTAGATCCTTGAACTTGAAGTCTACTATGACACGTATCAATATTGGCGGTACTGTTTTATTCTTATCAAAGTATATACATGACCTTGAACACTATTATTACATTATTGGTACTACTGTTTCAATCACATTAAAATAGATTCTACAACTTGATGAATAATATGATACGTATCAATATTGGTAGTACTGTTTCATTCTCATCAAAGTATATACTTAAACACTATTATTACACTATTGGTACTACTGTTTCAAACACATCAAAGTAGATCCTTAAACTTGAAGTCTACTATGACATGTATCAATATTGGCGGTACTGTTTCATTCTTATCAAAGTATATACATGACCTTGAACACTATTATTACATTATTGGTACTACTGTTTCAATCACATTAAAATAGATTCTAGAACTTGATGACTAATATGTTACGTATCAATATTGGTAGTACTGTTTTATTCTTATCGAAGTATATACTTGAACACTATTATTACACTATTGGTACTACTGTTTCAAACACATCAAAATAGATCCTTGAACTTGCAGTCTACTATGACACGTATCAATATTGGCGGTACATTTCATTCTTATCAAAGTATATACATGATCTTGAACACTATTATTACATTATTGGTACTACTGTTTCGATCACATTAAAATAGATTATAGAACTTGATGAATAATATGATACGTATCAATATTGGTAGTACTGTTTCATTCTCATCAAAGTATATACTTGAACACTATTATTACACTATTGGTACTACTGTTTCAAACACATCAAAGTAGATCCTTGAACTTGAAATCTATTATGACACGTATCAATATTGGCGGTACTATTTCATTTTCATCAAAGTATATACATGAGCTTGAAAAATATTGACACACATAATATTATTGGTAGTACCGTTAAATTTTCTACTACAATACGTAGTAATATTTTTATTACTATTTCATTATCATCAAAGTATATCCATGACCATGAAAACTATTATGACAAGTAGTATTAATGGTAGTACTGTTTCATCTCATCAAAGTATATTTTTTTATAGTACTGTTCACTTTTATCAAAGTATATACATGATATTGAAAAATATGGATACACAGAATATTATTGCTCGTATTGCTAATTATTTACTGTAATGCGTACTAGTGTTGGTACTACTGTTTCATTCATATAAAAGTATATATAAGACCTTGAACACTACTATGACAGGTAGTATTAAAGGTAGTACTGTTTCATTCTCATCAAAGTTTATCCATTAATAGTACTATTCATTTTCATCAAAGTACATCTATAACCTTGAAAACTACTTTGATATTGGTTGTAATGTTTTATTCTCATGGAAGTATATCCTTTGGTAGTACTATTTAGTTTCATCAAAGTATATGCATGACCTTGAATAATATTGCCACTGGCAGTACTATTGGCAATACTGATTAATTTTCTAATAGAATACGTAATAATATTGGTAGTACTGTTTTATTATCATCAAAGTATATCTATGACAGGTAGTATTATTGGTAGTACAGTTAAATTATCTACAACAATACGAAATATATTGGTAATACAGTTTTATTCCCATCAATGACCTTGAAAACTACTATGACATGTAGTATTATTAGTAGTACTGTTTCAATCACATCAAAGCAGATTCATGAACTTGAAGACTACTGTGACGTGAAGCAATATCGGTAATACCATTCTTATGAAAGTATATACATGACCTTGAAAACTACTATGACATGTAGTATTATTAGTAGTACTATTTCAATCACATCAAAATAGATCAAAAAACTTGAATACAACTATGATTTATAATAAGTACTGTTTTATTTTCATGATCTTGGAAACTACGATGACAGATTGTTGGTAGTACTGTTTCATCAAATTATATCCATGACCTTGAAAACTGCTATGACATGTGATATGTGATAGTAACTGCTATGATATGTGGTAGTAATCTACTAATAGAATTAAAATCATTCCCAAAGATATTATTACTAAAAAGAAATTATTTGAGAACAGATCAATTAATTTAATTATTTGAAATTGTCTACTAAAATGTCAAATTTATTTATATTTAATTAAATTTACATTTGTTGTTCAAAAATATTTTGTTATGTATTTAAGACAGCATAAATAATTACGAATACATCAAACACATTTTTTTATCTCATATTATTAAAACTGTGGAGGAACTTTTATAAGACAACACTTTCGACAAAAAGACAAAAAATTTGATAAGAAATAAATTTTAATTAATTCTAATTGCACAACAAAAACCTACAATTTATTTGTATTTAATTAAATGCTGTTCGAAAATGACATATTTTTTAAATATATAATTAAGCACGGCGCGTTTCATTTCGTGTATTATAATTTTAATTGTAAATTATTAATTTTAATTAAATTGATAATTTTATTTGTTGCGACAAAAATGTTTCGCATTTGCTGGCTTTGCACAACATCGGGTCACTTTTCACCCAATAATTTATGATATTTCTATTTATGAAATCCTGTTTTTCCGCACTGAAAATTAATAATAATAACGACAAAAATGTTAATCCCATGCGAAATCATACAAAGTAAATTGAAATGTTAATTTAATAATGTGTATTCATTCAGTAATGGAAATTAAAACTTTCACAGATTTAGTTTTGGTGATTCAATGGATTTTCTCGGAATTAAATTTATTTATTTAAAGTTTGTGTATGGAATTAATTTTTTTGTAGCTTTAATTAAAATTATTTAAATAAATTAAAATAATATTAGTTTTTATCAACCAATAAGAAAATCATTTTAAAAATCTAAATAATATTAAAGCATAAGAAACGCAATATATTTTCATAATTATTATATTAAAACTTTATAAATAATAACTACAAAAAATTGTAGCTATTTTTTACTTTGCGAAGATTTGTAAACTCTATATGATAAATTAGGGAACTCAAAAATAAATACTATAAATTGTATTATCTTTTCATATGTATTTTATTTATGGAAATTTTGTATAATTATTTGCTGAAGTTCTATCAAACAGATTAATATTGTAAGCCTTTTGTGCAAAGTACAAGAGAAAATTCGATAAATGGCGACATATAACATTTGATGTTCCTATAGTAACCAATGAACAACGATAACAGGTATTATCAATGGCTTTTGTGAATGCCGCGTTTCCTATTAGAGTACACACACAAAATACCGATTGTTAGTTTTAATATTATTAATAAATATGAAAATCCATTATTAAAATTAATTTAATATTTTTACTAACATTTATAACAGAAAATAGGGCGGAAAGACTACGGTCGATAGCCCTTTGGTCAGTTATTTTGTGTTTTCCTTTATTTTTCCTAATTATTATTATTATTGTAGCAATTTTGTTTTGTATAAAAATAATTATTATTACAGAAAATAAATTCAAAAAATTTAAGTATAATAATTAGGGGTGGACTGTTAAGTTTGGGGGCCCGTGCTAATAATAGTTAGGGGCCCAAAATGTGGATTATTTGAATTTATTTTCATTATTTTGTCCAAAAAGTGGGCATAAATTTCATAAAAAAATATGCCTAAATCCACTTCTGATGACGGGTGATCTATATATGTAGTGTAGATGATTTTTGTAAGTAAAAAAAGGATTAGTCTAAGAAAATAATTTAAATAATTTACTACTTGATGTATATTTACCTAAAAGATTTGCATTATTCTACAATTATTATTATTTTTTAATTAACAAGAATAAAGTAATGTTAAATTGTCAATAAATTTGATAAATGATGGATTTAATTTTAGTTTACACACACAAAACTGTGATTATTAATATTATTTATAAAAGGGAATGAAAATACCAAAACTCATTATTAAAATATTATAATTTAATATTATTTACTACTGTTGGGTTTATAACAGTAATTCAATTAATTTAAACATAATGGTTAGGGGCCCGGGCTAAAAAAATTTAGAGGCCAAAAATTGCGTTATTTGTAATTATTTTTAATATTTTGTCTATAAAGGATTTGCATGGGGCCCTATGCTGAAACCCATCAAAAACATGCCCAAATTCACTTCTGATGACGTGTGATTTATATTTGTAATCTAGATAATTTTGAAACGGAGCTCTAGACTACAACTCATATATAAATTTGCTCCTAATAATGGGTGATCTTTATTCATAGTGTAGATACGTATAAATCTTGGAGAATAATTCTAAGAAATAATTAACTAAAATTGTTTTTTCTTGTAATCATTGGTCAAACACATTATTAGAATAATGTTAATATTTTTACCAATATTAAGTACTTTATAACTAAAAATAAATTCAAGAAAGTTAAGCATGATGGGCAGAGATAAACTGGGGGGATAATAATATTTTGGGGTACAAAATGTAGTTTATTTGTTTTTTGTTCCATTATTTTGTCCTTTAAAGGGGCAAGTTATTTGCGTGGGGCCCTGAATTGCAGCCCATAAGAATAATGCTTAACTTTATACGAGGTGTAGATGGTTTTTGGTAAGCGAATAAATCTATAAGTTTTTTTGTAAATAATAATAAAATAATGATAAATTACAAATCAGTATTAAAAATGACAAAATATAAAAAATTAATTAAAATAAAATTAACAATTTTACCAACATCGATTAATTTATATTTAAAATTAACGAAAGCATCAAAAATTAATTAAAATGAAATTAATAATTTTAGAAATATCGATTAATCTATAACTAAAAATAAATTCAAGAAAGTTCAGCATGATGCTCAAGGGTAGACGGTCAACTGTGGGGGCTAATAATATTTGGGGGCAAAAAAATATTTTATTATAATTATTTTGTCTCTAAAAGGGGCAACTTAATTGCATGGGGCCCACATAAATATCATGCTTAAATCCACTCTTTATGATGGGTTAACTTTATTTGTACTGTAGATGATTTTTGTAAGTGAATAAATCTTTGCAGAGAAATTTATAATAATTGACTGAATTTCTTTTGAAAGAATGCCGTCTGAGTATTAATTCACAAAAAAAAAATTGAATTTTGTTCAAGATTAATTGATTTTTATTCAGTATAATTTCAGCATAATTCTAAGAAAAACGTTGTAATAAAAAAAAATTAAATTGCGACTATTTCATTTAAATTAATGCAATGAACAACAAACAATATTGTATTTGTTTTATGTTTAATTGCAGCGAGGATCGCGAAAGGAGTAAGTGTTGATTAATCAATTAAAGTGAATGCAGACATTCGCAGTGCGCGCTGCGATTTGCAATTACCACCACCACCTTCCCCCCAGTTGGCAAATGCCAATATTGCAAATGAAAATGAATACGGAATCAGATGTTTATTTAGTTTTCCGTCTGCTAACTTTTAATGAACGTATTTTCCCCCTTTGCTGCTGTGTCAAGTTTCTCTCGTACTTTTTCTCTTTCGGAAATATGCATCAAATACGAGAGCATGTAATTTGAGCCGGTTTTATATGCATTATTTGAAATAATTATAAGGTTTTCGAAGCAAGGGTATTATAAATATCAGCGAAACGCTTCCAGGGTACAAAGAAAACGGTACACAGAAATGGTGAAAAAAAGAGAGAGGAATAATAATAAAGGTGAAAAGCGAAGGAATGCATTATTGAAACGTTCCACTCGAGCAAGTGTAGGTTAAAATATTTAAAGCATAGCGCACGCAAAACGGGTTTCTGTATTATCGATTTATGGAAGGAAACCAGGAAAAACTGATAGAAACTTGTGTACAAAGCAAACAATGATAATATGATATTAATTTTGTTGTTAATAGCAGTGTTTTTCTTTTGTAATTGAAGCTGTGAAATTGTGTAGGAAATATATAGAGTATCCATAGGGATTTTGGTTTGATGGAGATTCGGTTTTGGCATATAATGCCTAATGATTAATTAAAACGCGCCAAGATAGTTGACTGCACTTGATTAAAATTGATATAAATGATACATCAATGTCAGGCCCGTCGTCGGAATAAATTGCTCGCAATAAACGTAACTCAATCCCTTAAAATAAAACCCACGACGAACAAAGAATATATATACATATACACTAAAAAAAACGGAATAGAAAGTGGATGGAGACGAGGGAAATAGAAATAACTGAAGTCTGTTTTTTCTTTTCTTTTTTTTTCAACAGTGTAAGATGGAATTGGGAAATTGAATCCAATCTATAGCTCACTATTTTCCTAATAGAAAATTACTTTTTATGTTCGTACATCGTAATGTAAGTTAAATTTTCGTGGTTATATAAGAAAAATGTAACATGAAATATATATAGAAAAAAATTAATGAGTTCCAAAAAAAAAAATTACAAAAACATATTAAATGAATTTAGAGTATAAAAATTAACAATTTTTTCTTAAAGGCATTATTTTCGTGGTTATATAAAAAAAAATGTAACATAAAATATATAGAAAAATTTAATGATAGTTCAATAAAAATTACACAAAAAAAACAAAATTAAATGAACTTCTTATAAAAATTAATATTTTTTCTTTGTAAGGTATAGTTTTCGTCTTATATTAAGACAAATGTTACATTAACTATATGGAAATAGATATAAAAAAATTGTTAGAAAAAATTAAATGAAATAATTATAAAATTTAAGAATTTTTCCTTATATGGTATTATTATCGATGCTAGATCAAATCTGTAAACTTTTGCTGCTATATTTTTGCAGCTAACTCATCAGAATGCGAATGTTTAATCATTTATATTGAATAAAATTTATGTAAAATGAAAAATAATAAAATGGATCGAAAAATGATAAAAACCGATAGTGAATATATTAATTTGTATAATTTGTGCGTAATTTTATTACTAAAAAAATATTTTTCTTTGCTAAAATTTGTAATATTATAATATATTTAAATGAAATTTCCAAAATAAAATATTATTACTTTAAATTCTAATATGATTAATTGAAATAATTAAAGCTAATGCACATTTTGTACGTTTGCTCTTGGTTAAATTTAAATGCAAATATTGTAATATGTCGGCAAAATTGACTTCTAAAAATGTCTCTTATCTACGCAGGTGTTCATTACGAAAACGCGCGATTCTCTTCGTGCAGCTGCGAAGTTTAACGTTTGAGAATCGCAGGTGCAGCGAACAAATCATAATGTAAATATTTAATCACATTTATTTGCAATAAAATTTTTGTAATATTAAAAATAATAAAATACATCGAAACATTATATTATTTTTTTTATATAATTGCATAATTTTATTAATAGCAATTAACAAAATAATTCTTAAAATACTTTTTTAAAACACTTTATAAATGAATTAAACTATTGTGTAAATCTGCAAGTAAAGATGCTTTTAGGGATATAATACAATTTTGTAAATTATAAAATAGAAATTATGTTCTTGAAAAAAAACATTTTTATTTGCTATAATTTGAAATAATTTTTAAATGATTAAACTATTAAATAAATGTTATTGCTAATATTGGAAAAATCATTACAATAAAGGTACGAAAACGCGCGATTCACTTAGTGCAGGTACAAAGTTTAACATTTGAGAAACGCAGCTGCAGCTGAAACATCAAACATGTAAAAGTATTAGAAAACTTGCGAAAACTTAACATTGTTACATTTAAACATAAATTAAGTTTGAATCATTGTTTTAATTGATAAACTTAAGCTGAATACGTTCTTATATTATATTTAACTTAAGATATATTATTTATTCACAATTACTTATTATGTAATTTTTATATAATTCTAAACTAGATTACTTATAATATTTAAATTTAGAAATATATTCATTGATTACGTAAGCTTATAATAGTCTTCTTTATTAATGATTTAATTAAATCATATGAGTTTATCTGGATTTTACTCTTCCTTCTTGAAGAGTTGTAGTGTTTGATTTTTTTAAAGTTTAGTATTGTCGTAACACGCTTTGAAGGATTGAAGGATGGTTTTCTGAAACAGAAATTGGTTATTTTTTTTGTTATCTATTATTGTTATAAATGTATTTATATATTGCATCCAGAGCCTGAAACATGGGAGCATCCATCTCGTTTTGTTTACGTTTCCAATCGATGGAAGGAATAATCTTTTTACGAGCACTCGTAAAGTTGCGATTTCTGTTGTTATTTTTGCAGCCGGTGACGAATAAGCGTCATAAAGTGAAGGAAAAGTGTTCGGCGTCGATCGATGCGTCGTCCTCGCGGCGGCAAGGAGCAGGACGATAAATAAACGATGGCGTTATACAAGCCGTTCGACAGACGGCCGTAACGCGGATTTTCCCTTCTAAGACTTATGCTAAGCAATTTTTTGGTCGAACGGGTTTTGCTTGACCGTTGGAGGCGGAATGGGGATGGTCAGAAGCGGTGGCGGAAAAGCAATCTCTGAAACCGCAGCCAACATTATTTATCCTACTCACCTCTTCTCTCTCTCTCAACTCATTCGACTTTGCAAAAGGGCGGCAACGACCAGACGCCCTTCCTGTCTTGTCCGACTAAATTATACGCGAAATCCTAGAACCATAAGTCGGGAACGGCGCGAATTTTAATGCTGCATGGAATGGAGACAATTTAGATAACATCTGGTTTTGGTGGGAAACATCATAATTTTCCACCCGTTTTTAAAAGGTGCGCACGTATTGCGGATGTAATTACCTCTAGCCCTTTTGTTCTGCACGGTAATTAATGTCCGGATTTTTTTTTCGGGGGTGTATTCGTTCGATCTGCCGTGCGAACGTTGTGCCGGACGACTTCTAATCGATTACGGATGGAGCGAGATTTTTACGATACTTTTACGACCTACGAATTAATTTAGGGCTTCCCTCCCCATCGCAGGATTAACTTCATTTCATTTGGGCAGAAAAAAATATATCCTGTTCATCGGAAGCGCCCTCCCTAAAAGATATTTCGTACGATATCATCCTAACCTTAATAAATACTCTACTAGGGTGGAAAACCTATGGCACAAATATTCTTTCCCTTCAGAACAAATTATTGACTTTTTTTACTGTTTTCTTCTAATTTTTTCAAATAATTATAGAAAATATATATGAAAAAACAATCAATTAAATTATATTTACATACAAAAAAAATAATTTCTATTATTATTATAAATATTTCTATTAATAACGTAAGTTATATCTAATTATTTTTCACAGATTTTTTCATTACTTATTTTCATATAAAATTTAATAAATAAATAGTTATAAATTTATTTATTTTTTCACTAACCGTTATGTAATAGAGAAAAAAAAAACTATTTTAATTATGAAAATTAAAAATTGAATTATTTGATATACATTATCCTAATAGAAATTTACGGTGCTTAGAGTGTGTACCTAATTATGCAATATATAGCATGAGCAATCAATATACCCGGCGCATCCACCAATAACAACTTTCGACGTTTATGCTTTTAGTTAATTTAATGGTACGCTGTGAACGGAACCATTCATAATATAATAATTATTGATGAATGTAATTTGTAGTTATGTATTGATCAAATATTCAATCATTAATTAGAAAACTTAATATTCACTATTAATCAATCAATATTTAGTAGTAAAATTAATAGTTTATAATTATTTAAGTGTTATTAATTGTATCTGTAATTGAATAAAAATAACTGAAAATTATCCAACGTATGTAACGTAACATAACGTAATAATTGTTGCGTTTTGAGAATGCCAATAATCGATTACTGAATAAAATTCAGAATATACTAAAAACTAAACTCATGTGTAAACTAATAACAAAATAACTGAAAGATATCCAACTGCCGTAGCGTAACATAACGTAATAATTGTTGCGTTTTGAGAGTGCGAATAATCGATTATTGAATAAAATTCAGAATATACTAAAAACTAAACTCATGTGTAAACAAACACCAAAATAACTGAAAGATATTCAACTGACGTAACGTAATAATTGTTGCGTTTTGAGAATGCGAATAATTGATTAATTAACAATATTCAGAATATACTAAAAACTAAACTCATGTGTAAACTAACAACAAAATAACTGAAAGATATTCAACTAACGTAACGTAACATAACGTATTAAGTGTTGCATTTTGAGAATGTGAAGAAAGGTTTAATTATAAAATTTCAGAATTTACAATACAAACAAAAAAATATGTGTAAATTTTTAACATAACGTAATAATTGCTGCGTTTAGGGATTGCGAATAACCGATTAATGAATAAAATTAAAATATAATTAAAAAAATTGTGAGTAAACAAGTTATGATACAATAATATAACTGAAAGTTATAAAACTAACGTAACGTAACATAACGTATTGTTGCATTCAGAGAATGTAAAAAATAAAACTAAACTTTGTGTAAAAATACAACAAAATAACTAAAATATATCCAACTGACGTAACGTAACATAACGTATTAATTGTTGCGTTTTGAGAAAGCGAAGGAAGGATTAATTATAAAATTTCATAATTTACAAAATAAACAAACAATTGTGTATACATTTTCAACAAAATAATTGAAAGTTATCCAACTTATGTAACGTAACATAACGTAATAATTATTGCATTTTGAGAAAGCAAAAAATCGATTAATGAATAAAATTTAGAATATACTATAAACTAAACTTATGTGTAAACTTACAACAAAATAACAAAAATATATTCTACTGACGTAACGTAACATAACTTAATTTTTTTTGCGTTTTGACAATGCGAAGGATTAAATATAAAATTTAATAATATAAGAAACAAAAATTGTGTATAAATTTTGAACAAAATAACTGAAAGTTATCCAACTTATCTAACGTAACATAACGTAATAATTGTTGCATTTTGAGAATGCGATTAATGAATAAAATTCAGAATATATTAAAAAAATATCAGTAAGCAAGTTGTGATACAACAATTTAACTGAAAGTTATTAAATTAACATAACGTAACATAACGTATCATTGCGTTCAGGGAATTTGAAGAAATAAATTAATTCAACTAAAATATATTATAATCAGTTTTAAAGACTGAGAATTAATTTGTATTAATTCTATTTCCATAATGAGAAGTTTAATTAACTTGTTTAATTATAATGAGAATATTTGCTATGTAAACTAAAAGGAACTGGTTTAATTCCTATTCATGAGTTTAATTGCTTCAATGCGTCGCATGATTAGAATGTCTCAATTTTCTTTACTTCTCACAATTTTATTGTCAGCTCTTGGAATTCGGTAAATATTTTAATTATATTGTGAACGCGAGGGAAGTGTACTAATAAAGATTAACATTTAAGCACATCGATCGCAAATTTTCATAATTAAACAACTGCTTTGGAGGGCGTACACACACGCAACGTATCTATTGTGTGCGTGTGTATATGTATACACATTTATATATGTGGAAATGAGTGTGTGTTGTCCGTAGTTTGAATTTAGTAAGTGTATCGGCTTTTTAGTATATAATACATTAATTTCCACGATAAAGATATGAAGGTTCATTACTTTACCCACTAATTTAACCGTTAATCATACTAAGTATTATTGCGAGCACTTAACGTTTCACATTCGATTACGATCTACACGCTGCCCCCGACTAATTACAAAATTTCATAATATACAAAAAACGTATGTGTAAACAGCACAAAATAAGTAACGAAATTTACGTAACGTATTTATTCCTAAATTTTGAGAATACAATTAATTATAAAATTTTAAAAATACAACAAAATAAATTAATTGTTGCGTTTTAAAGATATAAATATGTAACAAAATATCTAAAGGTTATTCAACTTACATAACGAATTAATTGTTACGTTTTGAGAATGCGAAGAAAGATCTATTATAAAATTATGTGTAAATTAGCAACGAAATAACTGCCAGTTACGTAACGTAACATAATGTATTCATTTTTTATTATTAATTGTATGAACCTTTAAATGAATTAAAATAATTACGGATAATTGTATAATTATTATATAGAATTAACTGTAAGTTATTCAACTTACGTAACGTAACATAATGTTGTAATTCATGCATTTTGAGGAAGCAGAGTGCATAAACGTGCAATGAAATAACTGAAAAGCATCCACCTTACATAACATATTGTAACGTATCTTACATACGTAACGTAACATAAGGTATTATTTTTTTTTTTTATAATATTGTTAAAAAACCTTATGTATAAACATTCTACTGAAATAACTGAAAGTTTTCTTATTTGCGTAACAATTAATTGTAGCGTTTTAGAAATGCAAAAAAATAAAATAATTGTAAGTAATCCAACTTATGTAACTGAAAAGCATCCACCTTACATAACATATTGTAACGTATCTTACATACGTAACGTAACATAAGGTATTATTAATTTTTTTTATAATATTGTTAAAAACCTTATGTATAAACATTCTACTGAAATAACTGAAAGTTTTCTTATTTGCGTAACAATTAATTGTAGCGTTTTAGAAATGCAAAAAAATAAAATAATTGTAAGTAATCCAACTTATGTAACTGAAAAGCATCCACCTTACATAACATATTGTAACGTATCTTACATACGTAACGTAACATAAGGTATTATTAATTTTTTTTATAATATTGTTAAAAACCTTATGTATAAACATTCTACTGAAATAACTGAAAGTTTTCTTATTTGCGTAACAATTAATTGTAGCGTTTTAGAAATGCAAAAAAATAAAATAATTGTAAGTAATCCAACTTATGTAACTGAAAAGCATCCACCTTACATAACATATTGTAACGTATCTTACATACGTAACGTAACATAAGGTATTATTAATTTTTTTTATAATATTGTTAAAAACCTTATGTATAAACATTCTACTGAAATAACTGAAAGTTTTCTTATTTGCGTAACAATTAATTGTAGCGTTTTAGAAATGCAAAAAAATAAAATAATTGTAAGTAATCCAACTTATGTAACGTAACGTAACATAACGTAATTATGCATTCTGATAATGCTAAGAACTATTTAAAAATGTCAAGAAAAACAAAACTTATGTATGAATATACAGCAAAAATTGTTGTTTGTAAATAAATCAATTGTTATTGAACTTACTTAACGTAACGTAACATAGCTTATTAATTATTGCGATTTAAGAATGGAAAGGAAAGATTAAAATAAAATTTCATGAATTTCATACTAAAAAAAGAATATAACTAAAAGTTTTCCAACTTTCGTAATGTAACGTAACGTAACGTATTAATTCGTGCATCTTCAGAACGTAAATGAATGCATATTAAAACATTCGGGAAGTGCAATTGAAATGAGCGATAGACATGTTTGACAGTTAATTAGCCATTAGACGTGTCTGTAACGTGGCATGCAACTTATTAGGGCCCCAGGCAGTAATCAAACGCGTGATGAACACAATTCAGGTCGAAATACTTGGATTACTGCAACTTCCGCTCTTATTAGCGCGCATTTCTCGTAGACTCGTAAATTTCTAATTACTTACTTCGGTTGAGAAATGCCAAAAAAAATATAAGAAAAATAAAATAATAAGTGGAAATAGCAAAAATAAACCGAAACCCAATTAAGACAAGTGCAGACGTGCTTTATTATCTTTTCATTTAGTTCAGAATTATTGTAGAACGTTTTAATTATTTTTAGTTTTTCATTTATATTATACAAAAATAATTTTCATCATTTATATAAATCAAATCAAATATTTTTTCTTATATAATATTGAAGAGTCAAATTTTAATTTGAACAAAATATTATGTTTCACAAATAAACAAGTTTTTCTTTTATAATTAATGAAGTGGAAGTTTTCTTGTTAAACTTTACATAATGTATTATGAGAATAAAGGGAGTAAAATGAAGAGGTAAAGTGTACATTATTAGTATTAGAAATGATATTTCTACGTGGATATTATTCTGCAAAAGCCGTTTATATGAAAGTTTCCTGAAAATTCATTTTATTTTTTTCAGTCTCGGGAATGCATACTTGGTGTATTGTCTTGGGTTGTATTATTTCCTATTAGGTTGTCGCATTGCATAAAGGGATCGCGTATGAATGAATGAATGAGTAAATGTTTGCGCGCAAGAGAGAGTGGTTAAAATAAATAAATAAATGAATGAATGGTAGTTGTCCCAAGGATATTATTGTATTAAAATAACTGTGTAGATATATCAAAATTTAGTAGGACTTCTGTGACCCGATATGATAATATATCCTTATTACAAAATTTTGTTGTGTATATGTGACATACATAGGGAAACCACCGGAGGGCGTTAGCTCATTCCTTGCACCGTTGAGACCAGGCCAGTAATAAAACAGACGATTCCTGTACAACTTCGAGATATGGTAATTGTTTACACCTGCTCACCTTGCATACCCATACTCTTTCTCTCTCTCTCTTTCCATACAAATTTATCATTTTTCCTCTCTCTCTCTCTAACTCAAGTATGGTATGGGTATAGTCTGGTAGTTCTATTACGGGAGGCCGCATTCATCATAGGACTAGTACGTTTATTAATAATCGATATGGCAAGCCCGGAACTAATAAAATTTAATTAACACACATATGGCGCACGGAACCTATTGAAAACGCGAACAAACACCTTTCTATTATTTAGGGCGCATTAAATGAAACGTGGCACGGGCGAGAAAAGAAACGTGGTCGGAAAATATTGAAGAAGTTAATAAGAAACCCAAGAAGAAATTGTTATTTGCTAGTTTCTTAACGAAATTGTAATGTATCATTTACGATTAATAATTAGATTGATTTTCTTCAATATCAGATTTGTATCAGTTTTCTTGTGATGTTGTTTTTTCATTTTATTTTATTACTTAAAAATAGTAACTTTAGTAAAAGTATGCGTACTTTAATTAAAGTTAAAAATTCAAGCTTTTATTTTGATATATCTGCAGAATTGCATTTACCACAGATTTCAAGTATTAAATTGTGTTTCAAATAAATTTAAATTATTTTCGGTAAATTTCTAATGTTAAATTTTTAAAATTATTTTCGATAAATTACCAATTTTTCAAATTATTTATGAGAAATTTTAAATGTGAATTTTCAAATAATTTACGGTCAATTTCAAATGAGAATTTTTCAAATAATTTACGGTAAATTAGAAACTGAATTTTTCAAATTATTTTCGCCAAATTTAAAATGTTGATTTTTTAAAATTATTTTAGGTAAATTTAAAATGTTGAATTTTTCAAATTATTTTCGGTAAATTTCAAATATTGGATTTTTCAAATTATTTTCGATAAATTACCAATATAGAACTTTTCAAATTATTTTAGGTAAATTAAAAATCTTGGATTTTTTTATATAATTTTCGGAAAATTTCAAATGTGAATTTTTGAAATAATTTACAGTAAATTACAAACTGAATTTTTCAAATTATTTTTGATAAATTTAAAATGGTTATTTTATCAAATTATTTTCGGTAAATTTAAAATGTTGAATTTATTTACCGTATAATTCAAACTGACTTTTTCATATTATTTTCACTAAATTTCAAACAGATTTTTTCAAATTATTTTCAGTAAATTTTAACTGTTGAATTTTTTAAATTATTTTCTGTAAATTTAAAACGTCAAATATTTCAAATTATTTGCAGCAAATTTTTAATATTGAATTTTCAAATTATTTATGGTAAATTTAATTAAACTGAATTTTTCAATTTTTATTTCGGTAAATTTTTAATGTCGAATTTTTCTAATTATTTTCGTTAAATTTCAAACGTCGAATTTTTTTAATTATTTTCGGTAAATTTCAAACGTCGAATTTTCAAATAATTTACGGTAAATTTAAATTCTTAAATTTTTCAAATTATTTTGCTAAATTTCTTATTTTAAATTTATCAAATCGTTTTCGGCAAATTTCAAATGTTGAATTTTTCAAATTATTTATGGTAAATTTAAATTTTAAACTGAATTTTTCAATTTTTTTTCAGTAAATTTTCAATGTCGAATTTTTCTAATTATTTTCGGTAAATTTCAAATGTCGAATTTTCAAATTATTTTGCTAAATTTCTGAATTAAAATTTATTAAATCGTTTTCGGTAAATTTCAAATGTTGAATTTTTCAAATTATTTTCAGCAAATTTTAAATGTTGAATTTTTTAAATTATTTGGTAAAATATTGTTTTTAGTTTTTCACAATATCTTGAGTATACTCCTATTTGTGTCGTAAAGGTTCAGCAATGTATTTTAGTTCTGAAAATATGTTATAGATTCATATTTTAACAAATTACTTACAAATAATATTAGATCAGAAATATAGTTGTCAAAACTCTAATTATAGCCAAATATTAATTTCTAGAAATATCTGTAAAAAAATTATAATATGTTTTATTTTATTAGTTAAGAAAGTAGTTTACTTTTAGTTAAATATATATTTTTTAATTAACTTCGATAGTTCAAATGATTTGTATTTATGCAGCATCAGAAGAAAAATGTTGGTCGAAGCAATTTAATTATTTCTTCTTTAAGAAACTATTTACTTTAGTTAATTAGAACGGGAGGAGGAAGCGAATGCGCGGTTCGAATAGAGTAAAAGTTTAATTAGCTAGGAGAGTATGGCCTGGCTGCATAGAGCAGTCGATATAATGGCGGAGCTGGTTTGGAATAATAAATAAGTCCGTAATAATATCGAAGTCGCAGAAGGGGGGTAAGCCGCGCCGGGCCTAAGGGTATCAATCGTTCTGAATACAGAAGGAGCTTAGGAATAAAACGTCTGAAAAGAGAGACAGTTCGTGTGGAAAACGAACGTGACCAATAACTACTTTTGCTTATTGTTACACTTTAAGAATTGCCCTCTTCCATACAATCCGAAATTATATACAGCAAGTATTCACCCTCAAAAGCACTTCTATATTCCCTTTCCGTTCCCGCCGCCCATATTTCTCTCCCAGCATATTTTTTTTCTTCCTCTATCCCATTTCTTATTACTACCACTACTTCTTCGTCCTTTATATTCCTTATTTTTTTCCTCTCTTTACCAAAGCTTTGATTCGAAAAAGGATTTTACTGAAATATTCACGTCATTATGGTTTCACTGTCCTTACAGTTTATTTTTATTCCTTCCTCCGGCTTTCTCTTCTTTCTCCCCTTTTTTCATTCGATTATTTCACTTAATTAAGCCACTTGCAGACATACACTCACACACAATCGTGGAAACGCAGTCTGCGAAATTGTTGCGGCTGGTAATGGGGGTTGCAAGAGGATGCGAGAAGGAAGAGGAGAGGTCAAAGGGAAAACCTCCCCCAGTATTTAATATGCTTCAGCCGTTTGAATTATGTACTTGCACATTCAAGAAATACGGACTGGCTCATATTCCTTGTCCGAAATATTTTGTAAGTATTAAAGCGGATAATTTATGGGTGCGCGAAATTATGCACCGTGTTTATCTTCGGCTTACATAATTTTATTTTATTATTTTTTTTTTTCACTTTAATACTTATTTCTTCCTCCAGACAGTTTACGCGTCGACCGTAAAGAATTAATATTAAGTTAATAAACCGTGCAGATAATGCTCGGATTAAATACATTGTATAACGTTTACACTGAGTCCATCTTTTAATTACAAACGAAAAAATTAATTAACTTTCGCTTTTGGAAAAGAACAACAAAAAAGTTTTTTTTTTATTATTATTATTGGAGGGAACACAACAAACACAATATGCAAGGTTTGGAAATAATGTTGAAAAAAAATCTCGGAACATGCAAATATTGCGTTTGAAATCCGCTCGATTCCCAGTCGAAATACACTTATTTGTTTTCGGCTAATGCAAACAATAATAAACAAATATGTTCTGAACAACGGCAATATTTTTTTTTTCCGAAACTTTCGGGTGCAATCATCAATTGATTTTATTTGCGAAACGCCGAAAGCCACTGAAAATGTACACTCAGATTTTTTTTTTCGTTTGTTTGGATTATTTAATTTATAAACAAACTTTTACTTTATAAGAATTCAATTCTGATTGAATATTTTTTTAAAGATAATATAGGAAGTAAATAAATTAATTAGATAAAATTACAAAAATGTTGCGAGATGTAGAAAATAATTAATTGAAGATATCTAACTTGCTGAAAAATCTAAATAAATTTTGGCAAATAAATTTTCCCTTTTTTAGGGGAAATATTAATAGAATGACAAAATATAACATTCACAAGAACAAACAATGTTTGAAGCAGATTATTTATTTGATTTAAATTACAAACAAAACCGAACTCCAAGAACTTTATGCAAATTAATGTTTCAAGAAATATATTACATATATTTCCAAAAAAATATTGCAGAAAGATGTATTTCTATGTGCACTCTAATGATATCAGGATTTTCAAGTTTGATTTTGAAAAATGTATGTAAAGGATTTGTATAAATATTTTCATATTAATTCTAGTGCCATAAGATTTTTCATGATTGGTTTTGGTTTAATTTAGAAAAATATATGTAAATTATTTTTAGTAATACATATTTTCATATTAACTCTAATGTTATAAGATATCTTATGTTTGGTTTTGGTTTCAGTTTGTACAATAATTGTAAATTATTTGTAAAAAAATGTTTTTCCATATTAACTTTGGTTTTGGTATAATTTTGAAAAATATATGTAAAAAATTAAATTGATATTTTTATTTATCGTTTTTTGTGCTTGGTTTTGGTAAATTCAAAAAAATATAAGTAAAGAATTTATAGAAATATGTATTTTGATATTAATTCTAGTGCCATAATTTTTTTAATTTTAGATTTAATTTTGAAAACACATCTAAATAATGAAATAGATATTTTTATATAAAATTTTTTATTGTTTGGTTTTAGTTTCATTTTGAACAATAAATGTAAAAAAAATGTAGAAATACGAATTTCTATATTCATTTTAGTATCTTAAGATTTTTCATGCTTGGTTTCGATTTAATTTTGAAAAACACATCTAAATAATGAAATAGATATTTTTATATAAAGTTTTTTATAGTTTGGTTTTAGTTTTATTTTAAACAATACATGTAAAAATACATATTTTTATATTAACTCTAATATGCCATAAGTTTTTTTTTTTTCATTTTAAGCTTTGGTTTCATTTTTAAAAATACATGTAAATGATATGTACAAAATAGATATTTCCATTTAAGGTTTTTCATGTTCGGTTTTGGTTTCATTTTGAACAATAAATGTTAAGAATTTGTAGAAATACATATTTCATGTTTGGTTTTGGTTTAATTTAGAAAAAAACATGTAACGAATTTATAGACATACATATTTTCATATTAACTCTAGTGCCATAAGTTTGTTCATTTTAGTTTAGAAAAAATCATGTAAAGAATGAAATAAAATAGATAATTCCTTATAAATTTTTCATGTTTGGGTTTGGTTTAATTTTGAACAATAAATATAAAAAAATATATAGAAATACGTATTTCCATATTAATTCTAGTATTTTTGGTTTTGGTTTAATTTAAAAAAATATCTGTATATAAATTCTTCTTAGAAATATTTTCATTGAAGATTTTTCATGTTTGGTTTTGATTTAATTTTGAAAAATACATGTAAATAATTAACTCTAGTGCTATAAGGTTTTTCATCCTTAGGTATGGATTTTCATTTTGGAAAATACATGTAAAGAATTTGAAGGAATATAAGTTTTTTCATGTTTGGTTTTGGATTAATTTTTAACAATAAATGTAAAGAATTTATAAAAATATATATTTCCATATTAACTCTAGTGCTATAAGGTTTTTACTACTTAGGTTTGGTTTCATTTTGGAAAATACATGAAAAAAAAAAATTGTAGAAATACATTTTTTCATATAAGGTTTCATCATGTTTGGTTTTGCTTGCATTTTGAAAAATACATATAAATAATTTGTAGTAATATATATTTTCATATTAACTCTAATCTCTTCAGTTTGGTTTTGGTTGTATTTTGAAAAATACAATTTCCAGAAATAAATTTGTTCATTAAAAATGAGAGAGGAAAAATTGAGACAATTATATAAATATTTTTTTTTATATATAATATTAATCATATAAAATTACAATTTTTTTGGACATTAAAGATTGTTTGTAAATAGGTGCAAAGAAATAATAAATATAATTATTTTTAGTTTGAAATATGATTGAATTTTTGTAAATTAAATTTTTCAAAATTTTCTCCAAATTAAGATTTGAATACTATTTTTAATAAACATTGATGAGTATTAATGATAAAGCAAAAACTAGGTGAAAATTGTAAAGCTGAGGAGTTTTTCCAAACAACCTGAGTTAATCGAGATCGTATGCACGTTATGATGTACTACATTAACCGTACATAATTGATTGATTGCACATTGATAGGCGTTCATAATTTAGGGGCAGGCAACAGTTTTAATGTGCAAATTTATTATCGTTTATAATTAAATGCGAAAAGAAGCAGCGTATGATCGATGCACCATCCATCCACTTTTGTTGCCTCTCGACACCTCAACTTTTACTTCACAATTTTTACAGTGAAAATTACTTTTTCAACTTTCCCCCGGCGCTTTTAATTAACCTCCCCCCGATTGAATATTAATTTAATTACATTCTATATGCAAATTTTACGCGATGCAATATTTCACGCGGCTTCCCTATTGATTTCATCAAGAAAAACCAACCCCTCCATACACATTTTCTTCTTTCCCTCTATTTTCTTTTTCATTCTCTCTTGCAGCAGCCCCATTTCCGAAGATGGCCTTACAAAATTTAAATTAATTATTAAAGTTAATAATGAAGATTAATTAAGTTGCCGATAGATAGATGAATATTATCTCAACTTTCTAACTGTGTTTTATGCTGTGTGTCTCTCTATATACAATTTTTTTTGTCGGTTCAAGTTAATACAATTTCAGGAAATTTTCACTAATTAATTAATATAATTTCAGTTTTTAGTCGACTCGACTGATCTGAAAAGTTTTTTTTTAAACGAGTACCAAAAGTTAGTAGTTTCTAAAAGTTTTCAAATTTTGTATAATGATTAAGAATTATTAAAATTTTAGGATCCAATGAAATTAGTTAAATTTGCCATAGCAATACAATTTATGGTTTGCAAAAGGAATTTTGTTAATAAATTATCTTGAGAAAAGTAAAAGAATTAAAATAAAAAAATGCGACTGATTAAAAAAAAAATTATATAACAACTAATTGTTATGATTTGTTTAGTGCACTTAAAATAGAAATGCGACGTGCATTTTTAATCGGCGGATTTGATTAATTTAAATATGTATACTCATATATTAAATTGAGTTGACATTATTTTTTTTTTGCTAATAATTCATTGCAGAAGGGCCGAAAACGTTTGCAGAATATTAAACGGAAGTAAATCAAGTTACGCAGTACGTACATGTCATAAATAATCAAGCGCCGCTTCAGACGCTTTTAATTATGCATGCTAATTAATACGGACTTCATCAGTTTTTATTATATTTATATAATATTTTTAATTATGTAAAAAAAAAATCGATAGGTAATTCATATACTGCACAATCTTTTAACTGTTACCATTTATACTGTTTACAACTATTAGGAATATATTAGGGTGAATCAATAATGTTTTCGATTGAAATCTTCAAATTGAAATATTTTGATTTTAAGGATATTTCCTGTACAATATGAGCACATTGGTTTGAAGGTAGATGTATAATATTTATTAATAGTTTGTTGTCTAGTGATAACAATGATTTATTTCCTAGAGAATGGTATAGTTTGATGAATTTTAGTCCGAATTGTTTCCTCTTTATCCAAAAATGTTTCTTCTAATTGAATCGTCTGTCTAAATGGATTCAGAGATATTTTACATTATTCTCCTGAGAAAATCTATCGAAAAACATGTGGCAATTCTTTAGGTCAGTTTTCAATCTTTCACGATTTGTGATGCAGTTATTTTATTCGATATTGGAAGATCCGATGTGAAAATAAGATATAGAAGAGGTCCAAGTATACTTCCTTGTGGAACACCAGATCAAATTGAAAATTGGTTAGATTTTCATAGATATTTTAGTATTAGAAATAGTATTTTATCGTAAAAGTTTATCGAGGGATTTATTTTCTTCCTTGTCACAAAGACGACATGAGTCGATATCGTTTTGTTGGCTTTAATACGTCTTTCTTGAATTCAGTTTTCAATCAGTTTTAATCCTCTTTACAAGATTTGTTAGGTAACTTTTGGTTTATTACCAGATGATGTATCATCTCCGAATATAGCAACAGTTATTTTATTAGATTTTGGAAGATTCGATGTGAAAATTAAGTCAGAAAAAGTGGTACAAGTACACTTCCTTGCGGTACTCCAGATCTAATTGGAAATTGATATTTTAAATAATCCACAAGCGGTAGTATAGTATTATAAAAATTTATCGAAGAACATGTTTTCTTCCTGATCATAAAGATGACATGAATCAATTTAGTTTACTTGGCTTTAAGTCAGTTTTCAATCCGATTTGCAAGATTTGCGTTGAAATTTTTGGATTACTATCACAGGACATAAATCTGCAAATATAGCAACAGTTAGATATTGGAAAATCTGATGTGAAAATAAGATACAGAAGAGGTTCGAATACACTTCCTTGCAGTATACCAGATCTAATTGGTTACATAAGATTATTTAACTTGGATGAAAAAATATAGAAGTATAATATTAACTTTGTCAAAAATATGCAAAAATATAGCAAAGCAGTATTATTATAAATGATGAACTTGATATAATATATTTTTCATTTTAAACTCATTTTACTTCAACTGACTAAAATAATAAAACTTTGAAATTGTCACGTTTGAAAAATTATAATTTTTATTATAATTACTTAATTTTTTATTGAAATAAACTATTGTTGTTTATGTAAAATGAATAAATATAAAGTAAATTGAATCAAATATGATATAACTTTGAAATTCTCACGTTTGAAAAATTGTAATTTTTATTATAATTACTTATTAAAATTAAAAGTTTCTAATAATATGTTGTTATTACTTGTATATTATTATTGTTAATGTATAATTAATAAAAATATAGTAAATTGAATCAAATAATGAAAATATGTAACTTTGAAATTCTCACGTTTGAAAAATTGTATTTTTTATTATACTTACTTAATTTTCTTAATGAAAATTACAATTTTCTAATAATAAATTATTATTATTTGTATATTATTGTTGCTTATGTAAAATGAATAAATATAAATTAAATTGAATGAAATAATTAAATTATAAAACTTTGAATTTCTCACGTTTGAAAAATTGTATTTTTTATTATAATTACTTATTTTTTTAAATTTAAAATTACAATTTTCTAATAATATGTTGTTATTATTTGTACATTCTTATTGCTTATGTAAAATAAATAAATATAAAATAAATTGAATAAAATAATCAAATGATATAGCTTTGAAATTCTCACGTTTGAAAAATTGTATTTTTTTATTATAATTACTTTTTTTTTTATTAAAATTACAATTTTATAATTATATGTTGTTACTATTTGTATATTATTGTTGCTTATATAAAATAAATAAATATAAATTAAATTGAATCAAATAATGAAATGATAAAACTTTGAAATTCTCACGTTTGAAAAACTATATTTTTTATTATAATTACTTATGTTTTTAAATTTATAATTACAATTTTTTAATAATAAATTGTTATTATTTGTATATTATTGTTTATTATGTAAAATGAATAAATATAAATTAAATTGAATCAAGTTATGAATTTATAAAACTTTGAAATTCTCACGTTTGAAAAATTGTATTTTTTTATTATAATTACTTTTTTTTTAAGTAAAATTACAATTTTCTAATAATAAATTATTAATATTTGTATATTATTCTTTATTATGTAAAATGAATAAATATAAATTAAATTGAATCAAATAATGAAATAATATAACTTTGAAATTCTCACGTTTGAAAAATTGTATTTCTTTATTGTAAATACTTATTTTTTATTAAAGTTACATTTTTTAATAATATATTGTTATTGTTGGTTGGTTAGGTAAAATGAATAAATATGAAGTAGACGTACCTGTAAATTGAATATTGGAATTCGCGAAGAGAAAGATACAATATTTTGTAGCGAAAAAAAATTCTTCAAAGAAGAGAAGCGTTGGAAATGGGGCCAAACCGAAAAAGACAAAAGTAAAAAAAAATGTATATAAAATAAAAATAAAATAGATGGTATTGGGGATAATATTGAAATAGAAGTAAAATATGTTTTCCGATATTACTTGAAGCCATGTGCTCGATATGGAAATTTTATATTAAACAAATACACTGGAAACGTGGGCCGCGTTTATTATTATCATCATGATTGCGTTCGGTCCATATAAAATACTAAAATTAGTCCTAAAAATGATGCTTGGCGTGGATGTATGGAATATAGAAGAAATTAAATTGAGAATAATCGAATGTAAAATGGGAAAACGAGGATAATGCAATTTTAAAATTGTATTTACTAGGGAAAACGCAATTACATCGTATCATCCCCAAAAACCGGTAATGGTATTAAGCTAACATTTTTCTGTTTTCATCAATTCATTGTGTTTTAAAGGTTGGAAATATTTTCCTCTATAACCTGTTCGCGTTGTAAAGTGTAATAGATCAAAAAACGTGTACGTGTTTGTATATGAAACAGGGGGTGTGGCGGATCGTAGATAGAAAGCGGTTCGGTTTTGGTAAAGGATATTTCATTTGCGCGGATTAAGAGTTGCCGTTAAATGCGAGTATAGAACCGGTTATATAACGTATCCTGCGACCGTTTCCTAGGCCTAAGCATTGATCCATGCAGATTTTCAGGAATCGATGGAACCGAAAGCGATATAACTGTATCCGAAGACAAAACCTACGTAACGTCAGCCAATTGTTCCGAAGCATTGGACCCAGTTCTGATTTATTCCCGTAGTTTTTCTTCGGCGCCATCCGATTTTCTCCCTCTCATTCGCGTCCACATTCGTATCCTCATCCAGATTCACATATAAATACAAATTCACAAATACATCCAGATTCAGATCCGGATCCAGATCTAAACACGGCAGTTGCAACTTACCATTTTCTCTGAATTTTATATTAACAATGCTCACATCGCTCTGCACCATCCATATTTAAGCATGTCAAAATTTTACGATCCGACGATATTTCGTTGTTTATAAATCATGCGCAATAAAAATGGCATAAATATAAATTGGGAGGAAGAACTCCAATAGATCCAACGGAAAATACATCTCACGAATTGAAACGTAACTATTCACACGCGTTTTCATTTTCATCTTAAGAACAAACAACTTTCAATCATTCAATTATTTGTTTATTATAATTTTGTCATTTTTTTAACATTTTCTTGACTATCGCATAATTTTTTATCACTAAAAGTACCGAAAGGCTCACATTAGTTTACAATTTTAATTATATTTTATAAATTTTCCAAAAATACACAAGTACTTATTTCATAAAATGATCTATAAGGAAATAGTAATAATAATATTTGTTACAACAATAAAATAAAAATAATATTTTTTCACTTCCTTTTTCAGTTTATAATTGATATATTTAAATGTATTTTGTCAATTTGTTAAAGTTGTTTAATTTCTTCAATGTGTTTTAGGTGTCTTTTTGATCTCTTTAAAAATGAACTTTTAATTAGTTTGAATTTATTTCCATTTTTAAGAAAAATATAAGTATTTTTATTTTTTTTATTATAACGTGTTTAAAGGCTTGTTTCCTCAACTATTTATTTGTAGAAAGTTGTGAAATATGAAGTAATTTATATATTTTTTAAATTATCTGTATTTTAAAGTATTTTCAACATATAAAAAGAAATTTATAAAACTTTTTATTTTTTTTCTTATTCGTTGATAAAAGAGTTAAATTATATTTTGATGTGTTTTGGTACTTTTAGAGATGCAAATTTAATATTAACAATAGATTATATGAATCGTCTGTAGTTATTAATTAAAATTGAAAATATATTTGTTTGAATTTCTTTCGATTTTCTAGAAATATTTACCAGATTTTATAAAATTTATCATTATGTGTTTAAAGGCCGGATTCCTCAACTATTTAGTTATAAATAGTTGTCAAATATAAAGCAATTCATATATTTTTTGAATTAATGTATTTGAAAATATTTACAACGGTTAAAAAAATATTTATTTGCAAGAAATTTTTAAAACTTACAATTTCTTTTATTATTCCTTGTTGAAATATATCAAGTTATTTTTTGATTTATTATGGTACTTTTAAAGATGCACTTTTAATGTTAATAAAAAATAATTATATTAATATTCTGTAGTTAATTAATAAAATTCAAATTATATTTGTATCAATTTCTTTCGGTTTTCCAGAAATATGTAACAGTTTTTATAAATATTATTATTACGTGTTTAAAGGCCGAATCTTCAATTATTTAATTATGGAAAGTTGTGAAATATGAAGAAACTAATGTATTTTTCAAATTATTTGTATTTTAAAATATTTTCAACATTTAAAAATATTTTAAAGAAATTTATAAAATTTTTAATTTTTTTCTTATTCCTTGATAAAGGATATCAAATTATATTTTTATGAGTTATGCTACTTTTAGAGATATATATTTAATGTTAATAAAAAATAATTATATTAATTTTTTTGTAGTTAATTAATAAAATTCAAAATATTTTTGTTTGAATTACATTCAATTTTTCAGAAATATGTAACAGCTTTTATAAATGTTATTATTACGTGTTTAACGACCGGATTCCTCAACTTTTAAATTATGGAAAGTTGTAAAATATGAACAAATTTATATATTTTTTAATTATTTGTATTTTAAAATATTTTCAACAGTTAAAAAAATGTTTATATTCAAGAAATATTTTTTCTTATAGACAATTTTGAGATGTTCAATGAATATCAATTGGTTACATTATTTTTAATTATTAAAATTAATATAAAATTAGCATTAAATATTTATTTAGTCATACGATAGGCGAAAATAACTCAAGAAAAAAATTGTGAATATTAGTAACGTTTATTAAAATTTCTGCAATTAACTGTAGAATTTTTTAAAGTAAATTTATTGATAAATGTTTTATAATTTAGTACTTGAAAATAAAAATTAAAAGGGCAGAAAGACCTATGGTCAATAGCCATTTGTAGCAGTAGAATTTAATTTTATTTTGGTTATTTTTTTTGTGTAATTGCTGCAATAATTACTATTATAATTTATAATTAAAAAAACAATTCTAAACTAATAATTACTAATTATTTTCGGACCTAAACATTAATTTGCAATAAAATATTACTAATATTAAAAGTAGTAAAATTTTTAAAAAATTATTTAATCAATAAAAACTATTATATAATTAGTTCATAATTTAGGAATAACGTTAAAGAAATATAAAGTACTAATATTTATTAATGCACAATTTTTAATTTTTTTTTTTTCATTTTATTATAGTTATTTATTATTTTTATTCCTTTACTCTTATTTATTTATATTTTTTATTAAAATTGCCATATTTTTTAATAAATGTAAAAATAATGTATAAATATATAAAATTTTTAGTACAAAAAAATAATTTATGTACAGAGTAAATGATGGATTAAGTTGAAAATACAAATTGCGTGAAGCAAAACGATGGAACAACATTTTAAGAGGCGATTACAGCAGAGCTGGCTAATCCGGCATATAATTAATTAGAATTAATCAGTTTGTTTGCGTAATGGAAATAGAAATGGCAATTGAAAATTGTTTACGCGATTTTCGGTGATCTGGAAATAATGCACGGATTCTGAAAGCGGGAGAGAATGAGAGAGAATCAAATCCATTTCCCTTCTCCTTCGTACTCCACCCTTCACATAAATATATGTATATAATTTTGATGATCAATATTCGGCAAACAGCAATAAATTTCCGCAAATAAAATCGAAATTGCATTAATATTAATTTCGCATAATCCCGCATTGCACCTAGCCCGGAAAACGCTGTTTACATTCAATTAAGATGATAATTATTATTTATATAATGCGAGATGAATTCATTATAGCTTTGATATTATTTTGGTGTGATTTTTGATTGTTGATTTTTTTTGTTGTGTTGTGTTTCGGAAATGGTGAAATGTCAGGAGGTCCCTCGTCAGGAGGACGTTTCATACAAATTTATGAGGGTGCAGAAAGAAAGGAAGGATATTGGGGAGGGCCAGGTATGAAATTGGAGGTGACTGATTGGTGACAAGGGATGAATGCGTACGTTATTTTTTATAAAAGCTAAAAAAAAATCTTATATTTTTGTAATATTTCAAATACATTTCACTCTGAATACTTCATATATTATATTTACAATTATATAATGCAACTAATTTAAATTTAATTTTAAAATATTTATTTTTTTTGTAATTTACATATTTAAGAAAATATGCAGTAATAACAAGAAAAACGTAAATAATATATAAATAATTAATAAGCTTTACGTTTTATTTATTTTCACAGAATAAATAAAATAATTTATGTGCTTCGCAGATTAAAAATTATGTACTATAATTTACTTTAAACATTATTTTAATTCGTCCACATCTAAACTCAGAAAGTTTCTATTATTTTATTTTTTGTATTTATATAGAATCTGCAGATATTTATTATGTTTTCATACACATTTTATAAAAAATTAAGAGAAAATTATTGAAATAATGAAACGTTATAATATAATTTTAATATTAAAAAAAAGCAATGATTATAAACTCAAAATCAAAAAAGATTATGTGAAATTGGCTTGTAATAATCTGGATAAGACAAAATTATTTGAAGAACAACTATAAGTTGAACATGAATTCAGATGATTAAATTGATAAACTTCAAATAATTAATCCTAAAGAAGTTGTTGAAGAAACTATGTACTATCTTAATGCAAAAAAAGGATCAAACTATTCACTGGTGAAGTTCTTAAGAAATTTTGAAGAAAGTCTTTATTCAAATTAAGAATGTTGATCCGTACTTGTATTCGTTTGAACTTGAAACTTGAACTTAAATGGTCATAATGATAAACTAGTTCCACTAGTTAATCCTATAGAAGTTGCTAAAGAATCTAAGTACTATCTCAATGCGAAAAAATATCAAACTTTGGTGAATTTTTTAAGAGATTTCAAAGAAAAACTAGTCTAGATGCATTGATGTTAGCTGATGTTTTCTTGATAAAACATCTCAGCACAGTAGAATCTTATCAATATTTTTTTTATATAATTTTTAAGAAATAGTTACTAAAAAAACTTTAGAAGTGTGAAGTGTGTGATCTTCCTTAATGTTTCATAAGCCTTCAGTAGAAAACTGCATGTTTCAATGTTAAAATTCGCCATAGTTCATTCCTACTAGTAGAACTGTAATTACAGCGCAGAAATTTGCGTGCAAAATGCGTTTACTTTTGGCTGAAACGTTCATATCCAGAGAGTTTGAATTTATTGCTCAAAAATTAATTTTATCTTTTGAATGCGTTGAGCGATTTCGATGAAACTTTAACTGGATACCTCTAGGAGTAATCCAAGCATTATGGCGAGGAAAGAATTTATTTATCTCGCTTGGTTCAAGAAATAATTAATAAAAATAACAAATAATTCTTGATTCAAATTTAATTATTTTCTTCACAAGGGGTGATCCTAAAAATTATCTGAATTCACCATGTAGCTTTATAGAAGCTAAGCGTTAATATGAATGTTAATTTTTTTAAATCGGATCAGTAGAACTGTAGTTACAGCGCAGAAATTTGCGTGCAAAATGCGTTTATTTTTGGCTGAAACGTTCATATCCGGAGAGTTTGAATTTATTGCTCAAAAAATAATTTTATCTTTTGAATGCGTGGAGCGATTTTGATGAAACTTTAAATGGATACTTCTAGGAGTAATCTAAGCATTATGGCGAAGAAAGATTTTTTTTTATCTCGCTTGGTTCAAGAAATAATTAATAAAAATAACAAATAAGTCTTGATTCAAATTTAATTATTTTCTTCACAAGGGATGATCCTAAAAATTATCTGAGTTCACCATGTAGATTTATAGAAGCTAAGCGTTAATATGAATGTTCATTTTTTAAAATCGGATCGGTAGAACTGTAGTTACAGCGCAGAAATTTGCGTGCAAAATGCGTTTATTTTTGGCTGAAACGTTCATATCCGGAGAGTTTGAATTAATTGCTCAAAAATTAATTTTATCTTTTGAATGCGTAGAGCGATTTCGATGAAACTTTAAATGGATACTTCTAGGACTAATCCAAGCATTATGGTGAAGAAAGAATTTTTTTTATCTTGCTTGGTTCAAGAAATAATTAATAAAAATAACAAATAATTCTTGATTAAAATTTAATTATTTTCTTCACAAGAAATGATCCTAAAAATTAATTAAGTAATTTCAACACTTTTACACTTACAACTATGTAATGAAATAAAGACCAACTTAAAAATAATAACAAGCCATTTGAACAAAGTTTTGATGTGTTTAAATAATAAAAAAAACTATGGAATAAATAAATAAATTTTAAAAAGAATAAATATTATTTAGAAAATAAATCATAAAACTATTGTATATTCAGTTAAAAAAAACTAAAGATTTATTAATAATTCGAACAATAAACAATGCGGTTTAAATACTTAAACTTCATTACTTGCAAACAAAAATTTATACATATTTATTTTAATGCAAATACACCACACGCACCACCAACACAAAAAAAATGGGTATTATACGAACCGCGTGCTTTTTCCCCGTGATTCCTGTTTAATATCGTTAGTTTTTTTTGCTCTATTGATCGACGCTGCGGTGGGGATTGTTTTAATTTAAAAAATATATTTTGTAATTTGTGATTTATTACATAACGTACGAGGAAAAAAAATGTACAAATAAACTAATGCAGACGGAAAAATCTATACATGCGTAGGCCGTTACGAATGCAAAGAGGGCTAATTTATCGAAGCCCCAATTGGTAGTTCGGATTTTTTTTTTGTAGAGGCCAAACCCTACATATTTTCGGTTTTATTATTTATGATTTTCAAATTGGTTTGTAATTTATGTATGGACTTGGCTTGTCCTGATATTTTTGTTCGTTGTTGTTTTGTGAATTTGTATTTATATTTTAAATATTTATGCAGCTCGGTTTGTTTTAGTTTGTTGGTGTTGTTTTAGATTAATTGTAAATTTATTTAAAAAATACAATGTAAATAGTAGAAAATAATTGATGAAGACGTGGAGAAATTTCAAGGTCGTTTTTATAAAAATAAATAGAATAAAATGGTGGTGGTGTTGGGGAAATGAATTTTTTAAAGTGATCGTTTTTGGGGAGGATCGTCGGATCAAGGATAGGAGTGTGTATCGTAAAGCAGGACTACACTCACTCCGTCGTTACCTCGATGCACTTTGTTTTATAGTTTCACGGTAGCTGCGAAACACTTTGTACTTTGATTCCGGATCCTTTTCATTCCGTTTCCGGTCGTCCTTTACCGATTTCCCTCCTCCGCCATCCTCTTTCCTTTATTAGAATTCGCAAATTGATTGCATTACATCGTATCGATTCTCGAAGCTCTCCTTGCACCATTATGTAAATTCCCTATGACCCTGATGGACCCCGAAGCTCGTGTGTATCGGAGATTATGGGTTTGCCCTTTAATAATAATAAAAAAAATAGGGAGGAAGGAAAAGGGAAGTGCTGCGGGGTGAAAAGGGGACATAATGTTTGTGTGTTTGTATGTGAGAGAGAGTAAAGGAATCTTTGGCTTTTAGATTTAGTGTTAATAAAACGGCGTTAAGAGTTTCGGTAATAAAACGTTTTTATGTCGATACCCGATTAAAAGCTTCAGATATAAATAATAAAATGGTTTTTCTTTTTTGTGAAGGGATGTTGTTTGGGCGTCGCGCGACACATTTCTTTTAGCACCCTCTATCGGATTGTGTAGGTATTTTGGGGATGCTCCGGGGAGACGGCGAAGGGAAGCTCCGAGTAAAATATGTAATATAGGACACATCGCGGGACCCATAACTTTTAATATGGCACAGCTTAAATAACACGGGGCAAGGCTTTCGGAAAGCTCTCAGCTTGAGCAACAATAAAAGGCCCGGTGCTCTATATTAACTTATGTTTAACACGTTTTATTATGTTTTTCCTTCGCGCCGCTCGAAACCATATTTTTCTTTGCCTTATTTACCACAGACCAGATAGGAAGAGGGGGACGAAAAAGGAAAAACCTTCTTCCACTCGTTCCAAACATAAATTGGAAAAAGTTTATTTCATGGAAACCGATATCATTTTTTTTTTGTGTGTTCATGTACATTATTATTATTATTTTTTTCGTGCTTCGTATTTATTGTTGTTGATTTTTTTTTTTTTGGTGCTTTTGGTTTCATTTCGTTGCAACTCGTATAGCACCGTTTTGAGCTCCATTCAGGTTATAATGTTTGGAAATAACGGTCCCGCCGGTATTTATTGTCCTTCGCAATAAAAACCTTTGTTTTATCCACATATTGAACCATTAAAACTAGATGGGCCCACACACCACTATAATCGTATTATTAAGAAATTTATAGCCGTAAAAATGAAATAGGCATTTGTTTGTCGACCTCCCCTTTAATTTTGTCCGCAGTCGACAATGCCCGTACAATGCCGATAATACCTTACGTTTTCAGCTTCATTTCACTGTAATTTCAGTACTATTATAAACTCTTATACACAGTTACATAATGTCATAGCTTAAGATTTTTATTTCCTCAACTACACTTCTTATTAATGCAATAAAATGAACATAAATATAAAATCAATTGAATTAAGTTTTTTATTACCAGGCGCATCCACCAAAATAATCAATATTTTAATTCATTACACACAAAGATTTATACATAGTTTTAATTAACTACACTTTTTTTTGTAAGTAAAAATAATTAAAATAATATTATGAAATAAGTTTTTTCATTTCTCGGCGCACCCACCAAAATAATCAATATGAAATGAATAATAATGCTATAAAAATTAAATTAACATCCGGCGCTTGCACCAAAATAATAAATAATTTAATTAATAAGGTTTTTCATTTCCTTGTGTTTCTTAAATTAATTATAATTTTGTTACCATTTGAAACACTAAGAAAAATTTACATACAATTTTCAGTAAATACACTTATTAATTCAATAAAAATAAATTTAACTGAAAAATAAATACAATTGAAATAATATTTTTTATTAAGTTTTTTATTTCCCGGCGCATCCGCCAAACTAATTATTATTTTCATAAATTCATTATAATATTCATACCATTTTAAACACTCACAAAAATTTAGAAACTTTTCTTTAAATTAATTCTTATGAATGCAATAAAAATGGAATTACCTGAGAAATAATATTATTAATTAGGTTTCTCATTACCCGGCGCTTGCACCAAAATAAAAAAAAAAATTTTATTATTTATATTAATTTTGTTGCACATTCACAAAAATGTACTTAAAGTTTTTGTTAAATACACTTTTTATTATTGCAATAAAAAATAAAATTGACTGAAAAATAATGTTATTAATAAGGTTTTTAATTTATTTGTGCTTGCACCAAAATATTCAATTTTTTTTTCAATTCATTATAATTTCGTTACCATTAAAAATACGCACAAAAATGTACACACATTTTTCGTTAAATTATAACAAATTTAACTGAAACATAAATGCAATAAAAATAATATTATAAAATTTTTATTGTCCGACGCATCCACCAAAATAATCAATATTTTTCTACATTTCATTATAATTTCAATACTATTTAAAACACTCACAAAGATTGATACATAATTAGAAATTAACAGAAAAGTAAAAGCAACTATTATGAATTAAGTATATTATTTCCCGACGCATCCACCAAAATAATCAATATTTTTCTTCATTTCATAATATTTTCAATACCATTTAAAACACATTGTTAATTAACTACAATTCCTATTAATGCAATAAATTTGAAATCAACAGAAAAGTAAAATCAATTAAAATATATTTTTTATTTCCCGGCGCATCCACCAAAATAATCAATATTTCTTTTCATTTCATAATAATTTCAATACCATTTAAAACACATTGTTAATTAACTACAATTCCTATTAATGCAATAAATTTGAAATCAACAGAAAAATAAAATCAATTAAAATAATTTTATATTTCCCGGCGCATCCACCAAAATAATCAATATTTTTTTAAAATTTATTATTATTTCCATATCATTTAAAACACAACGATTTACAATGTTTTCTTTAAATTACTTCTTATTAATGCAATAAAAATAAAATTAACGAAAAAAAAGGTTTTTTTTTATAATTTATTTTAATATTTATTTTTTATTGCCACTAAAATACTCGCAAAGATTTATACATAATATTAATTAACTGCACTTCTTATTAATACAATACATTTGAAATTAACAGAAACTTTTTTAAACACTATCAAAGATTTACACTGTATTTTTATTAAATATATTTATTATTAAAAAAATAAATTTATAATCAACCAAAAAATATTATTAATGTACATAAAATTACGATTTACATTATTTGGTAATATTTTTATTAATTTCATTGTAATGTGCACATTTTACAAATACTCAATGATTTATATATAATTTCACACAAAAAAATGAATATTTTAATTATTTACATTCTAGTTTTGATTTTATTTCAAATATTAACAAATGGTTTTTATTAAACTCATTTCTGATTTACTCAAAAGATTTTAAATCATCTAACAATTTATATTATGATGTAATGCTTCCATTGTCCGGCGCATCCAGCAAAATAATCAATACTTTTATAAGAGAATTTTATTAATGAATTTCAAGAACATAGAATAAAATTAATATTTTTCTCCTAAACTTCGTTATTTTAAAATTATTGTAAACCATTTTAATATTAATAAATTTAATTAAAGTTAACTGTAAGTTATACATTACTGAATATTCCATTTATAAATTTTGTCCAGCGAATACACAATGTTGAGAAATTATAGAAAAAATATCTGAAATTTAATATTTTCCTATTATTGTTATTTTTCTTTTAATATATTTTAAAAAGAATTTTAATTGGAAATAATGTCAAAAAAATGTAATTTATTTGCAAAATAGATACAAATACAGAAAATTGCAATTATATCCATATTTTTATAGGAAAATATGCAATTGAAATTTCAGTTAATTAAATATTTGTAAACTAAAATTTATTTTTGCATCCGCTGAAATTATTTCATATTTTATTATTATTGCTATTTTTGTTATTACAATATATTTTAAAGAGAATTTTAGTTGAAAGTAATATAAAAAAAAAACATGTTTTCAGTAACATACAGAAAATTGCAATTATATCCATTTGTTTATATGAAAATATGCAATTGAAATTTTAGTTAATTAAATATTTGTAAACTAAAATGGTTTAATTTTTGAAATTATGTTTAAAGGAATTTCGGTTGGTGACCACAAAATAATTTAACTAATAAACATGATTTTTCATTTAATTGAAACCAAAAATTTAAAATAAAAATACTTTTATATACGGATTGATTAAATGCGACGTGAGGCATTGAATGAACAACGGAGAGAATTTTTTTTTTTGTATTGCAAATGTGATTGGCGTTTAATATAAATAAAAAGGAGTGTGTTGTAAAAACTGAAATTTTCATGAATATTCGAAATGTTCGGACGGAGGAAAGGGCAGATGTACTTTGTTATAAAAAAAAGTGCGATGGAATTGTATAAACCGCTATAAAAATAAATTGAAATTGCATTATTTGTTTACGGAAAGCGCATGTGTGTACGTACCTAACCCACATACACACATCAGCCGGAGTGGTGTGGCTTCGAGGCAATTAATTATTGCACACAATGAGTGAGAGAGGGTGCGTGTGCAAATTCTCACCCCAGACAGAGGCGAATTATCGTCGCCAACCAGTCACCGTGATGATCACCACCCATCACCTACATCCACCACACGTTTTCTCTCTCTCTCTCTCTATATATATACATGTGTTTACATATCTTCCAGTTTTCCTACATTTTCGATTGTCAAGCGGGGAAAAAAAGCAGGGTTTGTTATTCCTCTTTTTTTTTTTACTCTCCCCGAAGGAAAGTGTTTAATCTGGCGAACCCTTCACGACTAAACGCAAACAATCGACAGGGCCCAACCCCGACGTTTCTTAGCTAAACGTCCTCCTAAATTATTCACCGAACGACAGACAGACGACACGGAGCAAAGGCCATTTAACATTTAGTAGGTTTTACCTAAAAAGACGTACGACCATAGAATCGATGCTCCATATTTTATTTAATATTATTTCAGAAGATAAAGCCCTCACTTTGGTGTTAAATAATCATAAAAATCTTTGATTACAAACATCCATTTGTTTAATTTTATAAAATAGTATAATTTATTAAAATTATCCACAATTATTTCAAAGAACAACATCGTATTTCTTCGATACTTGCCGAAATTTCAAGAATTCAAAGATGAACCTCAATTTCCATTCTAAATAACTCAAATCCAAAATCCTTAACTACATGCCGAAATACAGTCTTAAAAAACCTATCCTCATCAGAATTCAACATCCAACTCCCAATGATCTTTTCTATTCTAAAACCAAAATTGTATTACTTTTTGATAAATATCTCTCTATCCATTAAATTCATGTCCAAAGTGACCAACACTTCCTCTCTTTTCAGATTTTGTATCACTCAAAACCCAATTGAACATTCTAAATTTAAGTATCCTACATGTACCCTAAATTTTAATTAATATTAACGAAGAGAATATAGTCATCACTTTGGTGTTAAATAATCATATAATTTTTTTTATTATAATTACAAACCTCTATTTGTATAATATTATAGAATAGTATAATTTATTAAAATTATCCACATAATTAATTATTCCAAAGCACAACATCGTATTTCTTCGATATTTGCCCAAATTTCGATAAAATACCTTGGAATCCTCCTAAATTCAAAGCTGAACCCAAATTCCCATTACAAATAATTCAAATCCATAATAAAATCCTTGACTACATGCCGAAATACAGCCCTAAAAAACCTATCCTCATCAGAATTCGACATCCAAACAACCTACTGCACAGTTCTCCCAGTGACCAACACTTCTTCTCTTTTCAGGTTTTGTAAAAAACTCAATTAAATATTCTAAATTCAAGTATCTTACATGTACCCTAAATTTTAATTAATATTAGCGGAGAGTCATCACTTTGATGTTAAATAATCATATAAAAATCTTAATCATAGCCAATGAAAAATATTTATAATTACAAACCTTCATTTGTATAATATTATAGAATAGTATAATTTATTAAAATTATCCTCAAAATTAATTCTTCCACAGCAAAATTTCCTTCACCCTCGATAAAATACATTAGAATCCTCATAGATTGAAAGCTAAACTTTAATTCCTATTCCAAACAACTCAAATCAAAAATAAAATTATTGACTGCAATTTCCCTCTTCATTCTCAATGCCGAAATAATTTAAGTACCTACATGTACCATAAATTTTAGTTAATATTAACGAAGAGAATAAAGCTGTCACTTTGGTGTTAAATAATCTAAATCTTGAAAAATATTTATAATTACAAACTTCTATTTGTATATTTTTATAAAATAATATTATTTATTAAAATTATCCATAAAAGGCGCCTCAAAATGAATCCCTATCATAGTATTTCCACTTCTTCTCCTTGTCTATCTTCGAAATCTGCCCATATTTTAAAGCTCTATCTCAATTTTTAATCCAAACAACTCAAATTCAAAATAAAATCTAGATAATTTCCAATTCTTGACCTTTCGCAGCTCAAAAATATTCATCCATTGTCAAACTTCCATCTATAAATCCATTTGTCTGTTTATTATTTTCCCAATACCTAAATCCAGTCCTAAGAAACCTATCCAAATTCGATATCAAATCAACCCATTTCTCAATCCTCCCAATGATCTTCTCTTTTCTAAAACCAAAATTGTTTCGCTTTTTGATATGTTTATCTTTCCCTTAAATTTATATCCAAAGTGACCAACACATCTTCCTTTTCCAAGTTCTGTATCACTCGAACCCAATTATCCATTCTAAATTTAAGTATCATGCATGAACGCTATATTTTATGTAATATTAGCGCAGAGCATAAAGTCGTCACTTTGGTTTTAAATAATCATATAAAAATCTTTATAGCAGTTAATGAAAAATATTTATGATTACTAACCTTTCTTTGTATACTTTTATAGAATAGTATAATTTATTAAAATTATCCACAAATTGCGCCTCAAAATAAATTCTTACAAAACTAAACTCTTGGTTCCCTTTCATAGTCTTTCCCTTTCTAAATCTGCTCATATTTCCTTTATCCTCGATAAACACACTTAAATCGTTCTAGATTTAAACCAGAACCTCAATTCTTATTCCAAACAACTCCAAGTCCAAAATAAAATCTCGATTATTTCCCTCTTCTTTCCCAATCCTGAAATTCAGTCCAATTCTAATCCAAACATTCTGGCCTTTACATTCTTACTAGAATTCCAATGATTTGTATGCAAATATGCGAAATTTCAGTTAAATAAATTTTTGTTAATTAAAATATTTTATTTTTATAAAATTATTTAATTACTAAACATGATTCCGGATTTTTCATTTAATTCAAACCAAAAATTTAAAAAAAATTGTAATAATTTAATTATAATTTCGACTTTATTTTAAATACACATAGTTTATTTTCAAATTCACTTCACTTTTACATAATCAAATAAAAAGTTATAAAAATTAAGATAACATTATGATTTCATATTTTTCGTTACATATTTACAAATTTTATATTTAAATTATTATACATAATGTATATTTCAAAAATATATTTAGGCGCACAACGTAATAATTTATTTTTTGCATCCACTCAATTTCTTTAATATTTTCTTATTCTTATTTTTGTTCCTCACCAGAATTCCAATAATATCCGCTTTTATAAAACCAAACTTGTTCCTTTTCTTAATAAATTCATATTACTTTCCATTAAAATCGTGTCCAAAACATTCCTAAAAACCCAATTAATAATTTTCTTATTCTGATTTCATTTTCAGCTTATTTTATCTATGAATAATTTACGTAACTGATACTAGCTACATTTTTAATCACGGGTGAAACACCGAGATCGATAATATATATTTTTTTCTCTAGAACTGTTATTGTATTTTTGATTTGTTAGAATTGTATTTATTTTCATTAATTAAATAGATTTTTTTAACTTTATTCTTTACGGAATATATATATATATATATATATATATATCTTATATTGTATTATTTGGCCAATAAGTGTTGTTTATTATTAAAATTATTTTGTAGAAAATTTAAAAATAAAAAATTGTATATGATTTTATTGGGAAGTAAATCTGGTTTATTTGGAAGTTCCACGTATTCGGGATTTGTCGGTATGTGAGTGAGTGAGTGAGTGTGTACGTAGGGGAATGGTAAATAAAAAGAATTCGAAATCCATGTTTACGCTCAGAAGTCTTGCTACTACATTGAGTCAGCTCTGGTCTTGTGATGTGCAATAGCTGAAAACAGGAAACAGGATATCGGTGATAGAACTTTGAGCCAAGAGACAAGATTCCAACCGCCGTATGCCATGTATATATGTACATAATACTGGCTGCAGAGAGAAGTTATTGAAAGCGGATTTCTCTTTGCTCCGTTCCCGATACCCGCAGACACCCTCCACCACCAACCCTCGACGTCCTTCTTTTACTTTTATTTCTGAAAAAAAAATGTCCAGAACGAAACTTTCTGCTCAAGTAACGCGATTTTCTAACATTATTATTTAACACAAAACCACCCTCCATACACAACAAAAACATAAATAAATAAATAAATACAGAAGCGGATTTTGCAGTTATTTACTTTCACAATTTGCAAAACTCAAACACAAAAACGTTGTCCATTATTTCCATTATGTATATTGAATACTTATACTTGAAAACAAATATTATATTGTTAAATTGTCATTACTTTATTTATGTTAAACAGTAAAATATAAATATTACCAGAATATAAAGTTTAAATTTAATTTTCCGTGCTGAAATCTCGTTTATATAAATAACAAATCAGATTCTATAAAATTAACGTTAAGTTATGTCTTATTACATCACGCACTCTACAGGGATGTATCATTCAATGTATAAAATGTTTTTGAAAGTGACACATATAATCCAGTAATAAAACTGAAATGAAAATGAAAAAATTTATTTTAAATTAGACGTGTTTGTGTAAGTTTCTAAACATGAGTAAATAAAAATTCATATAAAGATGATAAATATATTAAAGAAATCTGCTCCTTCATTTCCAACTATTTTCAGATGGACTTCAGAATTTATACGTGGAAGTACGAGCGTTGATGATGATTCACGTAGTGGTTGTTCAAAAAATGCAACAGTAACAGGAAACATTTAAAAAGTCCGCGTTTGAGTAAAAGTGCGTGAAATATCTGATGCCACATGTGTTTCAACAGAAAGATTTTTACAAATTTTGCATGTAGAATTATAGAAGTTTGTGCAAGATTGGATTATTATACAGAGCAGAAATGAAAGAACAATTTAAAAAATGGTTAGAAGTTGGTGCACCAAAGACTGTTTCATCAACAGGAAAAGTTATGGCATCAGTTTTTTAGGATAAAAAGATAATTTTGTTAATAGATTATCGTGAGAAAAGTAAAATAATTATCTCAGAATATCATGAAAAAATACTTGTTTTTCAGAAAAACTTGCAAATTTCTACAGTTGATACTTATCTTCATAAAATTATCATCAACTATAATCTGTAGTTTCAAGTGTAGAACTTTAAAATAATCTAGATTGGAAAATCCTAAATTCTAACAATCATCTTAATCATTAACAATCATCTCTAATCATCTTAAATAACAAAATTATTCATGAGATTAGTAGATTGGAAAATTATTCCAATATTTTGGTCATAAATTAAGACTAAAACGGTATAAAACTATTGATTTCCCATTTAATTTCTAAATAAAATGATATTTGAGTTTTTTTTATAACATTTGTAAAAAATAATATTTATTTATATTATAATTTAACCTCCCAAATGGGGATTTTAGTTACTTCAAAATTACAAAATTATTGATATAATAAAAATTTGAATTAACTAATAAAATAAATCAATGAAAAAAAAAAGTTTCTTGAGAAAATTATGACGCTTCCACCAAATATTATTTTAGATTAAATCTGAAAATAAACAAGGGGTAAAATGGAAAATATTATGTTTAGATAATACATATTAAATTATTAATCTTTAATTTATACTTGATAATCATAAAATATAGAAAAAATGCTGAAATAATTGATTAATTATTAAAATGTGTTAAATTATAGTTGATTTTAATTTTAATTTTTGTATATTTATTTTTGTAATTTTTTTATTCCAATAATTATTATTAAAAACTGTATTTGATAAAAATTACAATTAAAAGTTGCTATGTACCAATTAGTCTTGAATTTTAGGAATTATGAAAAATATAAAAATTTAAAAATAAAATTTTTTAGTGGATGAAAAAATGTGACTTATTTTATTTTAATTAATTTAATTTATCAATTAAAAACCGTTAGTTGATTTCAAAGAAAAATAGTAATTAGTAATTTTCTTTGATGATGTATGACCCGGCGCGTCCGCCAATTCGAGTAATGTAAATGTTGAATGGATTACAGGTGTCCGAGTATTTCTTTCGATTACATTTGAAAGCACACATCTGGGAGTAACCGGGGGCTACAAAATACCTGCCCTTCCGGCACCGGAGAGCTGACGCCAATCAATATTTATTCGTGTCTTTGAAACGCAGTCACCGGCCATCAGCAATTATTTATGGATGACGTTATTGCTCACCTGATAAATCAGACGTGACGCCGTGCAACGTCTCCTGTTTCGTATTAAAAAATAAAATACAAAAAATATTACGTAAGTTGGCAAAGAAATATGAAATAAGTTTTATTTATGGTATGTTTATTAAATCCATAATTTACGTTCGTTCCCGTTCCATATTTTTATATATATATATATAAATATATTATTTTTTTTCTCTCAGACGAGTCTTTTCATTTTCGTCAAGGGGGAATGTATCGTGGCCGTTGTCATCTGTCACTTGGTTTATAATTTTACTGATGTGCCGTTTGTTCAGCAGCCTGAAATTCGGGAAAGAACAACACGTTGAAGGGAAGCGGAAGAGAGGAAATGTGGGAGGAGGACGGAGGGATTTTTGGGGCGTCGAAGAAAAATAGGAAACGGGCGACGTAGAGCAATATGTCTTAAACCTCCCCTGCTCTTAACAATGCTGCTTCGCCGAAGCCGTCGCGCCGTAATGAGCTTTATTTTTCATAAAAAAATGTAGTTATTAGAGGGAAAAGTGTGATTTTTGCTGTATTTTTTGGGGTGTGTGTGTTTCGCCCTATTTTCTTCTTCCACTGTTTCCATGCGCGTATGTAGCAACAGTTTGTAACTATATATCACACCTCTCGCATTACACTTTATATTTTCTGACATTAAGTTGCAATTTGATATATTTCTATAGGCGTTGAAAGTCTGCATAACTCGTATTTGCAATGCATACACTTCAGGCGGCAGATTTACAAGTGTCTCCTTTTTCACACCAATTTTTATCTGATAGTCCTGATATACATTTAAACATAATTCCAGTCACGCAACAACTAAATAAATTCTAAAAACTTCAAAATAATAAATTTATTTCATTCACTAGTATTTTTATTAAAATTTAAAAAAAAAAATTCTTTCAACTTCATAAAAAGATCATAAAAAATAAGAAGTTTTATTTCATTTTAACTTAGTTTTTTAAGTTAATAAAATTTATTTGATTCAATGCAAATTATAATATAATTTCAAAATTAAACTAATTTTCTAAAACTTTGAAAATTTTTATTATTTTTTTTTTCAATTATTTAGAATGTAACATATCAACAGATTTTGATTCAGCTTAGAAAATAATTCATATTATTCCAGGTTAATAAAATTAGAAATAATAAATTTATTTAATTCAAAACTTATTATAATAAAATTTAAAAATTAAACCATTTTCTCAAAACTTTCAAAATTGTAATTAAAATATTTTGTAATCACTTTTTATTCACTTTTTAAATATTAATTATAATTTTTTAAAAGAACGACACTATTTATAATCAATAGTAAATTTATTTGATTTATAATAATATTTAAAAATTAAACCAATTTTACAAAACTTTCTCAATTTCTATTAATATTTTATTCACTTTTTAATTATTAATTATAGCTTCTATAATGAAAAAAAAAAAGATCTATAGTCAAGATATAGTCGAAAGTTGAATTTAATTTTATTTTTGTATTAAGTTCTTATTTTTTTTTAATATTATTTCAAGGTCATAAAAAATTTGAAATTTTATTTAATAATATAACACATGTGTTGATTCTTCATATAATTTTAAATAATGGATTTAGTTGATTTCATATTTATTACAGAAGAATTTCAAAATTGAACAAATTTCCTAGAACTTAGTACATTTTTATTAATATTTTTTATTCACTTTTTCTTAATTATATTCAGTTTTTAATTCTTATAAATATTAGATTATTAGATTAGAAAATACTTCATATTAATTCAAGATAATTAATTTACAGATAAGAAATGTATGTGATTACAATAAAATTTCAAAATTAAACTAATTTTTCGAAACTTTGTTAATTGATATTAATATATTTTTATTCATATTTTCTTAATTTATGTTCATTTTTTAATTATTTTGAATGTAACATTTCAACAGATTTTTATTAAAGATAATAATTTTATTTGATTAAAATTTTTATTAACTTTTTCTTGATTTTATTCACTTTTGTAACATTTCAACAGATACAAATTAATTCAGCCTAGAAAATATTTCAAAATATTCCAGGTTCATTAATTTAATAAAATTTTAAAAAATCCTCGAAACTTTGTGAAAATATATTAACATATTTTATTAATCTTCTCTTAATTTTGTTTTTTTTTTCATTATTTTGAATGTAACATTTCATCAGATTTTTATTTAATTTAGAAAATACTTAATATTATTCCAGATTTGTAAATTTAAGGATAATAAATTTATTTGAATACAATTTCAAAATTTCTCTTATTTTTCTTGATTTTATTCAATTTTTAATTATAAATAATAGGTTTTTATGTGATATTTCAACATCATTTAAATTATTTATTAAAATCTAAATATTGCACCACATTATAGTTATTTATAGGAATAATAGCATATCAATCTTCTATTTTATAAATATTGGAGAAACGAGATGTTTACATCATCCATCAACCGAATGAAAGCTCTCAAAACTAAAACTAGTTTCGTGAAAGATTTTAATCTGTTTTACTATATTATTGAAAGCATTTTCCAATATAAAAATCTATAGTCTTGTAGCTTTACAGGATTATATTTATTATTGATCATTTTTATAAACTACTTTACTCATTTTAAGACAAGCATTTTATAAAATTACTTTACTTACATAACACTTTTACCGTTTTCAAGTAAACTTCCTGTTATGATAATATTTTTTTTTCCTACAAAGATTAAAAAGCCATATTTTCGGTATTTTATGCCATTATTATATAAAAAAAGATTGAAATCTAAAAAATTATGGAGACATTATACCATAGATAGTTTAAAAAGTTAAAAAGTTTTGATAGAGAGTTGATGATGACACGCTATATCTTTTGGTGAAGTATCAAGAAATCAGACCTACGTTGTCTAAAGTTAAGTATGAAGGAGCATTGTAAATGGCTTGGAAAAAAAATGGATTTGGAATTTGGTTGCTGTTTAGAATTCTATACCATGATGAGACTGGCATCAAGGATTACGCAGAAAAAAATAAGGAATGAAGATTTAGAAGTTCTGCAAGATTTATTATATTTGCATCTTCGAAAAATCACATTTTTAAGAGATATAAATAGTTGCAAATGTTGAAGAAGTAAAAAATCACTTGGAGTCATACATGAATAAAAATCGTCTAAATATTACGAAAGATGTATTAAGAAATTGCTTATTTTTACAACGAAAAATATTTAATATAGTTTCTAAATAAATATTTGTTGTCTGACGTGATGATAAAATATACTCATAGATGCATTGAAATGTAATTTCTTTCCGCTTTATTTAAAATTCAATATGGTTGTTTGAAAAATAGAAACATTTCGATTATTACGTAATTATAGGTTGAGTGATGTTTGCCAGCGGATCACAGATATATTGCGTGATGTAACGCCAGGGAGTCGGTAAAATCTAATGTGTTTTCGAACAATCAGCGACGTCGTGTATATGTATTTTACGAAAGTCTACACGGCTATTAGAGCATATCTCATGTTGTGTCCCAACAAAAGGGGATTATCGACCAAAAATAATGTTCTCTCCTTACATGCGGCCTACTCCAGTTCGAAAACCCACCCCAACATCTCCTCCCTCAAATGCGGCGCAATCAATACTAATGCACTCAGTCAACCCTTAATGCAGGAAGGCACAAAGGGCCTAACAATGTGATCCATCACATTGATTCCATTCCTCAAATATCACCTAATTTCTCAACATAATTTTTTTGCAAACAAAACGATTTGTATTGCAATACTTCAGAATTGTTTCGCTACGTTTTTTTTGTCTATCATTTTTTATTTATTACGTAACATATTGGCTCGCAAACAGAGTGCAATCTGGTACCAAAAGGCGAAATACTTGGTCACGAATCGCGCATAAAAATGTTTTGTGTACGGCATGCATACGGGATTGCCCTTTGTTAAAAGCCGGATATTCCTTCACTCCTGCTCCTGAAAGGACGACTAACAGCAAGCACGGCGACAAATTCCTCTCTTTCTCTCTGAACTTTCCAATTCCATAACAAAACTATTTACTATTTACTTTGAAATATTTACAGCGAATTATTCTACATTTCACATATTTACTTTCCACATTCAAATAATTTTCTAAATACAAACAAATTAATTTTGAATATCCGGTATAATTATTTATTATCAATCCAAAAAAATTTAAAAAAAATAAACGTAATTCGGTATACGGAACGTCGGGCGAAAATAATTGAAAAGAATTAAAATCGAATTAAAACGTTTAACATTTCGTTATTTTTTCATGTGTGCGCGAAATTGCAATCGACCGAAAAATATACAAATATAAAATATTGAATTTCCCCGATACACCGATAAACAGAATTACGTAATATTTTTAATACGCAATTTCGGATCGACAAAAAATGATGTTCGAATCGTAATTGAATTTTCATTGTTAAAAATATGATTCTATTTTTTACCTATAAATTTACACGGCAATTTATTTTAATTAATATTATATAATACATTATATAATGTATTTTTTGTAACCTGAAATACAGATTAAGATTTAATTCGGTCTGAATCTTTCGGATTAAAAAAAGGTGCAAAGATAATGACAGCAATAATTTACATCGTCGGATTTGGTGTCGCGAGACGAGGAAGATGAAGGGACACAAAGATATGACGTGTTTTTATTATAATCTGCGGGTAATAAATGACAAAAAAAAGTAGCAGTAATCTGAGGGGTGGATGGTCCTGGCGCAGGATACGCTTACTTTTTCCATATTACATCTTTTTGCGTGTCTACCAACCCCCAACCAGAACTACAAATCGCCGTATCGTGACCGCAATCTACTAAAATGCCTCTTGCCACCCGCACGTTCTCTTCCAAAAAAAAAACACCCTTAAACCACCTTCGAATTGCGAAGAAAATAAAATTAGTTAGCAATATTGATTTCTCCATTGATTTTCATTGTTGTTCGCTTTTATCCTGTTGCAATGGGAGAGAGACTGCGAGGAGAAGACAAATAGAAGCTGCCGCATTCGGCCGTAAAAGCGCAATCAACAATTAAAAAGTTTATGTGGTCCGGCTCATCTAATCCGGCCGACCGGACGGATTTGCCGTTTAATTTATATCGCAATTCTGGAGCAACCCCTTCGTCCATCGAAATCTACCATTGCGTATTCATTTATTTATTGCAGTCTGCAGTAAAACTCGCGCAGTTTACGTCGACATAAAAATTCTATACGTCGATTCCTGTGTAATTTTTTTCTCCACTCTCATTTCTTGTTTCATCTTTTAAAGTGCCGAAATAAATTACTATTAAAAGATCTCATTGTACTTATGGAATCAATAGTTGTATAATTTTTACAAAAATTCAATAATTTTTATAATTTTTCAAATACTAAAATCTGGATATTTCCAATTAAAATTATGTACTTTAACTGTAGAAAATACTATTTGCAAATTATAATATTAAAATAATTTATAAATTTATAGCTAATAATAAAATGTCTTATTAAAGAATAATGGATAGAGTTGTGGTACTGTTGAATTTCTACATACTAAAAGCTTTCTACCTCTTCAAAAACATACAAGTCCGGTATAGATTTACAATACTGCTTGTCTTTCCTAGTTAGAACAACATTTTGATCACCAACATTTATCAGTGCTGGTCTGAATTACCACTTTCTTCGTTTGGCTTTCTGCAACCTCAACTCGCTTTCTTCCTTAGTGAAAATCACATATTTAGGTATGAGATTCCAGTTTTCTGGGCTCTTTTCATTTCAACAAAGAGGTTCCCCAGTTCTAGCAGTACCCTAAAGTCTTCATAAAAAGCATTTTGTAAATCTTTAGCATTTGAATAACGTGGTTTATCGACAATCATCTACTTTGCAGAATGTTCATCCTTCTTCTTTGTTTTAAAGTAGAGGTTTCTTACCAAAGCAAAAATTGTATTTCTGCATTTTTCTGTAAATTTATCCAGGTTTTCCTTTCTGAAATGGAAACTAGTAAAACTGTATTCTGATAAAAAAAAGAAAGATTTTACTATAAGTCCTAAGCAAAATTTATCTGAAAAAAAATTTATTCGGAAATTATTAATTTCATTTTTCTTGTCACTTCGTTGTATTAATCTGGTTTTATAATTTAAACTTATTTTGGAAACTTTTATATTACATATTAGTTCCAGGAAAGACGTTTTCTCTTTAATTCGTATTACTTCGCGTAATCATAAAAAAAATAATTTTAATATCAAAATTGATGTAAATTGTGATGTAATTAAGGAAGCTTATTAAGAAACCAGATAGATTTAATTTAATTTGGTTTTATTATAATTAGTGCTGCGTTAACATAATCCTTGCCAACCAATTTGCTTAATTACCTCTTAAATATAACTTACAATGATTATGGTGTTTTAAATAGATTTCAGTCTATTTTTTATTTTAATAGATTATTAAAAGTTTAATTTTTAATTTAAGTTACATAAAAAATTATGAACAAAAAAAATAATCAAGCAAATTTTATTACTGAAAAAAAATTGTTATTTAATTACCGGCTAAAATCGTTTTTAATATTTTTAATTCAATAATGATGATTCAGCGAATTTATTGATTTGTATATATAAAAAAAAATATGTTTTCAACATAAAATTCTGCGTTTTCTAAATTAGTTTATTTTTAATAAATAATTTACATTGTTTTAATTGAACTTAATAACTGTTAATTTAATACATATAAATATGAATTTTAAACACCGATTTATTTATATATTTTTTATTATAAAATTATTATAGATTTTTTAGTTGTTTTCATAAAATGACAAAGTTTTTTTATGTATAAAATTCTGAAGAAAATTGCAATAATCAATAAAGATATATCTAAATTTATGTTAAAAGTTATATGTTTTTCCTAATTTTGTCCAAATCAAAATTTTCTTAAGTTGTATTTTTTTTAATTCATATTTTATAAGAATTTTGTAATGATACGTTTTTTTTTAAGCATAGTTTAGTCTAGTTAGCTTAAGTTAAATTAGGTTACTAAATAAATTATGTATCTTTGTTGGAGCATAAACTTTAACATTATTTACAATCTTTTTTTTTGTGGGACATTTTACGTCATATTTTTTTTTTAATTTTATTTTGGGAATTCTTCCACTTTCATTAATTTTAAAATTCACAAATCTGTTTAAAAATGTTTTTATTTTTGATATTATAAAAGCAAATCTTATAATAATTCATGTTTTGTAAAAATATATCTAATTTTCTAGTTAATAATAATATTTATTTGAACACACTAGTTATTTTTATAAAATCACAATTTTTTATTATGTTAAAAATTTCTACGAAAACAAAAATAAAACTTAAAATTTTTACATTTTTTAAATTTATTTTTAATTATTTTCATTATTGCTTTAAATTTGTTTTATAAAGAAAATATGTTGATAAATACTTTTTTATTGTCCCTAATTTAATCCAAATCACAACCGTCATAAGTTTTTTTTAATAAAATATTTATAAGAATTGTGTTGTCAGAAGTTGTATTAAGCTTAAGTTCGCCTAGCTCTGTCGCTTTCGAGTGATATACTTTCTAGGGAATTCCTCTATCTTCGTCAATTTTAAAATTCAGAAATTTAAGTTACATAATAAATTATATATCTTTGTTGGAAACTAGAGTTTAACATTATTTACATAATCGTTCCCTTAGAATGCGAAACAATCTTTTGAGTACAAATTTTACAAAAAAATCGTCTGTTATATATGTATTTCCTTAGTTATTGGTATAAAATTACAAAATTCCTAATAAAAAAATACAATAATTTTTTTTAAATAAAAATGTTAATAAATGGTTTATTAGGGCAGAAAAAACTTTCTTTAATTTATTTTTGTAATTTATACAATAAAAAATATTAATTTTTGTAATGTTCCGCATTTTTTTCTAATAACTTCGTTTTGGTTTTCTTAAATTATATTTTATAATTTAGCTTAAGTTAGGTTTGTCAAGATTAGGTTACAAAATAAATTATATATCTTTGTTGGAAACTACAGTTTAACATTATTTACATAATTGTTTCTTAGAATGCGAAACAATCTTTTGAGTACAAATTTTACAAGAAAAACGTCTGTTATATATGTATTTCCTTAGTTATTGGTATAAAATTACAAAATTCCTAATAAAAAAAATACAAATAATTTTTTTTTAATAAAAATGTTAATAAATGGTTTATTGAGCCTGAAAAACTTTCTTTCATTTATTTTTGTAATTTATACAATAAAAAATATTAATTTTGTAATGTTACGCATATTTTTCTAATAACTTCGTTTTGGTTTTCTTGGACTATATTTTATAATTTAGCTTAAGTTAGATTTATCAAGATTAAGTTACAAAATAAATTATATATCTTTGTTGGAAACTAGGGTTTAACATTATTTACATAATAGTTCCATTAGAATGCGAAACAATCTTTTGAGTATAAATTTTACAAGAAAAACGTCTGTTATATATGTATTTCCTTAGTTATTGGTATAAAATTACAAAATTTCTAATAAAAAAAATACTATAATTTTTTTATAAATAAAAATGTTAATAAATGGTTTATTAGGGCTGAAAAACTTTCTTTAATTTATTTTTGTAATTTATACAATTAAAAATATTAATTTTTGTAATGTTCCGCATTTTTTTCTAATAACTTCGTTTTGGTTTTCTTAAATTATATTTTATAATTTAGCTTAAGTTAGGTTTGTCAAGATTAGGTTACAAAATAAATTATATATATTTGTGGGAAACTAGACTTTAACATTATTTACATAATCGTTTCTTTAGAATGGGAAACAATATTTTGAGTACAAATTTTATAAGAAAAACGTCTGTTATATATGTATTTCCTTAGTTATTGGTATAAAATTACAAAATTCCTAATAAGAAAAATACAATAATTTTTTTTTAAATAAAAATGTTAATAAATGGTTTATTAGGGCTGAAAAACTTTCTTTAATTAATTTTTGTAATTTATACAATTAAAAATATTAATTTTTGTAATCTTACGCATTTTTTTCTAAGAACTTCGTTTTGGTTTTCTTGGACTATATTTTATAATTTAGCTTAAGTTAGATTTGTCAAGATTAGGTTACAAAATAAATTATATATCTTTGTTGGAAAAAATACAATAATTTTTTTTTTAATAAAAATGTTAATAAATGGTTTATTAGGGCTGAAAAACTTTAATTAATTTATTTTTGTAATTTAATTAAAAATGTTAATAAATGGTTTATTAGGGCTGAAAAACTTTCCTTAATTTATTTTTGTAATTTATACAATAAAAAATATTAATTTTGTAATGTTACGCATTTTGTTCTAATAACTTCGTTTTGGTTTTCTTAAACTATATTTTATAATTTAGCTTAAGTTAGGTTTGTCAAGATTAAGTTACAAAATAAATTATATATCTTTGTTGGAAACTAGAGTTTAACATTATTTACATAATCGTTCCCTTAGAATGCGAAACAATCTTTTGAGCCTTGTCCCTTTCGTGCGACATTCGACCTCTATATATATTTTTTTCTACTGTTGTCCCATTCCTCCGCGATCCTCAACCTATTCAATCCCTTTTCGCCCATTTTCAAGGAAAGACTCCGAGACCGCACCAAAGTCATAATTAGCTGGGTGGCTGCTCGCACAACATAGATTTGCATTTACATTCAGCTCGAGTCGTTAGATCATCGTCACGTTTTCCAATTTCTTTGCGAACCCCTTTCCTTCTTTTTTTTCCAACGTATTTTCCCTCCATCCAAATCAATGCTCCCATTGCGGCCTGCAGACATACGCACATAACGAATTAGCGAAGCGTTACGTAAATCCACAAAGAGTGTTTTTATTGTGTGCTTTCCATTTTTATTTATTTCCGCTTTGTGCTTTTTTATTTTTTCCGGGAATTTCATTTTTACAGATGAGCACTGCTTGTTCGCGTGATTCAATTAGTGATGCAGGTATAGCATTAAACGGGCGAAACTTATACAGGCCGAAAATCAAAGGTTCCAAATAAAAGCGCCGATACGGAATGTTTAGATACCGTGCGTTATGCAATGCTACAGAGTACGTTGATCGAATTACGTTTACCATCACTAATGCATATTGTCCTATGTGTATACACGCAGGGGAATATATCAAATCATTCGGTCATCATTCGTTGCTTTGTTAAATCCGCATTGATCAATCCCATATTTAATATGTATCATCCGCGGGCATTTGCTGTGGTTGCGCCTAGGACCCACTATCATCCTGAATAGCTGCACTACTACCAGAAGCACTAGACTCGCCACGTGCGCCCAATCCATTGATTTCCTATTATTATCTTACCAGTATTTAATATTACATTCATCGCGTTTGATCCGATTACCGCTTGTGCAATTCATAATCCCGTTTTAATTAACAATTATTACGTGCATCCACTAAAATCTCTCATATTTCCGAAGCTGCGCCTATTCAATTACAATAATTCCATCTTATGTATAAACTCGACGTTTCATCAAGCAATTTGAAAAGTACCTTTCAATCCGCAAATGTTTGCGTTCGCGATTTTCGGCCCTACCTAAAACCGAGCGCAATTTGATTAACTCGCAAAAGGATTTCGTTAATTATGTTTACCTGAAAATTACCCTCAAAACCCTACAAAACTCTTTATACACTTCATTATAATTATAGTAATCTTCAGAATATTTAACAATCCATTAAAATACCTTTATTTTAAGCTTTATATAATCGAAATTTTAAAAAAAATAATTTAATTACAAAATTCAATTAAAAAACATATAAAAAAAATCAATTTCAGCAATCTGATTAAATTTGTATAAAAAAAATAATAATTTAATAAAAATTATAATTTGAAAAATTGAACATGTAAAATTTATCGAATATAATAATTAACAGCAAATCTAGTTATGTAAACGAAATTTAATAAAAAAAAATACTTTTAGGGCATAAAAATAAAATGTTCCAGGCAATTGACACTTTTATTGAGCAATTGTGGCTCTCATCTCCTGGTGGTTGATTATAATGCGGCTCTTTCAATTATAATTTGACTTGTAATTTTAATTTTACTCTTTTTACTCTTAGAGTTATATTAAATTGAAAATGTTTTTATTTTTATGAAGACGTGAAAGTACGTTGTCGAGTTGGGATTACGCCAATTATTAATAAAATGGCAATTGCAAGGTTGTATAAAATAATAAAAAATGGGGACGTAAAGTGCGCATGTAAATGAGCGCCGAGCACGGGATTATAAAATATTCAATAATTGTCACCATAAAATTGCAACGACGACAGAGCGCCCCTAGATGTTTATCAAAATTTAAATAAAGTGACGCAGATAAAGGGATGCCGGAGGAGACAAAAATCGGTTAATGGGTACCTATTAAAGTCGATATATACTCGTATCGTGCAGTCGTTAAAATGGAGCCAAGTCCTGGATGCAAATTGAATCCAGCGCATATATACGTACACAATTATGGATTATCCTATCGTATTGTGAAGCCAGAAAGCAGTTAGAGTATCGATGAAAAAACTGAAGCTTTTATTTCTTGAAATTGTATTATAATTAGAAAGTATAGCTTGTATAGCTGGCAACTTTTAGTTGTTAGAATTTAGTTAAAAGATTCAAAATTTCATCTTTGTAACTAGTTCAAATTTTATCAAAAGTGTCATCCAATTGATCCAACAGGATAATTTGAGTTCATAGATAAAAAAAAACTGGAGGTTTTGGTTGTAGAAATTGTATTAAAAATAGAAATTATGAATAAGACTATTGAAAAAAACTGGAGCTTTAAGTTCTTGAAATTGTATTAAAATTAGAAAGTATGGATTAACCTAGTAAATATAGAGAATAGCTTGTATAAATGGCAAAAATTTGAGCTTTTAGTTGTTGAACTTTAGTTAAAAAAAAATCAAAATTTCAAACTGGAGCTTTTTATTTTTGAAATTATATTAAAATTAGAAAATATGGATTATCACAATTTAATTTTTGTAACGATTTGAAATTTTATTAAAAGTATCATCCAACAGGGTAATTTTAGGGCATAGATGAAAAAACTGGAGCTTTTAGTTGTTGAACTTTAGCTAAAAATTTCAAAATTTCATTTTTGTAACGATTTGAAATTTTATTAAAAGTATCATCCAATTGATCCAACAGGTTAATTTGAGTTCAGAAATAAAAAAAACTTGATTTTTTAATTGTTGAAATTTTATTAAAATTATATAGGCAAAAAACTGGAGTTTTTAGTTGTTGATCTTCAGCTAAAAAAAATCAGAATTTCATTTTTATAATTATTTGAAATATTATTAAAATTCAAAAAGTATCATCCAATTCATACAAACTGTAGCTTTTAGTTCATGCACTTTAGCTAAAAAAAATACAATTTAATTTTTGGAACTATTTAAAATTTTCTTAAAACTATCATCCAAACCAGCAGGATAAGTTTTGTTTGTAGATGAAAAAAAAACTGGAGCTTTTAGTTGTTGAACTTTAGCTAAAATATTATAAAAAAAAATCAATGTTGTAACTATTTGAAATTTAATTTAAATTAAAAAGATGAAAAATTGGAGCTTTTGGTTGTTGAACTATAACTAAAATATTCAAAATTTTATTTTTGAATTTTTTATATGAAAAACGAGCTTTTTATTCTATAAATTGTATTAAAATTAGAAAATATAAATTATACTATTGAATATAGAGAGCAGCTTTATAGATGGCAAAAAAACTTGTGCTATTATTTGTTGAACTTTAGCTAAAAAAAAATCTAAATTTTATTTTCGTAATTGATTGTAATTTTATTAAAAGGATCATTCAATTGATCCAACAGGATAATTTTAGGTCATAGATGAAAATACTGGAACTTTTAGTTGTTGAACTTCAGCTAAAAAATTAAAAATTTTGGTTATTATTTGAAATTTTATTTAAATTCAAAAAGTATCATCGAATTCATACAAATGACTAATTTGAGTTCATATATGTAAAAAAAGTAGCTTTTAGTTCTTGAACTTTAGCTAAAAAAATACAATTTAATTTTTGTAACTATTTGAAATTTTCTTAAAAGTATAATCCAATTGATCCAGCAGGATAAGTTTAGTTTGTAGATGAAAAAAAACTGGAGTTTTTAGTTGTTAAACTTTACCTAAAATATTTAAAAAAAACATTGTTGTAATAATTTGAAATTTAATTTAAATTAAAAAGATGAAAAATTGGAGTTTTTGGTTGTTGAACTATAACTAAAATATTCAAAATTTTATTTTTGTAATTTTTTATATGAAAAAATTGGAGCTTTTTATTCTTTAAATTGTATTAAAATTAGAAAATATAAATTTTTAAAAAATCCAACAGGATAATTTGGGCATCTGCAGCTTTTATTTGTTAGCTAAAAGAGTTATAATTTCATTTTTGTAACTATTTGCAATTTTCATTTCTGTATCATCCAATTGATCCAAAAGGATAATTTGAGTTCATTCTTTTACCTTTCTGAAGATAATTTCTTAACAAAATTCCTATTCAAGCTGCTGTAGTAGAGAGTAGCTAGTGTTGAAATGTGTGAAAAGGTATATGACAAAACTGATATTTTAAGAGCAGAAAAGGAGCATTAGGATATATGCGAGTGCTAGCAAAAAGGGAAAGATAAGCCTTCTGCAAAAGAGTACTTTCGTCTGCAATTGGTTATTTGTTAATTGAATTTGAATTCAACGCGAGTTCGCGGCTCCGCTATTTACATGAGCTGAGTGCGCTTGGCAATCAACGCCACTGATTCGATTAACAATGAGGGGTGAGGTGGCACCAGGATTACATTTTCCAACCCCCAACGAAAAGCTGCTCCCTTTTGCATCGTTTCCCTTCAACAACAACAACGTTCCATCATTAACCCTGACTACCCGAAAAAAGCTACAGAAAATTTTTGCCCAAAACAAAAAAATTAAAATAAACATACAATGAACGCTTTTTCCGCAACTATGCATTATCTGCAGCGGGAATCTGTTTTCTTTACAAAGTGCGGGACATTTGAATTTATTGCGACACGGTGACAGTTGCAAGAATCGCGTGTCCGAAAGTGGGTTGGGTTCTTTTTTTTTCGGGGGAGGAGAGGTTTCTTGGTCAGAAGCCAAATCTGCGCATAAATGCCAGAATCACTTCTGGCTAGACCTCCTATGGTCACACCGAAATAATTTAGCCAAATCGCTGAAAGTACACTGAAGCGAATAAAAACAATCTGTAACTTTTCCTGAAAAAACAAATAGTTAAAGAGAGTGAATGAATTGCTTTAGCAGCAGTTAATAAAATAAGCGCAGAGTTGTTTGCAAGAAAATAATAATAACATCAATAAATTTTATAAAATACATAATTATCAAATGGTATAAATATATTAATATTTAAATCAAAGTTTGGAGTTAAAAAATTTATATAAATATAAAATATTGAAATAAAATTCGGTGAGATTAATAAAACAATGGTTACGTCTTATTAACTTATACAAATTGGATCTCAAAAAGGAGATGGCATGGAGCAGTTTGTTAAAATTGTCAGGGTTTGGAAGGGAATAATGATTGGATGGAGGAAAAGGCAAACAAGGGACGTTGAAAAATGTATATAAAAAAAAAGTACACGGAGGATATGGGAGAGGAATGGAAGGAAGAGGAGAGGAGGTCTTTCGAATCCTGGGATTCGGTCCTCTTTGTTTGAGACACTGTGTATGTAACATGTTTGATTTTATTTATAAATCAAATTACTTTAAATCGTCTATTTCCTTGGCGCGTAATCAGGTTTTCCGGTCCCGGCAATTATTGCGCCCTCGCCTTTTCCCCCACAATATTCCAACCGCCCTTCCTTCCTTTATCCCTCTTCCTTTTTTTGCCCTTCATCTCTTCAACAACTCCTTTTTTATTTGCACAGCTCCTTATGTCTTCGCCTCTTATCGCACGCTTTATTATTGCACTTTTTCTATTTTACGTAACACATTTTTCTCAAACCTTTCGAAATTATTATTTTCATTTCCTATCCATGAATTAAATCTTATACTTTTACTAATTTATTTAACTCATATTTTCCAATACTCAAAATCAAAATTTGTCATTTCTTATTCATAATGAAAAAATATATTTTTTTTACATTTAGTAAATTTCTCAGCACAGTGGGGAATATTCATGAATAACCCTTAGTCTTTGCATTTTTCTGATTTATGTAATTCATTTTTCAACATAATTTATCACTTCTCATGCATGGATTGAAACACCCTTAATTTTGGATATGTTAATGCACATTTTCTATCATCACATTTTTTATATAACACGTATATCCCAAAATTCAAAATCTAAATTTGTTCTTTCTCATCCATGGATTTTCCGTCATTCCACAATCAAAAAAACAAACATAATTTACTATATGTTACTGATTTTATATAATTACTTTTGCAACATAATTTCTCAACCATTATTCAAAGAAATTACATTTTCTTAAATTTTTCTATTTATGTAACTTATATTACCCAACACACAAAATCTAAATTTATCATTTCTCATCTCATCCGTAATTAAAATATACACATATAAGTAAATTAATTTGTATCATATTTTACATAACTTCAAAAATTATTGGAAATTACATTTATCATTTCTCAGCTATAGGGAACTATTCATGGATAATTGAAACACCTATAATCTTTGCATTTTTCTAGTTTATGTAACTAACTGTTTTAAACATTTCCATAATCAAAAAAAAAACCCTTAATTTAGCACATGATACTGATTTTATAGCATAATTTCTCATTAATGTATTGAAAAACCCTTAATTTTGGATATGTTAATACACATTTTTCTCAAATCTTTAAAACTTATTATTTTCTTTATACTTTTTCTAATTTATGTAAGTCATAAAAAATCTAAATTTGTCATTTCTTATCCGTAAAATTTTCATAATTAAAAAATACATTTTTGTTGTATAACATCTATTTTACTTACAATCTATCACGAAAAATGCATTAAGTAAATTTTACACTTAACATAACTTTTCAAACTATAAAAAATTACATTTATCATTTCATAGGGAACAATCAATTTAAACACATCAATTATCTAGTTTATGTAATAAATATTTATAAATAATGTTCATAATGAAAAAAAAAACATTAATTTTCCACATGATACTGATTTTATGTAACTAATTTTACAGCGTAATATCTCATCCGTGGATTGAAACACCCTTAATTTTGGATATTTTAATACGTAATCACATTCTTTTACATTTTTTCTAATTTATGTAACACATATTTCCCAACACTGAAAATCTAATTTTATCATTTCTCATCAATGGATTTTTCGTAATTAAAATATACACATTTTCTTTTGTATTATACTTTTTTATATAACATACATTTCATTTACAATCTATCACAAAAAAACAAAGAAAAATTGTATTATATTTTATATAACTTTAAAACTATTGGAAATTAAATATGGGAAACATTCATGGATAATTTAAACACTCTTAATCTTTGAATTTTTTTAGTTTTTGTAACTAACTTTTCTAAACATATCCATAATGAAAATGCCTTTCATTCACCACATGTTATTAAATCTTTCAAACTTATTATTTGCATTTCCTAATCGTGGATTTATCACAATTAATTCACATTTTTTTACACTTCTGCTAATTTATTTAACTCATATTTTCCAACACTCAAAATCTAATTATTTCATTTCTTATCCATGAATTTTCTATAATTAAAAAATACATTTGTTTTTGTATAACATCTATTTTATTTACAATCTATAACAAAAAGGGCGTTAAATAAATTTATATTATATTTATCATAGCTCATCCATAGGTAACAAGCATAGATAATTAAAACACACATAATCTTTGCATTTTTTCTAGTTTATGTAACAAATTTTTCTAAACATTTCCATAATGAAAAGAAAAAAAACTTAATTTAACACATGAACTGATTTCATATAACAAATTTTACAGCATAATTGAAACACTTTTAATTTTACGTATTTTTTTCAAACCTTTTTATCCATGGATTTATCACAATTAAATCACGTTTTTTTTATACTTTTACTAATTTATTTAACTCATATTTTCCATTACTCGAAATCTAAATTTCTCATTTATTAAACATACATTTTCCATAATTAAGAAATTATTTTTTTTATATAACATCTATTTTATTTAAATCTATCACAAAAAAGGGAATTAAGTAAATTTCTATTATTTTTAACATAATTTTCACAAATATAGTAAATTATATTTGTAATTTCTCAGTCATGGGAATTCATAGATAATCTTTGCACTTTCCTAGTTTATGTAACAAACTATTGATTTTATGTAATTAATTTTCCAGCAAAATTTCTCATCCATGGATTGAAACACCCTCAATTTTGGATATTTTAATACACATTTTTCTCAAACCTTTTGAACTTATTATTTGCATTTCCTAATTATGGATTTGTTAAAATTAAATCACATTTTATCAAATTTTTATAATCAAAATTAAAATCTAAATTTGTCATTTCTTATCTATGCATTTTCTACATTATTTTTGAATTAAATTTATCATTTTGCAGATTATGTAACTAATTTATCTAAAAAAAATCTATAACAAAAACTAAGGGTATTTTCATTATGGAAATTTACTAGATGGAACTTATGCAACTAATTTTCCAACATAATTTATCACTTCTCATCCATTGAAACGCCCTTAACTTTGAATATGTTAATGATGAATTTTCATTTTATATAACACATTTTTCGAACCTATGGGAATTAAATTTATGGAATTTCCATAATTAAAACACATACATTTTCTCGTTTATGTTCTTTATTCATATATATTTTTTTTTTGTGGGAAAACATGAAAATTTGAAATACACAATAAAAAAAATGTATACGTGGTGGATAATGCGTAGCCCGGGACCCATAAGGGTGTAATACCACGCATGATAAATAAGACCCTACAATGCATCACGTCTAAAAGCGGGTTTTATCTCATTTCTCCTTGTTGTTTTGTTCCATTTTTTTTTCTCCTTATATATTTTTTTTTATTCTATATATTCCTTCCGTTTTCTTTGTTACTTCCTTCATTTTAGCTGCTCAGGGGAGAAAAGGAAATATTTAATAATCTCGAAGGGGAAACTAATCCAAAGTATGTTTACCGTGACGCACAATAATAATAATAATAATAGTAGTAATAGGCAATATAGAATATCCTAATACTAATATTTGCACAAGTCAGAGGCGATATATTAATAATATTGGTTTCTCGAATCGGCGATAATGGGCTTCATCACGAGAAGTCTCCAATAACACAGGATTGTTTGATCTATACACACATCATGGTTAAAATCCAAAATAAATATAAATTTTGAGAATATCCAAATCACAAATTGAGAATTTAAAATTTTTGTTTAATTCATGTAGTCATTAAGTTGTATGTATAGATGATTAATACAGAATTCACATTCAACAATTCATTACAAAAAAGTTTAACAATTTGATAATATTTTTAAATAGAAAATTAAGGCTTCATTTTGGCCAATAAATTTGTTTAAATTAATATAAAATCAGTAAAAAAAATTAAATACTGTTATATTATCTAATAAAATGACACAAACTTACAGTAATATATAAAAAAAACATTGATGAACCAAAAGGGTATTAAAAAAGTAGAAAAAAATAACACCACGTCTTTTTTTATTCATCACAAAGAAATCGTCCCACTAAAAACCGTATTTTTCGGACTATAGGACGCATATTTTTACATAGAAAAATAGACCCAAATTTTGGGTACGTCTTATGGTCCGAAGGTAACTTTAAAATATTTTTTTTCAATAAATCGTCTCTAAATTTCAGTCTGAACAATATGACACGTAATAAGAATAAGTGTCTAAATCAAACAAATATTATGAACAAACTGAATAAAGAGAAAATAATGAAAAAAAAACTAGAAATACTGCTTAAAACCAATATATATAGAAAAAAATAATTACAAACACTTGTAACAAACAAAATTATAATAAACTACATAAATGAAAAATAACCAAATGCTTTGAATTTTAATAAAACCAAGAGATTTTATTCTGTTATTATTAAAAAGTACCGGATTTCGGATTATGTGGTAAGTATTGCGCTGGTGAGGAGAGGCATCAGACACTAATTCTGTAAAAGGATTATATCTTGCACAACTGGGTAAACCACTATACTGATACGAGTAATAATCGGTTTGTCGGAAGACTACGATAAACTGAAAGTGGAGAGATTCTACTTTGATTACGAGTCTGTTTGTTAATTGTTGTTTACCAGTCGTTTAAAGTAGACGTGTCTGTCCAAGTTTCTAAGATATGAAAATACAAGTATCGTTTTATGATAAAATTCTATCAAGAACAGAAATTCATACCAAGATGTTAAATATATCATTTCTACAAATAGACTTTAGAATTTGAACGTGGACATGCACACATCATTAGAAAACATTTTAAAAGTCCATGATATATTATTAGATAATTGACGTCTAAAAGTGAGTGAAAAAAGCATTAATTTCAATTGAAGAAGTTTTCCATATTTTGTATCGCATTAGCTTTTCAAAACTATTTTGACCATTAATTGATTGAAGTATGAATTGCTTGAACATTCGTCAGAATTAGCTCCATCAGAATACCATCTATTCACAAACGTGAAAAAGTTCTTTCTGGAAAGTGCATCAATTTCAATTGAAGAAGTTTTCCATATTTTGTGTCGAATTTGCAAAAACGTATTAGCTTTTCAAAATTATTTTGACCATTAATGGATTGAAGTATGAATTGCTTGAACATTCGTCAGATTTAGCTCCATCAGAATACCATCTATTCACAAACGTGAAAAAGTTCTTTCTGGAAAGTGCATCAATTTCAATTGAAGAAGTTTTTCATATTTTGTGTCGAATTTGCAAAAACGTATTAGCTTTTCAAAATTATTTTGACCATTAATGGATTGAAGTATGAATTGCTTGAACATTCGTCAGATTTAGCTCCATCAGAATACCATCTATTCACAAACATGTAAAAGTTCTTTCTGGAAAGTGCATCAATTTCAATTGAAGAAGTTTTTCATATTTTGTGTCGAATTTGCAAAAACGTATTAGCTTTTCAAAATTATTTTGACCATTAATGGATTGAAGTATGAATTGCTTGAACATTCGTCAGATTTAGCTCCATCAGAATACCATCTATTCACAAACATGTAAAAGTTCTTTCTGGAAAGTGCATCAATTTCAATTGAAGAAGTTTTTCATATTTTGTGTCGAATTTGCAAAAACGTATTAGCTTTTCAAAATTATTTTGACCATTAATGGATTGAAGTATGAATTGCTTGAACATTCGTCAGATTTAGCTCCATCAGAATACCATCTATTCACAAACGTGAAAAAGTTCTTTCTGGAAAGTGCATCAATTTCAATTGAAGAAGTTTTCCATATTTTGTGTCGAATTTGCACAAACGTATTAGCTTTTCAAAATTATTTTGACCATTAATGGATTGTAGTATTAATTGCTTGAACATTTGTCTTTCTGAAAAGTGTTTTTCATCCAATAAATTTATTTATGCTATTGACGGTTATTTTGTAAAGTTTGATATAAATAATTATAAAGATGGAATTGTTATAAAAACGAAATAATTTTTGAACCAAAAAAGTTGTTTATTTCGCTCTCGCTTTCAAAACTTTCCACCAGAACCAACACTACTCATTAAATATGCAAAAGAAGACCTAATTGAAATATGCATTAGTAACTTGGCACTTAAGTGTCAATATTGTGGGAGGAAAAGTCACTGTCTGAACATGATCTGAAAGAAAACACCAACCAATAAAGGGACTCCAAAATAAAAGTATTAAGTAAAAAATACAAAATCAAAAATATTTTTGAAAAGTATAAAAAATCATATACAGTAAATATATACGCCACAAAAAAATTAAATAATTTTGAAGCACTAAATTCGGTTTCTTTATTTTTGCTTTCAAAACTCAAAACGTATCCTCCCAACAACAGAGTACAAAGGAACCAATTTCTCAAAAATATGGAAAAGAATACACAGTTAAAATATGCATAACTGACTTGGCACTAAAGTGTCAACATAGTGGGGAAAATAAAATAATTTTTGAACCACAAAATTCATTTTTCCCTCTCGCTTTCAAAACTTTCCACCAGAACCGACAGTATTCATAAATATGCAAAAGAAGACCTAATTGAAATATGCATTACTAACTTGGCACTTAAGTGTCAAGATTGTCGAAGAAAAAATCACTGTCTGAACATGATCTGAAAAGAACCACCAACCAATATAGGGACTCTCCAAATAATTTTTGAATCTAAATTCGTTTTTTATTTTCGGTTTCAAAACTCCAAACGTATCTTCCAAACAACTAAGAAAATATAGCAAATAAAAGAATTAAGTGAAAAATACAAAGTCGAAAGATTTTTCGAAAAGTATGAAAAATCATATACATTTTTTAATTTCACTTTCAAAACTCCAAAAGTATCTTCCAAAAAACAGAGTGCAAAGCAACAAATTTCTCATAAATATGGATAAGAACAGATAGTTAAAATATGCCCAACTGACTTAGCACTTAATGTGCACAATTGTGGGATATCTGACTGTCAGGACAGGCTCTGAGAGAAAATATAAACCAATAAAGAGACTCCAAAATGAAAGTATTAAAATAAAAAATACAAAGTCGAAGGATATTTCGAACAACAGCATTTTTTGAACTACTAAATTCGTTTTTTCATTTTTCATTTCAAAACCACAAACGTATCTTCCAAATAACTAAGAGTAACTTGGCTCCAAAGTGTCAACTTTATTGGAGGAAGAATCTGTATCTGAGAGGAAATTCCAGCCAATAAAGGGACTCTAAAATAATAGACAGAAAATACACAGACCACTCACGACAAACAAAATCATTATTGATCCTAACAAGGAAGAAGTCAACAATTTACAGAATAAGGACCGAGTTGTGCTGTTTAAGAATTATAGATAAAATTTATAAGAAAATAACTTATACTTTACGCAGGCGTTTTCTGGAAGCAAACTACATTTTCATATGAGAGATTTAGAATTGCCGAAGGACTACAGCGAAGGAGTAGTAACATAAATAGTGATATTATATACAAGGGTATTTGGAAAGATTTGAAAACTTAAAAAAAAACTTTTTTCATGTTTTTTGATGCTAATAATGATCAAATTTTTGATTTGATTGATACATAATATTCTTTTACAAAACTTATAAATAAATTACTAATAGTTTTATATAAATAAATAAAAATATTTTAAATACAATAAATTGTGTAAAATCCTTGTCAATTTCCTTCAATATAATTTTTATATTAATTTTATCATTTTTCCTCTTTTCGTTGTAACAGCGTGAAAACTATTTAATTGACTTTCCCACCCGCCTGCAATTATCCATTTATGGCGTCGGAATAGTTACATAACGCAGTTAAACTAGTTTGCTGTCAATGAAGGAATACCGCAGCGGCTTGGAATTAGCGCGATCCGAGCGGCGCGAATTAACGCCCCCCAAAATTAGTTTCCTGAAGTATGCTCGAACAAAACGGTGTATGTTACATATACTTTTTTTTCAGTATTTTCCCATTTTCAATCCGGTTTTCGATTTGCCATTATTAAATTTACGTTCTGCATGTACGGATTTTTATTATTGTTATTTTTTTCTCTCTCACTTTCCATACATATATATGTAGTACAGATATAGATTTTGTATACACATTCAGATTATATTTCGCGCAGCGTTTTTTTTCCATATTAATTTGTTTTTATTATGTCTGTAAATTGTGATTAAAAACCGAGTTTTTAATGGAAAACAAGTAGTGCATGTGCACAGAATTCAATGGGTATTAACACTCGCATAATTGAAAATATTGTAACAAATACAGATTGAAACTTCAACAGGATATTTTCATATATTTTCTATAAACATTTATAAAAAATAAATACTGCAATTGTATTAAAATAAAAAGCTATAGATATTTAAAAGTTGTGAATTAAAAGCTTTATTTAATAATCTAAAATCATTACAATATATTTTTTTAATTATAAAAATTTAATGAAATCATATAAGTAATTTTCTATGAAATGATTTGATATTCAATACATTGGAATAATTTAATTTCCAATTTATATTATAATTGAACGCAAAAGCAAGCATTAATGAATAGAAATGTTATATAAATACGTGGTCGAATTATTATAATAATTTGTTGATGCTAATCCATGTAGCACACATTTGTTATATTTAATATTATTGGAAACGTTGCAAAATATAATTTTGAAACCTGCGAAATTAGGTGAATAGTAAACATTTCCGTGAATTGTTTGAACTTATTTTGCAAAATCTACATTTTTTTGTAATTTTGTATAGAAATTGATTTTATGTTAATTTTAAATATGTTCTGTGGTGATTATTTTTTTTGTGTATAAAAAATCGATAAATATGAAAGAATTAAAAAAATTATTAACATAATGTTAAGATGATTTTTCTTGCGTATATGAAGGATTTGTAGGAGAGAGTAATCCTTCAAAATTACTTAAAAAATAGGAGAAATCTAAATATAATAGATGAAAAGATTAATCAACAGATTTACTTCAATATCCATTGGAAAGTCATCATTTAAGATACAGATCATCTCTCCTATCAAAGATATTTCTTAACGGTTTGTTATAAAATAACAGGATTACGCACATCCTTCAGATACTTGTACAAATAATAGAAAAATTGTACAAGTACCAGGGTTCACATCCTTCTTATCAATGTACATCACCATCTCTTCAGTAAAGGACCTTTTGGTGGATGTCCAAAGAATCCAACAAAACCAATTTCTAAAGCCAAAATTAAAACACTGAATAAAAGAACGAACGAGTTACCTAAAACTGTTTTAAAATCCTCAAGTCTGTTAGGAACTTACCAAATAATACAAATCCAATAATGGTTTAAAAGATGTTAAAAAGAAAACTTTCTTGAAAACATCTGTACGCATATAAGTTTTTTTTTCTGGTAATCATGCGTATATCGTAATATTGCACCTACATATATCTAAATTGGATTAATCTAACAATGAAAACAAGAGATCATTTGAGATTAATGTATAGTTTCGTTATCTAATTTAGGTTTTTTTTTTTAAATTTCTACATTGACTTTTTTATTGTTGATTGGAATTTCGTTGAAATGTCTTTATTAATTGGCATTTGCAGAAAGCAATCAATTTGTATAATATGTTATAATATTTTTGCTTTTATGTATTTTTTTTTTCTAATTTTAATATATACTTTTCAGGTAGAAAAACAACCCAAATTATGGTTTATTCATAATAAATATTTTTTCCGTAATTAATGGTTATATAAACTTTAATTATTAATATTTTAATAAAATTAATTTGAATTAATTTACAAAGAGTTAAATTATAATTTTAAACAATTTTAATAGTAATAAATTATAATTATCTGAAAAAAAATATATTAAATTGAGTTTTAAATTAATTATTTTGAGAAATAATATATTTTTTAATTAATTTGATGAATATTTTTGTGATATTAATTTTTAATGATTTATGAGAAGAAACTGTTTGAACAATTAATTAAATAGAATATTTCTTTTGGAATATATGATAAATGGTTTCTGAGAAAACTGCCAAGAGCATAAGTCTTGAAATGAATTCAGCTGGTATCGAGATGTGGGGCAGATCTGCTGCGAACGAAGGTATTGTTAATGTCGTTTCATATTTCGGGTTTGAGGTTTCGGAAGGGGTTGGATGGAGAAAAAAAAAAGTAGTGGTCAGCCTCCGATAGGGACAAAAAACGGGCAAGCATTTGCATTTCTGTATAATCTAAAGCACGTTTCGCTCTGTGCATTTGCGGCGTGGACGGCGTGTGGATGTGGATTAGTTGCCAACAAAGCGTTGTTTTTGATGAATGACAGTGTAAATGTTGATAGGAGGATGAAAAGTCCCCTCCCGTTGCCATTGTGTCCTCCGGCCATTTCCGGCTGTCCTACAAAACTGTCCAGAGAATAAATTTGAAACGCGTTGAAAAAAAAAATAATAACATTTGGTGGAGCAACAAGAAAAATGAAACAATAATAATAACTGTTATTTCTGTTGAGAATGTTGTGTGTTTGTGCAGATATTCGAAAAGTTTTCGGCCTCGGGAGGTTCTGAAAACTAGTTTCGCTCCAGATTTGTTGACGCCTGCAACTTGTTTAATTAGCGGTCCCCGTCTGGAAAATCACGGACCTGTAACCTTGCGTATCGATTCCGAGCAATTCTTAAAGGCCAATTAAGCGATTGGCGTTAAATCATAACAGACGTACTCTGAAACACACGTATATACTCGGGGTTGTACAAGCTTTCAGCACAAGCGCACACGGCTGAAGCTTTTCAGAGGAGCGTGAAGTCTAGGCGAGTTTCAGTGGAATCGTAACCGTTGTTGCGCGAACAGCAGGATACCGATACCAACCGCATCGCACGGATCGTCGTAGTTTGCGCAAATAACCAAAGTCAAAAAATATACACAGTGCAGCATTTCACGGGCGTTTCTTATTAAGGACGTAAATTTTCGGCGACGCGAGTGTCCGGACGTTTCCTGCATACTGAAAACGCGCGGTGATCTTCGTCCTGAAAGATATAGTTCGAGCACTTGTCGCCAATAATAAGGTTTTAAAAACATCCTCGGCGCTACATCCTCATACTAAGTGACTGTTTATTTTTATTTTATTTTTTTTTATCGAAAAGGATCTCCAAGGACTTCTTTACTTTAATTTTATTCTCTAAAAAAAAATCGAGCAAAACATTTAACAATATGTGGCTGATGCATTTCTGTTATGTCTTTGTGCTCTTCATCGCTTCCAGTCAAGCGGCTTACGAGCGGATAGGTGAGTTTCAAATTTCAGACAAAACTCTTTTCACTTCGGTTCCTTCTATAGCTGAAAACTTTTACCCGAACTCTGCAGCCGGTCTCACTGCAATCTTCAACAACAATAAAATTCAATTGACGCAAATTACATCTACACAGGAATTTAATTTATAAAATATTTCTTTATTCCTCATTTATTAACAAATATATCAGTAATTTCCTTTATATTTATAGAAAAAATCTAGTTTTTGTAATTAATTTATTTCGAAATTCATTTACTCTTATTAACAATAAAAGAAATAAATTCAATTTAAATTATAAGAAACTAAATCAATCAGAAATTTGTTGAAACTAAAATGTCAATAGTTATAAAATAATTTTAATAATAAAAAATCCTTTTTATTTAACAATTATTTTTATACATATTATATAATCGTTTCTATTGAAAACATATTTTCGTAACAGCAAAGAAAAAAGTTAATTATTTTATTGCATGCATTCAAATTACGTGTTTGTATTCTATTATATAATATTTAATGTAAATAACAATTTATTCAACAATAAGTAATATCGAAAATAATCTATTATTGTTTTTTTTTGTATAATAAAAATATCAACAATATTGGAATGATTAACAGAATAATTTATTTATTTAAAAATGTTACGTAAATAATTATTTGATTGAGATTTCCATCGAATATTGCTTTTAGATGAGATTTTATTCTGCATTATTACGTACAAAGAGTATTGCTTTGAAGCAATGAAAAGGCAAACTCTCTTCTTTCAGCGATACTAATAATTGTACTGATCTTCTTCGAATGCAATTTAAGAGATTTGAAAGTCGGGATGTAGACGCACATAAAAGGATGTCGAATGACGTCGTTCGGTTTTTCAGTGCGAATGCTGCAACTCCTCTTTGTTCGTACCGAGTTTAAGATCACAATATCTTTTAATGCGATGCCATCTGGCGTCATTATATGTTCTTGTATTTTTCAAGCCACCACCAAGATTCTTGTTAAGATCTCCGGAAACTTCGGAGATTTACACACAAATCATGTATTTGCGTAAAAAAATTACAATCTCAAAACTAAATGTTAATTACCTTTTTATTCTTTCATGAATTTTACAGTTTAAGAAAATTGCTTTTTTCTCGAGCGTTTTATTTTATTTCTTACTTTATATATATTTTTTTTCGAGCCACTCAACGGAGAAAGAATCTAATTAACGCTCGACTATGCTGCATGGAAACAAACGCGGAAAACGCGGTTTTAATTAGTTTATTGTTAGGTGGGACAGTGGGCTTTTGTTGCTGAGGAAATGAGTAATTTGCAATATAGTTACGGACTGCAAAAATTCCGCATCTAATTGAAGTGTATTTCAGCGGCCGCGGCAATTTTGCTTAATTATTAAATTAATTTAAACTATACGGAACATAGAAATTAGGTATTTGTTCGGGGAAATTAATTCGCGCGCAGTTTATTAATAAAGTCGAGAGAACCGACCCGGCGCATCCACCGAAATTATCGTTAATACTGCCTTTTACATCATTGCTTTGTGGTGTAATTACATGTTAAATTATTATTTATTACGCTTATTTATTGCCTCATTATGCAATATTTATGTATAATCAACAAAATAATTGAAATTTTATACAATTACACTTAAAATTATTCAAATTATTATTTTTTTCTATTACAAAATTGACTTTTATAAAAATATGTACACAAAAAAAATCAATTCCAATTATAAAAAACTATTTTTTATCTTATGTAATGGAAATCCTTCTACAAATTTTATTTTACTATAATTTCATTTTTACTTCAAATATAAAAAATTTAATTTATATAATATTTCTTATATAAAAGTAAAAAATTTAAGTTTTTTTATGTTTACGTCGCTTAATAATTGGATACATATTTTGTAGTATTTATAGCAGAAGTATAAACTATTTTTATTTGCATCTTCACTATATAAAAGTTATAAAAACATATATATTACTTGCCAAGTAGTGTGTATTATAAATTACAATTTACTTATGTAATTAATTGCAACAAATAGACCATAATTTTTTATGTATTTTTTTAATTACAATTTTATAAAAATATTTGGGATATTTTACAAATCACCGAAACATGATACAGAAATATCTATTGGAATATGTTTTCTGTCTGTTGTAGCGACTCACAAATACTATTAAAAGTTACAATAGAGTATACGCAATACATAACTGTTACTTGCCAAGTAGTGTGTATTGCAAATTCCTATTTACTTATGTAATTAATCGTAACAAATAGAATATATTTTATTTTGTATTTTAAAATTATAATTTGAAAAAAATACTTGGGATTAGAATTTACCGAAATTAAACAGAGCAACTTACAAATACTTGGACAAGTTGTCAACAGAAATATATTATTTATCAAGTATTGGGTAATGTAAATCCATATTTAGTTATATAATTAGAACAAGTAGATAATAGGTTTTTATTTTTTTCCAAATTACAATTATTAAAGAATTAATATCTTTATGACTGAATCTTGTAAAATAATTAGAATTATTTTATAAATATTAGATCAGAAGTTTGAATCGATAATTGAATTTCAGTAAAACCTGCCTATGTTTAAATTACAAAATTATTTTGAAAAATTCATTTCCAACTAAAGTAAAAGTTATAGTACAAATAAATCAAAGATTTTTTATTTTTATGTTATGTAATTTATTTATTTTTTACTCTAATTTCGTTTTTACTTTAAATATACAAAATTTAATATATTTAATATTTCAAGTAAACAAAATAAGTTTTTTAAAGTTTACGTAGTATTTTTTGCAGAAGTATTAGTTGTTTTTATTTACATTCACACAAATAGTTGTAAAAGTTGTCAGCACGTATTCATTACTCGCCAAGTAACGTTACAACACACATTATTAATTATCATTTACTTTTGTAATTAATGGCAATAGATAGATTATAAATAAATTTTCACATATTTTTAAGTATATTTTTACAAAAATACTTGCGATATTTTCCAATTTACTATTCGTGAAAATTATTGCTTGCTACTTCAAAAGTAATTGAATAGATATTGAATAGTATATTCTAGACGCATAAAAAATACATGTAATCGCAGGGCAACTCACAAATACTTGTACAAGTTACAAACAGGTATATATTACTTTTCAAGTATTTTGTAATATTTAGTAATGTAACTAATTACAATATCTACTTGTATTATTTGTATTATTTTCCAATTTCCAATTATTAATATTTACAGCAGAGGTAAAAACTGTTCACACAACAACTCATAAATAATTGTAAAAGTTGTCAACACAAATATATTACTTGCCAAGTAGTGTGTATTGTAAATTACAATTTACTTATGTAATTATATATCAACAAATTGATTATAAATTTGTATATATTTTTACAACTCACTATACGTTCCAGACCAACTCACAAATATTTGTACAAGTTGTCAACAGGCGTCTTAGTAGATTAGAAGTTTCTATTATTTACCAATTTTCAATAAATAAAAAAAGACACCTTCATGAATGAATGTTGTAAAATAATTAGAATTAATTTATAAATAATAGTGTAGATGTTTGTATCTATAATTGAATTGATTTAAGCGAAATTTCTTTGAAATGTTAATTTCACTTAATAATGAATCAAAAAGGAATAATCAACAGTGAAAGCGTTAGAAAACGGCCACGAGTGGCCATTAAATAATTAAGATTTAATTCCGTAATTGTTGCATTAATGAAAGAACAGTGGGAAATCGTTTTTCCTTAAAGACTTTATTGTGGAGGAAACACAATTGAGCCTGAATAATTAATCCTCAGCGATTCCCTACCACTCACGCCGTGCGTGTACATGTGCGCCTTTTTTCCATCCTTCCTTCCCTTCCATCCATCCATCCTAGCCGAAAACGAAACGAAGCATCCGAAAAAATAAAATAAACCCTAAAGTCGGCGTTTATTTATTTACGTAGGGTTTTAGTGTGAGTTTTATGGTGGACCGGTATTTTTCGCGCTCGCATCTCCATAATTTACGAATGATAATTTTATTTTCCACAAACAACGAGCGCGCACAATAATAAAATGATATTTATTTACTTTATCCTTTTACATCATCATTTTTCAATTTATATATTTGCTAATTTCAGAAGGTTACAAAAATATGTAATCAATTATTGATATATTTATAATTTGTTAATTATTAGAATTTGTATTTTTTTTTGGATATTTTCATTGAGTTTAATTATTAAAGAATTAATGAAAATTTCAGAATAATAATAGTTTTTTAAGTTGTGTAAGATATATTTTTTAATAATAAATAATACAGAAATATTTACTGAAACTATCAACTTTATTTGATAGTTTAAAGTAATAATAGACTTCAGATAGTTGAATTGAAGTGGTGAATATTTAGAAGATCGGAGAAAGAAGCACTTGAACTTAGGTACATTCCGCAAAGTCCCTAATATATCGTTACGGTATCCAATTTTCAGTTGAAGCCATTGAGAATGTCGGAAACGCTGCGAATCGACCGACTTAATATTTAACTATAGGGCAATTTTCAATAAGTTCCTTGCACTTTCAGGGGGAAGACTCGCATTCACGATTATTTATTTTCACGCGAAGACATCGAATATGGTAAAGATGCGGCAACAAAGATGCGGGTTTAAAAGCGTTGCGTAACCGTTCGGATGTATCCCCAAAGTAACCACTAGGGCCCCGTAGTTATGCCCTTTTCCCCCTTCAATATTAATATCTCACGAGGAGCAACTTTAGGAGCGAAAGAGAGAAAAAGGGATCCCATTTTCCCGTATAACCCAATCCGCACGCCGCTCCACTCCTCCAACTCATAACCCTCGAAAAACGACTGTCAAATGCGTCGTAATTCATCCCATCCCGAAATATAATATCCATCACACTCGACGTTGCTGGTGCGGACGAAAAAAAAAATTTGAACGGAAATGGATTTGCGAAACAATAATGTATTTGTATTAATTCGTGAAAAGCGTTTAAATATAAATCACCGCGCGGAATTTCATTTAAAAAACCTGTCTTTGACCCGCCACAAACGACCAATGCAATTGTAACATTATTTTTGAATTACAAAATTGTTATACATAATTTATTCTTAACTGAAGTGAAACTTAGAGTAGAAATAAATCAAAGATTTACTTTCCTATTTTTATTTTATATAAGAAAAATCTTTCCATTAATGTATGTAATTTATTTTGTTTTTTATGTTTACGTCAAATGATACTTGACAAGTAATTAAAGCTTATTATGTAATTTTTACCAGAGGTATAGAATGTTTTTACTTTTATAAAGCACAAATACAAATACTTGTTTAAGTTGTCAACACACATGACCATTTTGTTATGTAACTAATTTCAAGAAATATATTATAAGTTTTTATATATTTTATTACTTTAATTTTACAAAATTTACAATTCACCGCACGTAGAATAAATATCTATGAGGTTATGTTATCTGTATCACATTTATGTTGGTTGTTACTTGACAAGTAATTGAATACATATTGTGCAGTATTTACCGGACGTATTTATTTGCAATCACAGAGTACATACAAATACTTGTACAAGTTGTCAATACACATACATTACTCGTCAAGTATTGTGTAGTATAAAATCCTATTTAGTTGTGTAACTAATAGCAATAAATAGATGCTTAGTTTTTATATACTTTTTTTACTATGATTTTACAAAATTACTTGGGTTATTTTAAAAATAACCGCATGTGATAAAAATCTGTGGATTTTTATTTTCTGTAGCATGTTTGCGTCGCTTGTTACTTGTCAAGTAATTGTCAATACAAATATATTACGTCGCGTGTTACTTGACAAGTAATTCAATCACAGAGCACATACAAATACTTGTACAAGTTGTCAATACATAAAATTACGTGGGATATTTTACAGTTAACCCCACCAGATAAATATCTATAAGGTTGTGTTTTCTGAATCATATTTGCGTTTCTTGTTACTTGACATATTTTTACATATTATGTAGTATTTACCAGTGGTACAAAATGTTTTTACTTGTACTCAAAAAGCATATATAAATACTTGTCCAAGTTGTCAACGCACATACATTATTCGTCAAGTATTGCGTAGTACAAAACACTATTTAGTTATGTAACTAATAGCAACAAATATATTATAAGTTTTAATATATTTTTTGACAATAATTTTACAAAATTTCGTTAGATATTTTACAATTCACCGCACATGATAAATATCTATGAGGTTATATTTCCTGTATCGAATTTGGGTTGCATGTTTACTTGACAAGTAATTAAATACATGTTTAGTATATACCGAATGTTTTTACTTTCACTCACAGAGTACATACAAATACTTGTACAAATTGTCAATACACATACATTACTCGTCATGTATTGTGTAGGGTAAAACACCATTTAGTTGTGTAACTAATAGCAACAAATAGATTATATGTTTTTACTATAATTTTACAAAATTTTGTGAGATGTTTTACAATTAACTGCACGTGATAAATATCTATGAGGTTGTATTTTGTGTATCATATTTACGTTGATTTTTACTTGACAAGTAAGCAAATACTTGTTGAAATTGTCAACACGCAAATATTACTTGTCAAGTATTTTGTAGTACTTAAAACCATTTAGTTATATAACTAATTGAAAAAAATAAAGAATTTTACAATATTACTCGTCATATTTTACAATTAACCACACGTTATAAATATGTATGAAATTTTTGATTTCTGTATCATATTTATGTTGCTCGTCCTTATAAGTAATTAAATACATAATATTGTGTAGTATTTAGCAAAGTTATAAAACATTATTTAGTTTTGTAACTATGTTTACGTTACTTGGTACTCGACAAGTAATTGAATAGTATAAAATATATTTATCCTCAAAGTCGTCAAGTATTATGCAGTGTAAGTAACCATTTACTTGTGTTACGAATTGTGACAAATAAAATTTTTAAATTTACATTTTTTTTTAACTGTAATTTTACAAAATTACGTGCGATATTTTACAATTCACCGCACGCGTTAACTATCCGCGGGGTTGTATTTTCTGCATGCGGGAGATGGGGTTGTTTTTAGTACAGTAAAAAGCTGATAATTAATACCGAAATTTTATACTCGCTGCATGACGTAACGAGTAATTGGTACTGAGGCTGCCGTAAACATGTTAATAAACCGGCCTCATTCAAATATTTATTAACAATAGTGTCAGCGGCACACAGCCCGCGGCCCTTTCATGCCCTCCGGAGCCCTCCATTTTCGGCCACTCTTCCAATGTCAATTTCAATCAACCTTTTATTACCTCCATTTATTATTAATCACGTGTGCACGTTGAATAATGCCCACTAAAATGCAGCGGATTTCAATGCGGTAATCATTTTTTAAACACCTATACTTCACGTTCGAAATACGCAATTTCAAACATATATTAACTATACTTTTTATCAAAAAAAAAATAATAACGCACTTTGTTTTATTTACAGTAACATAATGTTTATATAATAACTATTTATTTATTCATTCTACATCAATAAATAATATATTTCTATTTCACCCATAACTTTCTATCTATATCCATTATTGCATATTAAATGAACAGTAAAAACGTTTCCGGACAAATGGCGAATATATCCGCCCAATCCGACATACAAAATTGAATGCAAAATAAATGTGTTCTTGAAAATTACTTTACACTAAATTTTAACATTTTTATCAAAGTAAATAATTGGCGCTAATTTTGATATTTTAGTTATAAAAGTTTGTAAAGAGTACAAATTTTTATATTAATAATTTAGATTTTGAAAATGTCATTTTAAATAATATTATTTTGTGAATTATATCGTTTTCTTGCATTACAAGCTAATATTTATTATATTTAAATTTTGAAAGAATTATTTCATATTTTGATTGATCTTGATTTCAGTTTGTTCTAGTTTCTCGTAATCTTTTATTATCGCACTTTACATAAGACTAATAGTTTCGGTCTCGCGATTCTCGATTCAGAAATAAAGCCATTTTCCTTTAGTGTTCCATTCGAAGTAGGAGCGCAATTAAGAGAATTGCTGAATTATGCTAAAATTATTACGCCTAAAATGCCAATCAAGTCCAAGCTTTTTGCATATTGCGTAACTTTACATATATCAATTTAATTACATTAAATATTTAATGTTCAATTAGTATAAAGTAATTATAGATTTAGAGTTTATGTAAAAACGAATAAAGTCTTTAAAGAATTTATTTTTTTTGACGAAATTACAAGAATTAAAATATTTATTTTATAAAAATTTTAATATTTATAATATTTGTTGATTTCGTTGAATGAAACAATATAATTTATAATATTTTTTCTCAGATTATAGTAATAAATATAAATTTATATTTTCACAATTTTAATTAAAATAAAAATCATCTAATATCCGATTTTCCTCTTAATATTACGCACATAAAAAATCACAGAAAATTGTAAGAGGTTTATCAAATATATTTTTTTTGTAGATTTAACAGAATTATTATAAATTATTCTTTCAATGTTAATTATGTAATTATGATTTGTCCAATTTGATCATTGTGTTAACATGTCGCGTTTGATATCGTTTTATAGCTCAGATAAATGCAAAAGACGAAAGATTGAAGATCTGTTTTTGTTAAAGGATTTAAATTTAAAAAAGTTACGTAGATATTTTGAATCATCGAAACTGCTGTATATGGTTTCAAAAGTACAAAAGTAGCGGTCCTTTAATTCTTTGATTAACCAAAATCAGGAAGATTTCCTAAAATTGATGATGACTCTCTAAATTAATTGCTGTAGTGCTATACTCATAAAATAAGCAAAGAATTGTCAATATGATCATTTAAAAAAGCTTTGAGAAAAATGTAGACAAGGAATTTTGGTTTATCAGAAACTCTACAATTGTACAACAAAAAGGACAAAATAGGAAAGCACGATTTGGTTCTGCAATAGTTTTGCAATATCTAATATTGCACCTTAAGATTATCACCTTTTTAAATCGATGGAACATTCGCTTCGAGATAAAAGAGTTACAAATGTTGAAGAAGTTAGAAATCACATATTCACGAAAAACACGAATATCATTGTGTGATAATTTTTTAAAACATCTATACTTTATCTTTAAATTACGAAATTTCATGTACATATAACTACTAAAAACATATTTTATTTTAACTACACTTTTTATTAAAAAAAATACATGGTGTCATAATTACAGTAATATAATGTTTATATAATAACTATTTATTTATTAATTCTACATTAATTTATAATATATTTCTATTTTACCCATAACTTTATATACTTATAACATACATTATTAAAAGCAAATGGCGAATATATCCGCCCAATCAATTATACCGGAAACTACGCTTATGCAAGATCATTGTGGTAGACGGTTAAAAATGTGTCCTTGAAAATAACCTTATATTTAAATTTATTAATTTTATAAAGGTAAATCATTAAGTTATAGGTGTTAATTTTAGTATTTTAGTTATAAAAGTATGTGAAAAATAAAAACTTCAACATTATTAATTTTTACGTAGCTTTGAATACAAAATTAAATACATATGCGCTTTTATAGAAAAATGAGATTTCCAGTAAAATTTTCTTATATGACAAAATTATACGTTTTGGAGAATTACATTAAGTAATTTTGTGGATGTACAAACATTGAAAATGTCCAAAAGCCAAAAATCAGTAGAAAACTTCTAAAAAAGTAATGATTTGATGTTAGATGATTGACTAATGAAAGTTGTGTGAAATAACTTATATAAAAGGTATTTCAGAACAACGAGTTTTTCATATTTTTAATGTAGAATCAAAGATAAAAAAGCTTTGCGCTAAATTTACTAACAATTTTTAACAAACTCATCTCACAAGAGTATGGAAAAAATTAACGATTTGAAGTATCAATTGCTTGAACATCCAACATATTTACAAGAATTAGCTCTATTTTCAAATCAGAAAAAAAATCATTCAGAAAAGCGTTTTTATTTATCTAATTGATGCAATTAATACTGTAACCGTTATTTTTCAAGTCTTGGTATAAATAATAATAAACTTGGTATAGAATTATTAGAAAAACGTTGGAGTTAATGTATTTTTGAACAAAAAAGTCGTTTTTCCCATTCGCTTTACAAACTGTCCTTGAAAAAAAAAATTGTACGGAAATTTTCTCTAAAGTAAAATTGAATTCAATGCTTTTTAGGTGATGTTTGATAACTGAAAAGGAATGTTCTTAATGATGGTATGACGATACCAGTAATATTACACGTACAAATGACTTGGTAAATCACCTGTGTCATCAAGGGGCTCCTATGTGTGACATAATTACATGATCGTAACCGACGTGCGTGTGAATGTGTGTGTGTGTGTATATATATGTATATGTATGCATATATGTGTGTATGTATATGTTCAGTAGCGCGTCCTACATATGTTAACATACACAGACAAACATGAGCATCAAATTCCCAAAACGAAAACTACCGGAATCATCAAGCGGATCACGTGATTTTTAATTATCCCGCCCGGAAAATACGGCGACGACCACGCAAATCCGCGTTCATCATTCTTCTCTTTCACATATTTTTTTTTCTCTTTAGTTTTTTTCCTTTTTTTTTTTGTACATAACTCCACCCGCAGTTTTCTATTCACCGCTGCTAATATTAATCCTTGCTCGCATTATGCAAATCAATTTCGCTTCCCCAAACGGTGTCAGGTCTCGCGACATATTACGTAATAGTGAGGGGGAAAAGTCCATTATAATTAAATTAACGTTAAAGATATTTCAGCTTATTGGACAGTTTCAGGGCGTTCCAAGGGAAATGATTTGCATTGAAAGAAGTTCAATTTATTTATTTTTATATTTCAGATTTTCCAACTCTCACTTTATTATTATTTTTTTTGCAATGATTATTTTGTGTATGTATGGAAACGGCGAAATCAATTTTGGGTCATTTATCTCGCGGCCCTTTAACGACACTGTCACAACCAGATGGCGCCTCCCTCGTCGACTGCGAAATTTTGATACACAAACGTCTCCTCCTCTCTCTCTCTCTCTCCTCTCGTTCAGTTCTGAAAACTAATTTTTCATCACTCTTTTCAGGCCATTCATTTACACGCCGCTGGTTTCACAAGAAAACAACGTACAAAACACCCACGCAGACTTTCCTTTTTTCCAATCTCTTTCAATCCTTGATGGTATAATAAAACATTGTGTAATATAGCGATAACGGAAATTCGGCTTTGTGTCGATGACTGTGATGATCTTGAATGATCAACAACCAAAGTTTTGATGAAAGACAAACAAATATATACCCACAGGATGTTTTCAATAGAAATATAGAATTTTATGAATGATTTAACTATAAGTTCTCCAGATAATTACTCAATAAAAACTAATGAAATTGCTTTTCGAAGCTGCATAATTTCATTACCCAAATATGGAAATACTCTGTACATGATCTAGTTATTCAAATTTTACATATTTCTTTAGTTTTTATTATAATTTCCAATTTTTTTAAGATATTTACTCAAATTTTATAAATTATATTTTTCAGATCTTATAATTTGATTAATTAAATTTTGAAAGCGATTTTTACGTAAAATATAAAAAAAAATGATGATTTAATTATTCAGGTTCCATATGAAACTAGTCCTTTAAATAATGAATAAAAACTTAAGTAATTATTTTTCGAAGCTGCATAATTTCATTACTCAAATATGGAAATACTCTATAGATGCTTTAGTTATTCAAATTTTACAAATTTCTTTAGTATTTATTCTAATTTCCATTTTTTTTTAATATTTGCTCAAATTTTAGGATTTTATTTTTCAGATCTTATAATTTAATTAATTAAACTTTGAAAACGACTTTTACAGAAAATATGAGAATTTTGATGCTTTAATTATTCAGAATTCATATGCATCTTTATTTTGTATTATATTTCCAATAGTTTTTAATACCCAAATTTGGAAATACTCTAGTTATTCATATTTGCAACTAACTTAAGATTTTATTCTAGTTTCTTAAGTTTTTATGATTATGCCCAAATGTAAGTATTATATTTTTCAATTTTTTTAATTTCATTGCCAAAACTTTGAAAGCAATTTATCCAAAAAAATTATGTTTTAATTCCTTAGCTTTCATTCATTATTATTCGACAAGTCCTCCAAATATTCAATTAAAACTAAAGTAATTGCTTTTCGAAGCTACATAACTTTAATACCTAAAGATTGAAATATTCTGTAGTTATTCAGATTTTATATATGTATCTCTAAATTTTATTCTAGTTTCACAAGTTTTTAAGATATATGCTAAAATCTAAGGACTTTATTTTTCAATTCTTAAAATTTCATTACGTAAACTTTAAAAGCGATTAATTCCAAAATCCGAGAAAAATTGGTTATTCTAATTATTTAGTTTTCATATGAATTTTTAGTTTTTATTATATTTTGACTATTCCTACAAATATTGCATAAAAGCTTCAGTAATTTTGTTTCAAAGCTTCATTATTTTAATATCTAAATACGGAAATAATTTAAGTTATTCAGCTTTTACTTCATAAATCAAGTTTCATAAGTTTCTAAAATATATGTTCAAATCTAAGACGTTTATTTTTTAAATCTAAAAATTTCATAATCTAAACTTTTAAAGCAAATTATTTGTAAAATATGATGGATTTTTAATTATTCAGTATCTTCAGCAATTATTCTATTTGAATAAATTTTAAAGATAAAATCTTTTTTTTTTCGAAGATAAACAATTTTAATATAAACTTTTTATTAGAAATTTAAGATACATACAAACATGAGTAAATACTTCAGAAATACTTTACTAAATATTTCAGGGCAATCTCTGTATATTCATTAATTCTTGGTATAGTTATGAATTATTGTATCTTTAAAGATTATCAAAATATATGGTATAAACTTAAGTTGCTGATTTTCTAAAGTGTAAAATTTTAATGCCTTAATTTTTACATGATTAACACTTCTGGAATACTCTGAATATTTATTTATTCTTGATATAATTAGGAAATATTATATCTTTAAAGATCATTAAGATATACGCTATAGATACTAATTTTTGAAAATGTAAAATTTTAAATTTTACTTCAGTGTATTCTTCAAAAATGCTGTGTATATTCATTAATTCTTGGTATAGTTAGATATTATTTTGATTATATAAGATTATCGTGATATATGCTATAGACTAAAGCTGATTTTTTAATGTGTATACATTTATTGCTTTCAATTTTACATGAGTAAATATTTCAGGAATGCTTATTGATCCTTGATATGGTTAGGAATTATTGTATCTTTAAAGATTATTAAGATATACACTATAGACTAAAAGTGATTATTGATTTTTGATAAATGTAATGTCTTAATTTTTAAATTGAATTTAAATTGTATTTCTATGATAGAGTTTCATATATTTATACATAAAATGTAGAAAATAAAGATATTTTTGATTCATAATAGTTTAAATTATTCATAAGTTTATATGCATTAGTCCTGCATTAACTTTTTCATTCGTAATATCTGCTCCTGCATTTAAATATGCAATATTAATACCTGAAGTAAATACTTATTGAACGTAATAAAAAGACGATTAATCATCCTCGCGCCTGGATTATACGTGTCCTCATTTTCCCCTCCTACACTTCTTCAGTTAATGATGCCGTGCAGGGAGACAGGTTAATTTACATAAATGATATTTAAAGTTGGCATTTCTGGAGCGCATCAGATGAGGAGCAGCAGAAATTCCCCTCGAATGCATCTAATTATTACGAAACACTTTTCGGAATGTCTAATTCCTCAGCGTAAATGTTATTTAATATTCATTGTTTACGTAACATACCCACACGAATAACTCCGTCATTCCTCGAAATGCATATTACCAATGAAAATACCGAAAATTATTAAGTTAAGTTAAATTCTGGCAGATCTTGTTTGCATCGTTGTGTCAATTGAAAATGGCATCGATTTTCACTACCTGTTCTCTATCTATCTCGCAGCGATGTTTACAGCTGGAAATGCATCGGTGATGTAAAAGTCGCGGTGGAATTGTGGTCGTGTTTCGGTGGATGCGCCTGGTGATTGTATGTGGAAATGGTTAGGCAAATCCCGATTTCCTCGATATATTTGCACGTACAGAATTATATGCATGTTCGCTTTGGGATCGCGCAAACATTTTCTGAATAATTATATATGTTCGCAAATATTACCGGCATACAATACGTTACCTCAATTGATAACCTATTAATAATATCTGATTGTAGCTCCATCTATCAGTGACAATTGTTTCAATTATGTATACAATTGTATTATTTTTTTTGCTATTTAAAACAAAACTAATAATGAAGAGAAAAAAAATGTCATTTTTTTGTTACGTTATTTTGTATCTAGTTTATCAGTAGCTGAAGCTAGTAGTCTTTCTATTTTGTAAATATTTTTTTAGATCAGAAATTTTTCGATATTTTATGAATTTGATAAAAAATTGCAATTAATTAAGACCATCTGCAATATGTATGAAAATATCTAAAAATGCTTTAACCAAAGACATACTAAATCGATGAAGACATTCTAAACTATTTGCTAGAGTTCAAACTGGGTAAACAACAGTAAAATATCATTTGGAAAGGATAGGAAAAAATTGACAATGATTTTGGGTGCCGAACAAACTCTACAAGCATTATGAAAGATAAAATAATAAATCTAGATTTAGAAGTTTTGCAACATTTACCACATTCACCTTTGGGCTATGAACTTGTGAAATCGATTAAACATTAATTTCTAGATACAAAATTACAAATGTTGAGCAAGTCACAAATCATTTGGAGTTATATTTTAATGTCTATAGTTTACGAAAGAGTTTGTCTATAGTCAACAGTAAAATATTATTTAGAAAGACTTGGAACAATGGACAAATAATTTGGACGCCGTTTATACTATACAATTCCATAAGCAACAGAATAATAAATTTAGATTTAAGAGTTTTGCAACATTTACCACTTTCACCTTTGGGCTATGAACTTGTGAAGTTGATGAAACATTAATTTCTTGATAAAAAATTACAAATGTTGAACAAGTCAGAAATCATTTGAAGTCATATTTTAATACCTAAATTTTACAAGACAGGTTGTCTAAAGTCAACAGTAAAGTATCATTTAGAAAGACTAGGAAAAATAGACAAATAATTTGGACGCCGTTTATATTATACAATTCCACAAGCAACGAAACAATAAATCTAGATTTAAGAGTTTTGCAACATTTACCATTTTCACCTTTGGGCTATAAACTTCTGAAGTCGATGAAACATTAATTTCTTGATAGAAAATTACAAATGTTGAACAAGTCAGAATCATTTGAAGTCATATTTTAATGCCTGATTTTTTTTACAAGACATGTGTTGTCTATAGTCAACAGTAAAGTATCATTTAAAAAGACTAGGAAAAATAGACAAATAATTTGGACGCCGTTTATATTATACAATTCCACAAGCAACAAAACAATAAATCTAGATTTAAGAGTTTTGCAATATTTACCACATTCACCTTTGGGCTATGGACGCCGTTTATACTGTACAATTCCACAAGCAACAAAACAATAAATCTAGGTTTAAGAGTTTTGCAACATTTACCACTTTCACCTTTGGGCTATGAACTTGTGAAGTCGATGGAATATTAATTTCTTGATCAAAAATTACAAATCTTGAACAAGTCACAAATTATTTGGAGTCATAATTTAATTCCGAAATTTTTCAAAAGAGGTAACTGTAAAGTATCATTTGGAAAGACTAGGAAAAATGGACAAATAATTTGGACGCCGTTTATACTGTACAATTCCACAAGCAACAAAACAATAAATCTAGATTTAAGAGTTTTGCAACATTTACCACTTTCACCTTTGGGCTATGAACTTGTGAAGTCGATGGAATATTAATTTCTTGATCAAAAATTACAAATCTTGAACAAGTCACAAATTATTTGGAGTCATAATTTAATTCCGAAATTTTTCAAAAGAGATAACTGTAAAGTATCATTTGGAAAGACTAGGAAAAATGGACAAATAATTTGGACGCCGTTTATACTGTACAATTCCACAAGCAACAAAACAATAAATCTAGATTTAAGAGTTTTGCAACATTTACCACTTTCACCTTTAGGCTATAAACTTCTGAAATCGATGGAACATTAATTTCTTGATAAAAAAATTACAAATCTTGAACAAGTCACCAATTATTTTGAGTCATATTTTAATGCTTGAATTTTACAAAAGAGGTTGTCTATAGTTAACAGTAAAGTATCATTTGGAAATTCAAGGAAAAATTGACAAATAATTTGGATGCCTTTTAATTCCACAAGCAACAAAACAATAAATCTAGATTTAAGAGTTTTGCAACATTTACCACATTGGACTATGGGTCATGAACTTACGATGTTGATGAAACATTAGTTTCTTGATATAAAATTACAAATGTTGAACAAATTATAAATCATTTGGATTCATATTATAGTGCCCGCATTTTTCGAAAGAAGTTGTCTATAAACAACAGTAAAAAAGCTAGAAAAAAGTTGACAAATAATTTTAATACGGAATGAATTCAGTAATTCCATACGCATCGAGGATTACAAAAGAAAGACTAAATAATAAAACTAGATTTAGAAGTTTTGCATCATCTACCACGTTTACCTTTAGGCTACAAACTTGAGAAGTAGATGAAACATTAATTTCTTGATAAAAAAATTACAAATATTAAACAAGTCAGAAATCACAGAGTTATTAGAGAAATATCTATTATGTATAGAAAAATAATAGATATCAACTGAAAACATTTAACAAAACATTTCAAAAATATTATATTATATTTTATAAAAAAAATACGTAAACATTATTCATATAAACGTTAATTATACATGAAGAAACTTATGGGGGTTTTGTGAAAGTGCAAATATTGAATTGATAGACTTCAGCAGGCAACATTTGGATGGGATGAGAAACCCTCTATTTTTGCTTACGCCCGAAGTTACGCATTCGGCATGCAAATACGGGATTGATGTTTATGCTATTACATAATAAACAGGTAGCACAGTATAATTGCCAACAAAATTCATTACAATATTTGCCCAGGAACAACATGGGGTTAGATACGATCTTTCTCATCCACCCCACGAATTTAGCATATTTAGACAAACAATATAACTCCAACTAGCTTAATTATTTTACGTTCAATTACTTGTAGACAGAAATATAATTATATCAAGAATATTATTATTACGTAATTACGAATTGTTTTATGGTTTCTTTATTCAAAGATTTATTAAGAGCCCGAAAAGGGCAGATTATTTATAAGACACGACCTCACTTCGGATACGGCTTGTCCTAATTATTCTTTTCACTCGTATTTTAATGCCGGAACAGATAACTCTTCTAATGGACTAATTATGTAAATGCTAGATAAAATGAGAAAAATAATATAAAACTCATTTTTTTGAATTACTGTTTTTTTCTCTAGAAAAAAAAATCATTGAAAAATTCTTTATTTTATTAGTAAAAATAATTTGAGTTAAAACCGTTTTTAATCTAGTATTAAGTAATTAGACCGTGAACTTTATATAACCCAGTTGATACAACATTACCGGTTATACTCTTTTAATGTTTGTGCATTGTCGAAAGTTTGAATAAACACAGAGAGAAACAATGCGCTCGTTTTTATTGCGCGTAAAAGAGTCAAGCACTAAATAATCAACAAAGTAGAGCATAATTTGTTCTAACTTTTATGATGTTTCGTTACGAGGAGCATCATAAAATTGAAACATAAAAAAAACGAGCTCGCGCAGTCGAAAATACGTCTGATTATATGAAACAAATCACGTGTGAAACAGACTGCATAATTCGCATCTCCGTAAAAGTATGTCTATGCATGATAAATCTTCTTCGCTCCATTCTCGCGTTTTTTTTTTGCATCAATTTTGATGGACAGTTTAGCTTCATCATTAGAGTGTAGCTAAAAAGCATAGTCGTGTAGCCAAATGGAGCATCAGCATTGACATAAAACATGCGAAATTCGATTTGGAATTATTACCTGAATAATCCTTTTGGTGGTGCTGCTGCTGCTGGATGAAAGAAGATATTACGTAATTTTACTTTGTCGGATTATGATAGTTGCCTTGTTATTCGGTTAATTAAAAGCAGCATTTTCTGGTTGGACCGACATTCAAAAAGGTAGTAAATGCGACGTAGCTGTACCATAAAATAGCCAAAGTAATCACGAGGCATGGCATTAAACGTGGCAAGTGAGGGATGAAATAGGAAGTATAAAAAAAAGGGGCGAAGGGAATGGAACGAGAGCAGACGTGGAGGAAGAAAGAAAGAGTGGAAATACTAGAGGAAAACCCTCGTGACGTTTAAGGTAATGCGGACTCGGGGGTATTCTTTCTCTCTGCTCCCTTCGCTTTTACCTATTTTCCCTGAAAAAAAAAAAATATATATAAATGCCAACGTTTCCAGAGGACCCACCCTTCGGTCGCAATTGCATCGGGAGTGGATTAGATCAAGAATGCAAATTAATCGTAATCCGCGTGATTAGATCACACACGCAATTTGCATTAGTTTCTGGCGCTGTGTATAATGGAGTAATTACGATAATATTGGTCCGAATTTCAATATAATGCAATTTACACGGGCCCCAATTGCGCTCTGCTAAATCACTGCAATAAGTAGATAAACCGAATTCCGTGTACGCAGCAAGGTGTTAACTACAATACATAATAGTTTTCTTACATAACAAAACATAATAACAAATAAATAAAAAAATTACAGACAAAATTACTTAAACATGAATCACAAATTTTCGCACTTAAAATATTTTTATTAATTATAATTTAAATCTTGTAATTTGCAACAGTATTAATTGCAAAAAAATGTATATTTACACAAATAATTCAACGATTAAAATAGTAATAGTAATATTTTAAATCCTTTAAAAAATATACAATATTAAACTGTGATAATTTATTCTATTCTCATTTAATATTACTTGTAATTTGCAACATAAAACTTAAATAAATTATATAATACTAACAATATTAATTGCAATAAAAATGTATATTTAAACAAATAATATAATAATTAATATAGTAAAAGTAATACAAAGAAAATTATATAATATTAAACTTTTTATAATTTATATTTAATTTGTGATAATCTTTGCATTCTCTTTTAATGTTATGTATAAAATTATGTGTTATCTTTAAATCTAAAGGTATAGACGATCATGTTTAAGTACGTACCAAAATATATTTTTTAATTATTAATTAAATCTTGTAATTTGTAAAATAATATTTTAATTAATTATTTAATAAATTTAATAATAATAGTATAATAAATTATATAATATTAAACTTTTTGTAATTTATATTTAATTCGTGATAATCTATGATATTCTCATTTAATGTTGTATATAAAATCATGCATTATCTTCAATTCTAAAGTTACGAAAGTTTATTTACGAACCAAAATATTTTTGTTAATTATTAATTAAGTCTTATAATTTTTAATATAAAAAATTCAATATTAATTAAAACAGTTACATAATTTTACAAGTAATTGAATATTTAAAATGTATAAATAATATAATAAATATTTAATATTAACATCTAATTCTAACTGTTTATAATTCATATTTAATATGTGCTATTTAATAAATATTTTATTTAAAATCATGCGTCATTTTTAAGACTAAATACTTCTGTTTATCTATTCCTAATCGTATCAAAATTGGGTCAGAAAGACATCTAAAAAAGATACTAAAATTAATGATAAATTTAACAATTTTTGCAAATTGATAAAATATATTTATTTATTTTTGTTATGTACATAAAAAGAAAAAATAACAGTAATTATATAAGTTCTTGCATTTATATCTATTTAAACATAATTTATAAATGAAATATTCTATTTTTTTACTATATTTTGCATAAATTATTCAGTTTTTTAATGTACATTTATCGCACATATATTTTTTATTTTAGATTTTTGTTTGTTCTAACAGGTTTTTGTCATTTAATTTTATTTATATTTGAAATGGAAATTATATTTGTTGATGTGTTTGGTGTATGTTTATTATCAGTAAAAAATACATTATCAAACTCGGAAAAGTACAAATAAAAAATTACTTTTTCGGGTTTAAAACCTTGACTAATTAGCAGCAGTTTTCCAAATCACTCAAAAATCAATAAAATTCTGATATTCTATCATTAATCTAAATAATTTATTCTTTATTTTTCGTATGTGATATTAATTTTTATAAAATCTTGTATTTTTATTCCCTTAAGATTATTGTAAATAAATTGATAATTTTATCTTAATGTTTATGTATAAATCAGTTTGTTTTTCACATAAATCATAAAGAAACTCAATCCGTTTCTTGTGTATTAAAATTTAAGAGAATAATGAATGTAAGTAATCAAAATGAAATAAATTTCTAAGAAAATTTAAAAAAATTGGATAAGTAAAAATAGTAAAGATAATCGTGATGTAATTATTGTAATTGTAAATCAAAGTTTGAACTAAAGTAAAAATGACCCCTCAAGATTCCTTCAGTGTTAAAAAAGTCCAATGACTCAATTATATCAACATTAATATTTCCTTTATGTTTCGCTGTATTTCCATATACACCGTCCTAATGACTTGCGGATTATTTCTCAGAGATTATTCCAGTATTTAAATTTGCATTAGAGTAATCCTTAAATCGCAGCCAAATCCGCGCTATAAAAGATTTGAATACTACCCGGCGCATCCACAATAATGTAAACTCAATACTTCCACAAACTTCAGCACTAATTACATTATATAACTTATTATAATACGATATATTCTTAATATAAATTGAAATTTTATTCTCAATGTTTTCGCATAGTTAAAATAGTGATGCAACTGAAATTTTTACATAATTGAAAATTCTATAAAAAATGTAAAAATTACCCGGCGCATCCACAATAATGTAAACTCAATATTTTTACAACCTTCAACATTATATAACTTATTAATACGATATTTTTTAATAAAAATTTCGATTAGATTCACAATGTTTTTGCATAGTTAAATTAATAAAATTTTTACGTAATTGAAAATTATTTGATATAAAAAAAGTAAGTTTTCTTTTCCATTTGATTAGCAGATTTAGTATGTTTCAAAATAAAAAAAATCGAAATTCGACAACGTGCGTTATTATATAATTGATTTACTTTCGAGACAGAAGTATAAGGACATGATCATCTTCATGATCATAAGCGGAGTTTGTCTCTGAAGATGAAAGCGTCTTATTTTTTTTTTGTACATTATTATTTTCTTGCTTTCTCCATCGTTTCGTCCTTTATGTACATGTGATTTGCGTCCGACATTCGGCGCGGCTTACAAAGTGAATTAATAAATTCGGAGGATGCTGTACAAAAGGATTCTCCCATCCTCGGGGCGATGAGTGTTCAATGCGAAATTCCCCATTTATAATTAGGCAATTAAAAAGGAATACGAAATGCTCGGTTGGTCCTCTAATTAAATTCGAATTGAAATCTTTTGATCTGCATCTCTCCTTGTCGTCCCATATTCTAACATCCTTGATACAGAGTTTACACACATTTCAATCAATTTCATATTTCTAATATTATTTTATGATAATATGAAATTGTTCAAAAATCAAGTTTTGGAAAGTTTTGAATTAGTTCGGTATTGAAGGTTATACAGGAGCAACCATGAATCATGAGGATTATGAAACTTTAGGTGTGACGGTAAAATCGTTAAATGGAATAAGATGTGAAAATAATTTATAAAAAAAATAAGCAGAGATGGAAATGGAGAAAAACAGAATACGAAAAAAAGTATGCGTTTTCTGTGGATGTGACAGGCGCGCGGCGCTCATTAGTTATTTAGCGCCCAGACACCGGGATTACGTGGCTTCTTATGTAAATGATTAAATACAGTTTGAATGATTAAGTCGCACTTAATGTAATGGATTTTATTTTTACCGAAAAATCGTTAAAGGGTGGCGCGAGAGAAGGGCGGTAAATAAAGTATGCGTCCGGTCCGTCTCGCGTTCGGTGAAAATTATATATATACACTTTTTTTGTGTATGTTCGTAGAAATAATGTATTAAACGGCCGCCGGGGGTGGCGCAAACCTGGTTGTTGAGGGAATCCCCGGGAGCAGCTTTCGGAAACGGGGAAATGTCCTGACACATGTTTAATATTCAGGCGCTGTTTTTTTTTCTTGTTCTCTTCGTTCGGCAATCAGGAAATATTTATCAGATAGAGAGAGGGAGAGAGATATTAGGGGTTGCAGAGAGCGACAGTTGTTTATGACAGCCATAGATGCTGAATATGTAACGGGAGGGAAAAAAAATTGTGACCGAAAGTGGAGAGCGGTCAATTGCTTTTGCGGTTTTCCGATGCAATGTAATAAACGCCAAATATCTGCAGTGGACTGGGACAGACGCGACAGCGACATCTATTAAAAAATAGTTAACTTGGTGATCCGTACAATAAAACATTGTTTTAATCCCTATTTTCAAGTCATTCTTGAATGTATTTTAAAGTTTAATCTACAAATAATTATTCTATAACAGAATTTTGCAAATTGTCATAAAAGAAACGTTACTATGTTGATGTTTCTTAACTACTTATTTATACATATGGTTTAAATTTATGAAATAAATAATGATTTTCTCAGAAAATTTACCTATTGTTTTGAGAGAAAACTTACGATTTTGCTGTTACTAAAAAGAAGAATTATTAGTCTGAAACTTTAATAATTCATGGAAACATCAAGAAAATTATAAAAATCATTCAAGATTCTATTATAAAATGTACATATTCAATTACTTCTTTTATTTAGATTATAATAACTTATATTAATTTAGTTTTAAATTTATAAATTGCCTTCGAAAAGTCTTAAGATTTTGAATTACTCTTTCATCAAGATTATAACAATTTCTATTAATTAGAAAGACAGGCTTAATGCATTACTTTCAATGAAGATATATTTAAAACCTTCAAAACTCATGGAAATATCAAGAAAATTATGAAAATTAATAATGATTCCATTATAAAATTTATGTTTTGTCATAAAAGAAACGTTACGATTTTAATTATTATTATTTTTTTTATTAAGATTATAAAAATTTGTATTATTTGATTATATAACTTATATTATTAGTTCTCATGCAGATTGGTCTATAACTTTAATAACTCGTAGAAATATCGAGAAAATTATGAAAATAAATAATGATTCTATCATAAAATTTACAGGTTGTTATAAAAGTAACTTTACGATTTTGATTATTAAGAATTACTTGTTTCATTAAGATTTTAATATTTCAATACTTAATATGAAAATGATCGTTCTATTATAACCGTTAAAAAATATTGTAAAAAAACGTTACTATTTTGATGTTTTTGAATTACTTTTTGAATTAAGATGATAATAATTTGTCTTAATTAGACATATATGGCTTAATTCATTAGTTTTAATGTTGATATGACTATAATCTTAATATCTCATAAAAACATCGAGAAAATGATGTAAATAAATAATTATAAAATTTAAATATTGTCATTCCGATTTTGATGAACCTGAATTATTTTTTAATAAAGATTATAATAATTTGTAATAATCAGTTATATAAGTTTAATTATTCGTTATAATAAAGATTTATCTGCTACTTTAATAACTCGTGGAAATATCGTGAAAATTATGATAATAAATAATGATTCTATTATAAAATTTATGTTTTTTCATAAAAGAAACGTAACGATTTTCATGTTTATGAATTACTTTTTTAATTCATATTATAACAAATTGTGTTAATTAGTTATATAACTTATGTTATTAGTTTTCAGGAAGATTTATCTAAAACTATAATAACTCATGAAAATACAAAGAAAATTATAAAAATAAATAATGCTTCTGATGATTATTATAAACTTTACAGAATGTCATAAAAGAAACGTTACGATTTTCATGTTTATGAATTACTTTTTTAATTCATATTATAACAAATTGTGTTCATTAGTTATATAACTTATGTTATTAGTTTTCAGGAAGATTTATCTAAAACTATAATAACTCATGGAAATACAAAGAAAATTATAAAAATAAATAATGCTTCTGATGATTATTATAAACTTTACAAAATGTCATAAAAGAAACGTTACGATTTTCATGTTTATGATTTACTTTTTTAATTCATATTATAACAAATTGTGTTCATTAGTTATATAACTTATGTTATTAGTTTTCAGGAAGATTTATCTAAAACTATAATAACTCATGGAAATACAAAGAAAATTATAAAAATAAATAATGATTCAATTATAAACTTTGCAGATTATTATAAAAGAAACGTTACGATTTTGATATTTATGAATTACTTCATTCATTAAGATTATAGCAATTTTAATTAATTAGTTTTATATCACTTAAATTAATAGTTTTAATAAAGATGTACGTAAAACCATAATAACTCATTGAAATATTATAAAATTTACAAATTGTTATAAAAGAAACGTTACGATCTTGATGTTTCTTATTTAATTGTCACAGATATGGTTTAAAATATTAGTTTTAATGAAGATATGTCTAAATTCTAAATTATTCATAAAAATATCGTAAAAATTATTTTAAAAAAATATAATGATTCTACCAAAAAATTTAAATATTGTCTTCAAAGAAATCTAACGATTTTGATGCTACTGAATTATTTATTTAAACATATGGCTTAAGTTATTAGTTTTAATGAAGAGAAGTATTATTAGACTAAAACCTTAAGAACTACAAGAAATATCGAGAAAATAAATAATTACTCTATTATAAAATTTTAAGATTGTCATAAAAGAAACGTTACGATTTTGATGTTCATTGTACTACTTCTTTCATTAAGATTATATCAATTTGTATTAATTAGTTATATAGCTTAGATTATTAGTTTTAATAAAAATATATCTAAAGCCTTAATAGCTCATAGAAACTTTAAGAAAATTTTGAATAGAAAATATTTTTTTAACTTTTATGTTGACTTGACATCTGTAGTTTACTGTATAAATTAAGATCAATTATTCCTGAATAGTACTAATTTCTCCTGAAAAATTCACATTTGATGCTGATTAAGACTGAAAGTGCCCAGAGATTCTTTGCATCTGCTTTATATAAATACCAACTACTTTGTTAAGTACAACAACTACATAATATTATTTATTATCAATTTGTTAAATTACTCATAATTATGTAAATTTTTTCTGCCCATAAATATAGTAAGAAAAAAAATCTTCATTAAAAATTTATAAAAATAAATGTTGGATGAGAAATGTAATATAAAAGTACAAAATAATCTTGTTTTCCAGAGTCCAAGTTTTAATTACTATTTACCAAACGCCTCCTGACTGGAATTCAATAAAGCGAAATTGATTAAAGTGTTAATTCGAAAACTATATATATATATATATGAATGCATATTTGAAGTGCGAACGGTTTTAATTTAAAGTTTCTGCGCGGATTTGCGGAATTATTATCATTATTATAATTGTGCGCTTTTGGTGGAACGGTGGAGTTTGTGGAGGCGGTAATATAAGATTGTTCCGCGAGTTTGGTGGGATTAAGGTCGACCAATATAGATATAAAAAAGCAGGAATGGAAAATAAATAAAGGAAAGAAAAGAAGCGAAAAAGGGATGAAAGATGCAAGGAATAAGGAGGAGAAATGAAGAAGAAAAAGAAAAAAAGGAAACCGAAGAAAGAAAAGAAAAGAGCCGGAAATTCGGTGGCTCTATGGAAATGAGAGACTTTTAATATGATTACATCTTAATGAAAATTTTATTATTACTGCGGATTTTTATTATTCCATTCTTTTTTTTGTTTGTTTTCTTTTCTCTTGCTCCATTTCAGCTTCAGCGAATGCACTTTCAGGGCTTATGCAATATTCGTTATGCAATTAGCAAAATAATTATATTTGTAAATGGAAATAATAAATCTATTGATTTACGTAATTATTTTGTTGCCATTCATATTCAAACTTAAATTAATTAAAAATACAATTTTTTTTATTAAATTTTTTAAAATTTTACTTTTTCATACATGAACATATTTGATAAAATACAGAAAGTAAAACTATTATTTTTAACATACTGAAATTTGGAAAAGAAAATATGTTTATAAATGTATAAATATTTTCATTTACTGCAGAGTCTATCATGTTCAGGAAAACCTAGATTTAATACAGGAATAGCTGCAAAATTGGAGAATGAATGAAAGTTATTTTCGACATGAGAGAGGACTATGGGTTTGGATCTAGATAAAAGATTGTCCTGAAAAGACCACATTATAGCAAAAAAAGGACAGTTCAAAAATTATGAGAAAATTAAATTGTCGAATTTTTAAAGAATATTTACAAAGATTCTAAGTATATTACGAACAGCAACATTCATGAGGATTTTACAAAGGAAACAGTGGAGAAATCAATTATGAAAAACAGTAACTGGTACTAAAATAGGTTGGAAAAACATGCAAACGTATTGAAAAATAAACGTAGTGTAAAATAATCTTATAAAATAGATTGCAAATGAAATGGACTTTTACAAAGTAATAACTAAAGGTATTTCCAATAAATTTTGTGTACTTGTTTTTCATTTATAATAAAAAGTTTTCTTTTTCATCAATTGATTGTGTAATATGAAGAATTTCATAATGAAAATGGAATAGATTTTTGTGGATGCTAATTGATGATAAATTACTTGTTATTGAAGAGCATTGATTGCGTAATGCGAGTATGTTTGTTTTTGGTGGATATGGAAGCGAGGTTGCGGAGGCTAATTCAGTTAACTGATTAAGGGCAAAATATGTAATTGGCTCCGTTGATAAGTTCGTAATAGAGTTTCGACGGTGGTGGAGGATGCAGGAAGGCAATGTAAGCCAACCCCTAGCCGCAGCATTAATCTTTTGCGTGGGCGGATGAATGAGTAATTTGCCTAGTCAAGTGTGGATTATGTGATTAATACGCGGCGCGAGGAGTGACGGGACGGCGACAGGAAAGGGATTGCCTTCCTGCTTACGTTTCCGGTCCAGATGTCGGAGCATCTGCAGCAGCATCCTCGCAACACGAAAACCTGCACGTGCCGTGCCGCGTCGAGACGTTCCGGTTTCGCGACACGGCAGAAGCATAAACGAGCTCATATATACAAACACCGTTCCGGAGGTGGTGTAAATAAATTCCTGGTTTAGTGACTGCCGCAACCACCGGCGAGAAATTTATCGGCACCAATAGTTGCGTTAGATTAGGAGACCTCCGGGGCAAAGACGTTGTTTATTGAGCCATACGTTACGTAACGAAACCGTCGGTTACGCATTCCGGAATTGTGCGTGCGTAACACATAAATTCCGAACAACGTTGTTTACGCCCCGCTATAGCGTCGACGAATCGCGGAAGACGTTCCGCATTTATTACTTTATAATTACGCGAAATGGGAAATGTCGATTTCTATATTTAATGAGCAGCTTCAAGTGACCGAAGTCGAACGGCGTCGATTAATTTTTAACGATGTCATTATTGAACGAGCCCCAACCTTCCTCACGAATTATGAATTCATATCCCACACTATTCTCTCTTTCAGTTGATTTTTTTTTTCATCATCATTATCATTCTACTTTTCTTCGTCTAACTCATAATCCCTATTTCCCATCCAATTCGATAGTCCCGGTTCATTTTCCAAATTGCATTCGTTATGGAATCACTTCGTAACTCGATTCCAACTTACGGAATCCAGATTTTTACTGCTTTTGATTACCTCTGACCTCGTTACTTTTTCTAAATCAAAGATCCTAACAATATTAACTTTATCGATGAAAGAATTGAAATTAACTGAACAAGATTATCTTTTCATTTCTAGTTAGAAGCAAATGAAAAATTAAAAAACTTGGAAAGATAGACTAAAAATTAAGAAATGCAAATAAAAATTTTAGTTTTTTAATTGAAAGGAATAGTTCAAAGATAATGAAGTTATTATAATTTACTTATTATAATTTAATATTTGCTTTTTTTAGATAAATTATGGATTTCTCTTTAACATAAGAATATTTCCAAATTATTTTTTTTATAAATAATTAAAGTATTAAAATATCATTATTAAAGTATATTAGAAACTTTCACAATCTTTATTTCCTATAAAACATGTAGAACAAACTGCTGCATTTTTTGATATTTCACAAGATTATTCAAAATAGTCTTAGCTGATGGGTAAAGATGTAATAAGAAATATTCGACCTATTTACAGTTGGATCTGAGGTACCGCAAGGAAGTGTACTTGGACCTATATCACATTTTCACATCAGATCTTCCTAATAAAATAAATGTTGATACATTTGCAATTAACACAGCAATAATATCCTTTGATAGTAATGCATAAATTGTAAAACTTGCAAAGAGGACTACATCCTAAAGCTGACAAAAATTATGGCAACGAAATGAAATCGACTCATTGCAACTTTACGATGAAGAAGAAAACATATCCACGAATATTTTTATAAGATACAATAAAGAACTTCCAGAGGAGAAATATATAGAATATCTTTGCATTAATACAAAAATGTTGCTATATTTTTAGTTAAAATAACATAAATGTCATTTGATAATAATCTAAAAGTTGCATCACAAAAAATAAATCATATTGAAACTAATAAAAATTAAGCCAATGAAATAAAATTGATTAATGGTAACTTTATCATGAGGAAGCAAACATGTCCTTCAGTAAGTTTAAACATTGAATTAGAGGAAAAGTATGTAAAATATTTTTGCATTTGGTCTTTAATAAAATAAATGTTGCTACATTTTCAGTTAAAACAGCATAAATGTCATCTGATAATAATCCAAAAGTTGCATTGTAAAACTTGTAAAGGAAGACTAAATCATATAGAAACTAGTAAAAATTAAGTCAACGAAATAAAATTGACTAATAGCAACTTTATCACGATGAAGCAAACATATCCTTCAGTAAGTTTAAATATTAAAGAATAATCAGAGGAAAACTAAGTAAAATATTTTGGAATTTGGACTTTAATAAAATAAATGTTGCTACATTTTCAATTAAAACAGCATAAATGTCATCTGATAATAATCCAAAAGTTGCATTGTAAAACTTGTAAAGGAAGACTAAATCATATAGAAACTAGTAAAATTAAGTCAACGAAATAAAATTGACTCATAGCAACTTTATCATGATGAAGCAAACATATCCTTCAGTAAGTTTAAATATTAAAGAACAATCAGAGGAAAAGCAAGTAAAATATTTTGGAATTTGGACTTTAATAAAATAAATGTTGCTACATTTTCAGTTAAAACAGCATAAATGTCATCTGATAATAATCCAAAAGTTGCATTGTAAAACTTGTAAAGGAAGACTAAATCATATAGAAACTAGTAAAAATTAAGTCAATGAAATAAAATTAACTAATAGCAACTTTATCATGATGAAGCAAACATATCCTTCAGTAAGTTTAAATATTAAAGAACAATCAGAGGAAAACTAAGTAAAATGTTTTGGAATTTGGACTTTAATAAAATAAATGTTGCTACATTTTCAGTTAAAACAGCATAAATGTCATCTCATAATAATCCAAAAGTTGCATTGTAAAACTTGTAAAGGAAGACTAAATCATATAGAAACCAGTAAAAATTAAGTCAACGAAATAAAATTGACTAATAGCAACTTTATCATGATGAAGCAAACATATCCTTCAGTAAGTTTAAATATTAAAGAATAATCAGAGGAAAACTAAGTAAAATATTTTGGAATTTGGACTTTAATAAAATAAATGTTGCTACATTTTCAGTTGAAACAGCACAAATGTCTTCTGATCGTAATTCAAAAGTTGCATCGCAAAACTTGGAAAGATAGACTAAATCAGTTGAAACTAATAAAAATTAAGCCAACAAAATGAAATCTACTTTACAATGAGGAAAAAAATATGTCCACAAACATGTTCATAAAATAAAAAGAAACTACAGGAGAAGAAATATTTAAAATATTTACATTGTAATAAGATAAATTTCGCTACATTTTCAGTTAATACAAAACTTGCAAAGAGAAACTAAATCAGATTAAAACTAGTAAAATTAAAGCCAGCAAAATGGAATATGTTAGACTCATGACACATTTACAATGAAGAAGCAAATATGTCCATCAATAAGTTTAAACATTAAAGAAACAGGTCTGAAATTCAGCAAACTATATTGGTTGTTTTGAAGAAAATAAATCAAACCACAAACCAGCAAAATCATATGGAATATAGGTGTAAAGTTCAGAAAATACTTCTAACAGTGAAATACTCGAACGATTTCAATCAAAAATTTTGTAAACATTTACCGACACATCCTGTTTATCTCCAAAGTGTTTTACTTATTGAATTATAAATGGAAACAGTTAAAAATATATTTACAAATTTTAGTGAAAATTACAATCAAACCCAAATAAATTCTGCTATGGATACTCTTGAGTTTTCCAGGCGTGACACTATTTTCACAACTAATAATTTTGCCTAGTGTCGTTTTTTTGTAAATAAAAGAAAATTTTACAAAAAAATAATAGTATAAGAAATTAACAATTATTATTAACTAATATTTATAAATATTGGTTTTATTGTATGAAAACTAATTTATAATCTAGAAGAGTCATATTTCGTGGACTGAAATGAATAATTTCCATCAGGCTTTGAAAGTTGCTTACTGTAGCTTTCAATAAGTAATTGAAGGATTAAATATTAAAAATATCGAAGAGGACGACCACCAGCTATTTATTACACTTAAATTGCATGCTGAATAAATTGTGTAACCTCCGAAAGGAAGAGGCGCAGCGAAATCGATCAACCATTAATTTTGCATGATGAGAATAACACTTTGCCTCATTAAAATTTGCGAACTTGCCTGATTTTGCAAATGCGCATAATTTTCTTTCTTTTTTTTAGTTATTTCGTTGCAAAACAGGTGGAGCGAATTGCAACCAGCTGCATCGCACGGAAAAAAGGAAAGCAATTTTTATATCGTATGCAAATTTATTTCGAACGCACGGAAAAGTCTTATGAATATTTAAAAAAAAAAAATTGTGTGTGCGTCGCATAACGTAAATCTCTCTCCCGGTTTTGCGCTAATGAAATTAGGTTTAATTACAAGGAAAAATAATGTTAAAAAAAAAACTATACGCGTGTATTTCAGCTGAATATTAGATTCCCTGCGGTCGGACTGACGTTGAAATTTAATTATTAATTAGGACACGAAAAAGGGGTTGATGATGATGATGATGACTGCAGAAAACAAAAGAATTGCTGTTTTAATGAACGAAAACTGTGCGAGGGAAATGTTGAGCAAAAAAAAAACACACACAGCTTTGATTCATTTAACAATGCGGGAATAATAATGATAAAAAAGAATGTGTAAAAATCGCGATGTTGTTCTGAATTAATAATTTCGCCGTGCGAGTTTATTATATTCCGTGGGTTTATATCGGCCCTGTTGCATCCCCTTCGCCCGAGCTATTTTTTTTTTATTTTTCGGGGGGAGGTGGATGATGCCGTGCCGAAGGAAGTCGGGGTAGGAGGGAAAATAGAATCAGGCTGCTGTTACGAGGTCGGCGCACGGAAGCCTGAAAGTATATAAAAGTAATGAGAGCTTATATAATCCCGACGGTCCCGGACGGGTCGGGGCGGTTCTATCCCTATCTGATGAAATCAAATTTTCTGAAACATAATTTCCCAGGTTTCCACTAACCGCTTTTAATCCGACCATCCCAACGTCACGTTCACGCATCTCCTCGACACCGTAACGCACACCCTGCGACACTTCCGGTCGCGAATTTAATTTGCACCATTTTTATGTCGCCATAACGGCACAAGAAAAAATGTGTTATGAAGTCATCAATTTGCAACAATCCAACAATTACAGCCGAATTGCTTACGTAACAAAGCAGCATTATAAATTTATTAAGAATGTACAATTATTATATGTAATTAAAGATTCAAAAATTTATTATTAAATCCAAAAATTAATATTAAATTAAATCCGAAATTAATGAACTAATAGTTGGGAACCTAAATAAGCCATTCATAATTAAGCGCGTTTAATGAAATCTAGACTTAATTAAATAATTCTGCATATTTAGTTAGTTTTCGCTTAATTGAAAATCCTTATAAATTCATATTAATTTCAACATAATTTTAATAATATTTATAACAGAAGTTTTATATAATTAGTTTTACATGAAATTTAAATATATTTTTAATGAAATTTATTATTTATTGTAATTTTAATAACATAATAGGGAGATTGTTAAGAAATCCATTAATTTTTATACTCGAATTTTAAAATAGTGAAAAAAACTTTCTATGGGATTAAATTTCATTTAGTTTTCAATAACTTTATTATTTAGGACAAGACTATAACTTTCCGTTTAGTCCCAAAATTTTTCGACCAGGAATTTCTTTATGGTAAAATAATGTTAAGGGTAGTTTCAAGAGTTTTTAATCTGAAGACACAAACCTGCAGAATGCTTCAAGATTTAGAAAAAAAACGAATTTTGTTGAGAATATTTTGAAATAATTAGTCGAAAGTGATTCAAGGTTAACGATTGATGTAATACCAGGAAAACTTTGGTAAACAATGTAAAAATTATTTCAACCTCATTGGAAAAGAATGAAAATTATAGTTTTTTTTTCCATAACATTTGTGGTAAAAGAAAAATCAAAATTTAATATGATTCAAAACTTTTATATATTTTTCAAAAAGTTGGTGATATTTTGCACTAATATATAAAAATGAATACGAAATAGTAAAGCAAAAAAAATGGATTTCTTCAATATTTAATTTATTGATTTTTCTTATATAATTTTTATATAAAAAAATATTACTAACCAAAAAAGAAACTGTGATAGAATTTTTAAATATAATTTGTTATATAAAAATATGTAAAATATTATTAAAAAGCGGAAATGTATGCAAAGATAATTACATTTAAATGGGCTGTGAATAAACATAAACGAACGGCGAAAACTCATAAATTTAAATTATTTTCTGAACGAGTTATCTGTCGAACGTATGCTTATTTATTTTACAATTACGATAATTAATCATTAAAATTGTTAATTAGTATTTCGATTGCGAAATTGATTGATCGTTATATGCAATACATTAAATGAAATAAACGTATATCATTAATTATATTTCAACTAAAGCCAATGAAAATATATAGTTTTTCTTTTCGTAATTAATAACATTCTAATAAAAACATTATAATTTAATTAATTACTAATTAAATATACTTGTTTCAATTTTTATTATTTTTTCTACGACTTTGTTATAAACATATCTAATTATTTTAATTTAATCGAAAAAAAATAATTACTAATTAAATATCTTTTTTATATTTCAGTGATTATTAATATTAATTTTATTCTTAAAAACTTTAAATTTAAACTAAATATTACCAACATTTTATTGGGGGACAAAAAGACTTAAAAAATACGTATTAAATTAATTAAAAAATTATAGAATTTTCACAAAATACATTTATAAACATAAAAATAATCTAAAAAAAATAATGGTATTATATAATGTTCTGCATTTATTTTTATATAAACTTACATAATTTTTATATTTATTTCTAACTAAGAAATACCATTTTTTTAAACTAAATTTTTTATAAATTCTTAATTTCTTAAATATTTTTTTTCACATATTTGAATCTGAAATTATAATATCTGTTGATGTGTTTATTTTATAATTATATTCTTTAGAATTTCATATTTCTCAAAAATATTACGAAGATGTATTTTTTTTAAGTTTGAAACCTTTTTTCATTTCATCTGAAACCGTTATAGATTCAAAATATTTTTTCTTCGTTATTAGTGTATGAAAAAGCTTGCATAACAATATTTTTTATATTCTTATAATAATATTCTGTGATAATTATATTTTTAATAACTTTTATTTTTACTATGATTCTTTCAAGACAAACACATTTTTAACCGATCAAATTGACTTATCTTGGTAGGTAAAGTAGCAAACAAGTACTGAAAAAAATGTTTTATGAAAAATGTGATTATTTTTTCAACAAATTTTAAATCAAAGTTAAATTTCAGATTTGGTCTAAATTTATTATTTTGAAAATGCACTAAGAAATATTAGGATTAATTAAAGAATTTAAGTTAGTAATAGACAAAATTTATTGCAGTTTTCATGCAAAATGCTTTTCGTCTATAATGAAAGTTATTGAAATATTTTTTTGAAATTTTCGTTTTATTATCAATAAATTTAAATATTTCAATGTCCAATAATTATTATATAATTATCAATTTATCAATATGAAGATATTGGAATATCTACGATATTTCTTCAGTTATTTCTTGTCATATTTTTGTTGTTGTTGAGGAATTCATGTATATTGGATCGAAATGACACAATATAGTGCAACGGCTGTCAATTATTGTAAACTTTGTTTGGTTCAAAATTGGAACATGAATAATTAATGGCACGGTATGAGCAGAACAATATGTGTGCACCGGCTGTTCCATGTCAAGATTAAGACGAAAATTCGATGCGGCGGAAATGCGCCTCTCGCGAAACCGGAAATCCCCTTTCAAATTGGAATCGCATCCGCCAATTAATGCAGCGATTCCAAATCGCTTCGTTCCCAATTCTTTTCGCTTCTCCGCTCCATCCTTATTGAGGGAAAACGCTTGTATTAACTGCAGATCATCTACGCGCACATCCGGCCCCGATCGAGGCTGAATTTCACTTTAAGTTTTAATAGAAATTACGGAAGCCGGAAATTATGAAAGTTCACCAAGAGGGAAATGGGATTCGGCCTTCTTTTAAACCTCTCATATTTTTATTTACATTTATTTATTAACTGGAATTTGCAATTCAATATAAGTATTGAATGGAAAATAAGGAAATTGCAACTGAAGCTGAATTTGAAAATTGAAACAATTAAATAGAGAACATCTTTCGGACGTCCATTATTGAAGGATTTAAATCTTGCCCGAACCAGCAGAACGATCCTGGGATTGCTGTATTTAACTATTTATAGAAGCACTTAAGCACTTATGGCACGTACAAGAGTGAACGCAGCGTTTTATATTTAAGCGAGAATTGCGGGGAGGTTTGTCGGAGGATGAGGGCGGAGGAGGAGACGAAGAACGAGAAACTGGGTATAAAAAAGTATATTCTCCAGGGCGGTTGGAGAGGAGAGAAGAATCTATGAATCGGGCCTGCATTGTGCAAAGAACTACTTAGAAAATGGATTTTTCTCCTCATTCATCCTCTTCTCCGCCTCAACAAATGATTCCTTTCATCTCCATGAATTGAAAGTAAACTTATGTTTACTCGGGTTCATCCAGCGCCCCTTTTGTGGCCGCAGCCCATATCGAATTTTATTACACATATTATGTGTGTGTAAGCCTCGCGATTCCAATGATTAAATCCTTTCAATTTACAACCAAAGTGTTGTACTTTGTAATAATGTCGGATGAAGGACTGCAAAGAATATATAACATATATATATATCTAAAAATCCAATGAGAGTGTGGGAGGTAAGCGTTTGGTCGAGATCAAAAGGCTTTGTTTTTCGCGCTTGGGGGTGGGTTTGAATGGGGGTTGGTTTTGCGAGTGTGTGTTGTTTTATGGGGCCCAGAGTCACGCGCGAGGCTCGCTTTATTACGTATAATCCATCTCTCGCGGGTTCAAATGAGACGTGAGAAGGAAACAACGCGACACAACGTGAACGAATGGCTCAATCTTAAACTTTGTGCCATTATATATTTTTTTAGTATCTGCAAACCCTGGCCCAAAGGAAATTCTAGCTGAAAAAGGAGCAATCCTTCCTTGGGTTAAAAGAATACTTCCATGAAGATTTAATAAAAAGCGTCCTTACATTACAACTAATATTTCAAATTTTCTAAATCAAAAGAAATCAATTTGAATTTATTTAAGAAATATTACAAATGAAATAGTAACGCTTCTTTTATGACACTTAAAATATTTGATTATTTCGCTTCTGATAATAATTTAGGTTATATAATTCAATGGATTTATATAATTATAAAATAATTCACAAGATAAATTAAATTTGGAACATTTTTAATAATCACTAGAAATATAACAAATCTAAAGTTGAAAAAGAAATGTTTTTGTTTGCAAATCTTCTGGATTTTGCATTAAATAATAATTAAAATTATATAAATTTACTAAAGTTTGTGCTATTATATATTTACTTTACTATCTACAAACCTTGGCTAAAAAGAAATTTCAGCTGAAAAAAGAACAATCCTTCCTTGGGTTATACGAATATTTCCATGAAGATTTAGTATAAAGTGTTCTTACATTACAGTTAATGTTTAAAAGGAATGTATTGAAAATACTTTGGGTAATATTATTTCAATTATATTTTATTTAGAGTAAAGTTTTTGCATCAAATATCAAATAAATACTAAGCATTCATCAACACAAATGAAATAGTAACGCTTAAAATAGTTGATTATTTCTATTCTAATAATAATTTATGTTATATAAATCGATAAATATATGGAGTTTAAATATAAGTCAATGGTTTTATAGCAAATTTGGAAGATTTTTATTTTTTACAAGAAATATAAAAAATCAAAAGTTATGTTCTTGATTTTCTATTTAATAATAATTAAAATCCTACAAATTTAAAAGTTACCAAATTTTAAAATATTAAATTTTTATTTTAGTATCTACAAATCATGAACCAAAGGAAATTCTAGCTGAAAACCCTTTCTTGGGTTATAGGAATAGTTCCATGAAGATTTAGGATAAAGTTTCCATACATTGCAGCTAATATTTCAATTTTTGTAAATCAAAGGAAAGTACAGAAAATACTTTGAGTAATATTATTTTAATTTGATTTTCTGTAGATAAAAGTTTTTGCATTAAATATCAAATAAATATTAAGAATTCTTCATTACAAATATTTTATTTAACGCTTTTTTTATGACACTTACAATATTTCATTATTTCTCTTATCATAATAATTTAGGTTATATAATTCAATGGATTTATATAATTACAAAATAATTCAATAGATAAATTAAATTTCGAACATTTATAAAAATATAACAAATCTAAACATCTTCTAGATTTTGCATTAAATAATAATTAAAATCACACAAATTTAAAACTCACTAAAGTTTGTGCGATTATATATATTTAGTTTAGAAAAGAAATTCTAAATATTAAGAATTCTTCATTACAAATATTTCATTTAACGTTTTTTTTATGACATTTACAATATTTGATTATTTCTCTTCTGATAATAATTTATGTTATATAATTCAATGGATTTACAGATTTGAAAGGTTTATTTAGTTGAATTAAATTTGGAATATTTTTAATAATTACAAGAAATATAACAAATCTATGAAATATAAATCACAGCTAGTAAATGCCAGTGAACATTTTTTTCTGTTTGGATTTTGAATATTTTTAATAATTACAAGAAATTTGGATTTTGCATTGAATAATAATTAAAATTATATAAATTTAAAACTTTCTAAAGTTTGTGCTATTATATATTTAGTTTTGTATCCATAAACATTAACCCAAGGAAATTCTAGCTGCAAAATGAAAAATCCTATAGATTTATGGAGTTAAAGTAAATTTGGAAGATTTTTTTAATAATTATAAGAAATATAACAAATCTAAAGTTGATAATGAATGCAAAACCAATGTTTTTGCTTGTAAATATTTTTTATTTTCCTTTGAATAATAAATAAAACTTACTAAACTTATTTTTCAGTATCTTCAAACTTGTTTCTATAAAATGTCCTTACATTACAGTTAATATTTCAAAGAAAAGTATAGAATATATTTTGATTAGTATTATTTCAATTTGATTATATGTAGAGAAAAGTTTTTGCATCAAATATCACATAAATATTGAACATTTTTCAATTTTGGTATAAAAATATTTTTATTAAAAAAAATATATATATCATCAAATATTATGAATATATAAGTTTCGTTATATTTAAAAAATGATTTATATTTTATTATAATATAATTTAATTTTTCGATGTCTCTTTACATGTTTTATAGTCAATGCCGAACAGTAGATAGAATTAATTGAATGTCAACCGAAATATATTGTTACATTTACTTTGCATAAGCAATTTATCACGTCGTTTTGCAGATGCTGCGTGTGCATTTGTTGGAAGCTTTCAAAAACTAAAGTTTCACAAAAGGGGTCGAAAGTTAACTTCCATTCTTGGTGGATCTCCCAAATAAATCCTTCAAACGGCATTTTCCTCGTGAGATACCGACTATTGAATTTCACAGAAAAAGAGAACGGCATTAAAGTATTTATACGCAAAAAATAATATGAAAATGCAGTAAAAATCAAAAGGAAACTAAATAAATTAAATTGTCTATTTTAGAGTTATGTAAGAAGTTATTGATGGAATATCTGGTTAATAAATTGGTCTGGGTTGTAGCAAAACGTCGGGTGTAATTAATTAACACTTCATCGGTTAATCAATAGACGCGTTTTCTTGCGTCCTTTGAGATTGTGAAGGTTAGCTTAAATGTTGCGAGAAAATTTAATTGATTCGAGCATTTCGAAAGGGATGAAATGTGTGTATATGGAGGAGTGTTAGGATTGGAATGGAAGGATTGGGGTGGTGCTTCTATAACTTCTGACCCAAATTAACTACTTAATAAACTTTGAGATTGACACAAATTGGATTAGTTACTTGCGTTTGATATGTGGCCAAGGTATATACACAGACGTTTTGCGGCCTCCTCCGTTTCAAAACAAGATCAGAAACGGTGGTCGGTTTTTGGGGTGGTGGGTTTCCGTTTGCAAGGGATTTCCGGATTTATTAAACATAACTTAATTGCATTTCGCGGCAATCAAACCCCAAAATCCCCGAACTGGATTTAATTAAATCTACAGTTTGCTCGAACCATCAGTTTCGATGCAGTATTATGTGTTCGAAAGAAAAATAAGTTCAATCGGTAGCAAAATCAGACTTGTTTTTAGAGGGTGAGTTTTGCAAACAATGCCTCAGTTTAAATACGATTTATTTTAGGAAAAGTTTTTGATGAGACACAATTCTATTAGATTTACCAACTACTAGAATCGTATTTGTAGTAATTTATCTATACTTAACAAATATAAACTAGACTTTAAGTAATTGGTAAAGAAATGAAATAGTAACGCTTCTTTTATGACAATTAAAATATTTTAATATTTCTCTTTATTTATAGAAAAGTTTTTGTTGAGACACTAATCTATTAGATTTGGCAATAACTTTAATTGTATTTTTAATATTATTTTCGACATATTTAATAAATTTGCATTTAAAAAATTAAGCAAACTTCACAACAACAAATTTGTTTATGACATTCAAAATATTTGACTATTTCTCTTTATTTATAGAAAAGTTGTTGATGGGACACAATTCTATTAAATTTAGCAACAACTGTAAACGTATGTTTAGTAATTTTTTGTCATATGTAATAAACTTAAATTATCTGTACTTAACAAATATGAATTAGACTTTAATCAATCTTCACTACAACAAAATTGGTAAAGAAATAAAATAGTAACGCTTCTTTTATGACATCCAAAATATTTGATTATTTCTCTTTACTTAGAGAAAAGTTTTTGATGAGACAGAAATTTTATTGATTTTTCAAATACTCTAATAATATTTTTAGTAAATATTTGAACATATTTAATAAACTAAACACAACAAAAATTTTCTAAAGAAATGAAATAGTAACGTTTTATTTATAACACTTAAAATATTTGTTAAAGATATTTCAGTAAATATGTTTTTAATAAATTTTTCATCATTTTTAATAAAGTTAAGAAAACTTTAACATAACAAAATTGAAAAAGAAAATAAATAGTAACGTTTCTTTTATGATACACAAAATATTAGAATATTTCTTTTTTCTTAGAAAAATTTTTGTAAATATGTTTTTACTAAAATTTTTGTCAAATTTAATTAATCTGTACAAATTAACTTCAACATAATAAACTTCACCATAACAAATTTGCTAAAGAAATAAATTTATGTCTATCAAAATATTTGATTATTTCTTTTTATTTAGATACAAGTTTTTGATAACACGTAAACCTAGTAGATTTTCCAAGTAATGTTTTTAGTAAATGTTTTCTCATATTTAATATATCTGCACTTAATAAATTAAGCAAACTTGACCACAACAAAATTGGTATAGAAATGAATTAGTAACGTTTCTTTTATGACAATTAAAATATTTTAATATTTTTTTTTATTTGGAGCAAAGTTTTTGATGAGACACAAATCCATTAGATTTGATTACAACTGTAATTATGTTTTTAGTACATTTTTCATTAAATTACATTACAACTGTAATTATGTTTTTAGTAAATTAGACATTTCAAATATTTGATTATTTCTCTTTATTTATAGGAAAGTTTTTGATGATACACAATTTTATTAGATTTGCTAACTACTATAAATATGTTTTTAGTCAAATTTTCATCATATATAATAAATCTGAACTTAACAAATTAAGCAAACTTCACCGCAACAAAATTGGACAAGAATTAAAATAGTAACGCTTCTTTTATGACATTCAACATATTTGATTATTTCTCTTTATTTATAAAAAAAGTTTTTGATGATACACAAATGTATTAGATTTAGCAACTACTATAATTATGTTTTTAGTAAATTTTTCATTAAATTTAATATATCTGCACTTAATAAATTAAGCAAACTTGACCACAACAAAATTAGTATAGAAATGAATTAGTAACGTTTCTTTTATGACTATTAAAATATTTTAATATTTTTTTTTTATTTGGAGCAAAGTAAGAGACAAATCCACTAGATTTTATTAAAAATGTAATTATGTTTTTAGTAAATGGTTCATCATATTTTATAAATCTACACTTAATAAATTAAGCAAACTTAACCAAAAAAAAATTGATAAAGAAATGAAAACAAAAATTGGTATAGAAATGAAATAGTAACGTTTCTTTTATGATAATCAAAATATTCTAATATTTCTTTTGTCTTAATAATTTATTGAATATATAAAGTTTTAGCAAATTCTAAGCAAATTCTTCTTCTATTTTAATATTTATAAGAAATACAACAAATCCAAAGTTAATAATTCAAAAAATATATTAATAATCTTTACTTAGTAAATTTTTCATTTGTATACTGCGATTTTTTAAGCTGTCAAAAGCGTAACTGCTGTATATTATTTTGTTGTGACGTATTTTGGTAACATTAGTAGTGAATGACGTCAATGCTTTATAAAAAAAATAAACATTTATAACTTCAGCTCATTTTTCTCTCAGAAAAGACGTTTGTCAGCTTCATCTGAAAAAGATTAGTGGCGTCTCACTTAGAACTAAGATTTGATACTATATATAATTTGTATTAACAAAGTTTCATTTGTAAAGGATATGGCGGATATATTCGCCGCTCGTTCATAAAGTGTGTATTAAATTCATTTAGTTCAAAATTTTCAATGAAAAATAATACGAATGGACTCAATTTTAATTAAATTTTTATTTAGTTTACAATTCTACTCTTTCCTCAACAAATAATTTAATAAAATGAAAAATTATTTTGTAAACAATTTCAAAACGCTTTTGCGTTAAGTAATTAAATTAATTGTTACGAAAAGGATGGGAGTACTAGTTAAATAAATAAAACTGACCATTATGAATCGATTTTATTGTCGGTTGATAATTTGTGCTATTGAATTTCTGATGAATATTTAGTGAGTGCGGCTATTGCAAATTGTTGTTGGAACTGAATAATTTACCGAGGTACTTTATCAATTGTTGATATACGGTAATGCCCTGTTATTGGTGTGGGTTGGGGAGGTGCCGCCACCCCCTCACTTCGATAATTCATTATTATGTATAAGGAAATTGCGGTTGTGGTGGAACTTTGACCCTCGCAATTGACCTTAGGTCTCCATTCTTCTTTCACCCTAAGTGGGTTTTCTGGACTTCTGTTCGTGCGGAGGGCTTTCGTTGGAAAGGGATGATTCCAACCGTTCTCTCCACCACCGCCCCCCATGCGACGTGTGTGCATGTGTGTGTGTATGTGTGCACACACTTTATCAGAGCGCCCGCATTTAAGATTTATGGGACAGCGAAGCGTTTGTTCATTCCATTAATGGGGTTATTATGGACGCATTCGCGCGATCCGAAAATCATAAATAAATCGCGATTCGCAAAACGCGTCGTAAAAATATCGAGCGCATATGAAGATTTTTATTGTTTTCGGCGGGAATTTTCGAACCGATAAAATGCATCCACCCTTATATTCGACGATGATATAAACGCTGCTCCTGGTTTATGGATCGAACATTGCGAAAATTGATTGATGGCCAACTTCAAAGTATCATCAGTCCACAATATAACATCGATTCACTTCAGTTTTATGATACTTCTTTCAAATTGAGAAACGATCTTTCCACATTTGTAATTTTCACACTAATTTACAAAATACTCAAATTTATCTAGCAAAATAAAAAAGTAGTTTCTCAGCTAAATTTTCAACAATTTGAAAAGTTCTTAAATATCAAATCATCAAATAATCTATTTCGACTATATTAATTAAGGCTTGGAATAAAAATGGCATTAATTTAAAAAATATACAAAATAATATATTTCAAGCATAATAAATATTAAAGCACTATAAAATCATTAAATATGTTTTAATTATTCATTTAATATATAATGTATGCCTCTAATTGAAAACTCTTACATTATTTATTTCACAGCTTTTAAACTAGGACAAATGTAAATTAATCAATTGGTTTGATATGAATAATTAAACTTTTTAAATGATGTCATTTTAACTATTAGTGTCTTGCTATAATCTATAAAATTAAGTAAATCTAAAGTATGTTTTTGTTCGATTTACTAGCAGATTTTCCGATAGTTTATTTGAGTGTGATTGTAGTTTCCTTAGTACCTTAAGAAAAGTATATAATTACAATTATTATCACAGGAAATTAATGCTGTATCATCTGAGAATGTAGCAACAGTTATTTTTAGTTATTAAATGTTGGGAGGTCCAATTTGAAAATAAAAGATATAATAGGCCCGAGTACACTTCCTTGCGGAACCCCAGGTCCAATTGGAAATGAACTTTATCCGGAAAATCTATCCGTCTCATAATATTTTATAATTTGGAGGAAATAGTATGGAATTTTATACAGCATTTTAACAAAGCGATGAATTTAAGTTTTAGAAGTAGGTATTCGAAGATTTGTAGACTAATTTATACTTCTCTTATTATTTACGTTTTTAATGAAATAAATTGTAAGTATTGCAATATATTGATTTAATCTTATTACAACAGAGTTGTGACTGAATTATAAATGCAGCAGACAAATTGCAACTGGAAACATTTGTGTTTTTCGACATGAACAAAGGTTTCCATCAGAAAACAAAGCGTTAAATGAAATGAAAATAAACAAAGCGGAAAAAGGAACTACGTGAAAATACAGCTGGGTGCGAGGAGAGTCGTTTGATTCGATTCTCGTTTGAGGAGCAAACATTTTCGGGATTTTTACCAAACTTTGTTTTGTGCCTGGTTGAATAATGCACAAGTGGCGCATTCAAGGGGTTTTCGCTGGAGGATCGAAGTACGCAAAGCACTTGACCGAAAAACGTAAAAATACCTGAACTCTCCTCCGCCAGTTCGCGCATAAAGATAAAGCCTCAAGATTAAACATTGATCTCTGAAACGAAACGAAGACGGGAGAAATTATAGTTTAATATAAGAAGGAGAGGTGCCACGTGAAAAGGAAAAAAAAAACGCAAATATTTGTCCTCGTAAATTGAAGTGGAATACTTTTTCATCTCCGGAGATGCCGCTCCCCCGAACCTGGCTCCCTCTACCGGTGCCACCGGAAGCGAACGCCATGAATTATGCCTTTCCATATTTTTAATAAATTTCAAATATATGCGTCGCTGTACGTATGTATGCATGCATGCGTCTGCTGTGCGAGGAGGTGCTTATATAATACGGAAAAGGTGCGTTCCTCTCTTCATCCGTTTCCACGAGGAACCGAAAATATATTGCTCCAACTCGCATAATAAAGCCGACATCCATCCCGCTCCCCCTTTTTTTATTGCATAATATTTATGTATGCCTAATGCATATTAGTTTTTCATCCTCACTTCTCCCTTTCATTCCCTATCTATTTTTTTTTCTCTCCCTTCAAATATATATTTTTTTTTTCTTTACGTAATCATGGAATGGGACGTAATGGAATCCATCCACGCAGTGATAATTAGACAGTTGGTCTATCCACCCCTCTCTCTCTCTCGCTCTCGTTATTTCGCCCACACCATTTTCAGCATCTGCCGTAAATCACTGCCACCAATATCCAGCCAGCTTTTAACCGTAGATTTATGTTTCTTGTTAAAGCAGCAGCAATTCTCCTTCCACACATTTTTCTTATTTTTCCCTTCGCCCACAAAACGCACCCCCAACACACATATACATTCATGAAGTAGGTCAAAGATTTCGCCTTGCGTTCGATTCAGCCCTTACTTTATTTCCTTCCACCAAATTGCATGCATCCAACAAGGACTTAATTAAACTGCATCTGAGAAATACTGTTTTAATGAACCTTTCCCCAACAAGGAAACTAAATATTCTTATTCAAATATTAAAAATATTATTATTTAATTAATTAAAATCATCTACTTTAAACTTATATTCATGTACATAATAATTATTTTTAATTAAACGAAACAAGTTTGCAACGAATTCAATTGAAATTCTAACGGAGTTTTCAAATTTCAAGTTAAAATAGTTGTGTATAAAGTGTAGTAACTTTTAGCGCCCCCCGTCTGATAGTTTATTAAATTGTCCTGGAACGGTGAATTCCACACGTGCCGTTTATAACCATCAAAATTTGTTAACTTCTTCATCTACATTAATTTCGTCCTTCAGAAAATTCATAAAACATACAAATTATATTTTGAAATTAGTTACATAATTATTATTTTCTTTTAGATCCAACTGCTAAATCGCAAATTCAATTTCTGGACATTAAATCGTCTTTGAGAAAATTTCTAATTTATGCATACTTGCATTAAAATCGTTCTTCAATTTTTTTTAATTAAAGTATACTTTTGTAAATCCAGTTTCTAAATCTGTTATCTAATTTAAGTACGGTAATATCAATCTTCAGGATATTTCTTACTTAAGTATACTTTTGATAATCCTGTTGTTAAATCAGCACAATGATGCACATTAACGTCATCCTTCAGGAAATTTATAACTTAAGTATACTTTTGTAAATCCTGTTGATAAATCAGCTATGTAATTGATGCACCAATTCTTCAGAAAATTTCTTACTTAAGTATACTTTTTTCAATCCTGTTGGTAAAATAGCTATCTAATTGATGTACGGTAATAACATTCTTCAGGAAATTACTTACTTAAGTATACTTTTGTAATTCCTGTTGGTAAATCTTTTATCTAATTTAAGTACGGTAATAACATTCTTCAGGAAATTTCTTACTTAAGTATACTTTTGTAAATCCTGTTCGTAAATCAGATATCTAATTGATGAACGGTAATAACATTCATCTGGAAATTTTTTACTTAAGTATACTTTTGTAATTCCTTTGGTAAATCTGTTATCTAATTTAAGTACGGTAATATCAATCTTCAGGAAATTTCTTACTTAAGTATACTTTTGTAATTCCTATTGGTAAATCTGTTATCTAATTTAAGTACGGTAATATCAATCTTCAAGAAATTTCTTACTTAAGTATACTTTTGTAAATCCTGTCGTTACATCAACTATCTAATTCATGTGCGGTAGTATCATTCTTCAGGAAATTTTTTACTTAAGTATACTTTTATAAATCCCGTTGTTAAATCAGCTATCTAATTGATGTACGGTACTAACATTCTTTAGAAAATTTCTTACTTAAGTATACTTTTGTCAATCTAATTGATGTACGGTAATAATTTTCCTCAGGAAATTACTTACTTAAGTATACTTTTGTCAATCCTGTCGTTAAATCAGCTATCTAATTGATGTACAATAGTATCATTCTTCAGGAAATTACTTAATTAAGTATACTTTTGTAATTCCTGTTGGTAAATCTGTTATCTAATTTAAGTACGGTAATATCAATCTTCAGGAAATTTCTTACTTAAGTATACTTTTGTAATTCCTGTTGGTAAATCTGTTATCTAATTTAAGTACGGTAATATCAATCTTCAGGAAATTTCTTACTTAAGTATACTTTTATAAATCCAGTTGCTAAATCAGCTATCTAATTGATGTACGGTAATAACATTCTTCAGGAAATTTCTTACTTAAGTATACTTTTGTTAATCCTGTTGCTAAATGAGTTATCTAATTGATGTACTGTAACAACGTCCGTTAGAAAATTTTTAATTTAAGTATACTAGTTTAGATTCTATTTTTAATTTAGTTATCTAATTGTTGTATATTAATATCATCTTTTAGGAAATTGTTAAATTACTTACACTTTTACTAATCCTATTGTTAAATCCTTAATATCGTTCTTTATAAAATTTCTAATTTATGTGTACCTTTTTAGATTATTTTTTAAATTTAGTTAGTTTAGTTATATTTGTCAAATATAGTACATTAATATCGTCCTAACTTAAGTATACTTTAGTTAATTCTATTAGTAAATCAATTATATAATCGGTTTTCATAAATATCGTCACACAAAAATATCTAACTTATGTATACTTTATTAAATTCTATTGTTAAATCAGTTATCTAATTGACGTACGTTAATAACTTTCTTCAAAAAAATCTCTAATTTAAGTATACTTCAGTAAATTCTATTACTTAATCAAATATATAATTGATATTCATTAACATCCTCACACAAAAAATTCTAACTTAAGTATACTTTTGTAAATTCTATTACTAAATCAAATATATAATTGGTGTTCCTTAACATCGTCATACAAAAATTTCTAACTTGAGTATACTTTAGTAAATTGCAATATTAAATCAGTTATCTAATTGATGTACGTTAATAACTTTCTTTAAAAAATCTCTAACTTAAGTATACTTTAGTAAATTCTTTTGTTAAATCAATTATTTAATTGATGTATATTAATAACTTCCTTTAAGAAATTAGTAACTTAAGTATTCTTTTTTAAATCCTTGTGATAAATCAGTTATCTAATTAAGTAACTTAAGTATACTTTAGTAAATCCTGTTGCAAAATCAGTTATCTAATTGATGTACGCTAACAACTTTCTTCAGGAAATTTTGAACTTAAGTATAATTTTATAAATACGATTACTAAATCAGTTATATAAATATGTTGTAAAATATTAATAAATATTTGAAATATTAAATATTTAATTTTAATTGTAATATTTTTTCAATTATTTATTATTTGATTGAACGTATTTTAAATTATGAATAATTTATGTTAAATTAACAATGTTATTAATAATAAAATTAGTATTTAGTTCTAAAATAATTTTAATAATATAAAATAATTTATTATGTAAATATAATAAAATTAAATTTAATTATTCATATTTACAAGAAAAATAACAATATAGAATTTATATTATTAATCTGTATTTAAATAGTTTATAATTCAATTTTAACGTATTGTTATAAAATACTGTATAATTATTTATTTGCTAAGTTTATATATAAAAAATCTCGTAAAAAGTAACAGTATTAAAACTTTGTATTTTTATATAAAAGTATATTCAAATCTTGAGATATAATTGGTATAAAATAAACGTAGATAGATTTAAAGTGATGGAACAGTGGTTCGAACTGATTCAAGTTTTAATGATATTCCTCGAAGATGATGGTTACAAGTGGCAATTATTCTCGATTATGCAAGGATGAAATTGATCGACTTTTCTAGTGGCGGCAAGTTAATGAATTATTCGCAGCGAACGAATTCGGAGCCAATGCAGTATTATTATATAACGAATGAAAATTAGCTGAGGTGGTAATACTACACCCCATTCTAAAATATTCAATTCAACCTCTCGATACGATACAAAAGGAAACACCCGTATCCTTTGTTGTTTCCACGCAAAAAAAATGTTCCATTCTCCGAAATTCGAAAACTCCTCATCGAGTTCCGAGCCTTAATTGAAATCGGAATTGTATGCAAATTCGAAATGCATGCATAAAATATTGGCATTGTTATGACGGACGAAGATGTTGCGTAATTAGTTTTCGCCGTAAGTATCGTCTGCGGGTCCCATTTCGGGCTCGACTGTTGAAAATTTAACTGAAATTCATCGAGCATAGTTTAGGTGCAAAGTTCAGTTGGGTTATGGGAGCGTCGGTTTTCGGTGGACGTGCAAGGGCGTAAAGGCAACGTCCTGAATTGTACTTGCGGCCGAACCTCTTATGTCAACAGGATAATCGGCGCGGCTCTAAACCAATTTATCTTAATCTAGAGGACTCGGCAAACATCCTTGACCTATTACACAATACCATCCAGGCTGTTTACGTTTTAATTAGTTTACAGCGCAGCCCCCGAGCAGAAAGCACACGGTGTGTTGCGTAAAGCGCCACCCCTGAAACTGTTTATTTAATACTTGACCTGACACCATTCATAATTGCAAATATTTATCATCCCCGTATTAACTGCAGCATGAATACCGAAACACAACAGCAAACAATGTTTGTAGGGAAGAAACGCTTCGCTTTAAATACAAATAAAAGCCCTGATTTAAAATCGTATTTACGATCGTTACGTACGATTATTGCGGACCGCGTATTTTCTTTTAATTGCGCTTACTTAAACGGAAACTCCAGATTACATTATCCACCTCGGATCCTCGTACCGTCTCAAACCCCTTTCAAACCTCCCCATTATTCCCTTAAACTCTAGTTTTATTTCCACTTAATTCGGTCGTCGACGCGACATTTGCATCCCTACAAACGTTTCCACTCTGCTTAATCATTTCTGCCGACCGATTTATTACCAGCCACTCCGGCATATAAATGAAAACTCAACTTTATTTCCTATTACGATCTGTATACTTTATTTCCTTCCAACCGAATCACAAACATCATTGTATATATTTTTGATTTTTCAATAAATTCACAACACAAAATCACAAATATTTCCATTTCCTTCAACAAAACCTTTACATTCTTATTAAAATCTAATTAAAATTATTTCAATAAAAATTTGTAATAATATTTCGATCTGCATACTTTCCTTCTTTCCATTCAAGTCACAAACATCTATGTATATATTTTTTATTTTCCAACAAATTTACAACACAAAATCTTTAATATTTTTAGTTATTTCAACAAAACACATACATTTTTATTTTTTTGTAGTAACAAATTTGCACATAACATCTAATTAAAATTAGAAAATTAATAAATGATTGTTTTTTTAAAAAGTCACAAACATCATTGTATTATTTTTTATTTTTCAACAAATTCACAACACAAAATCACAAATTTTTCCATTTCCTTCAACAAAACATTTACATTTTTATATTCTTATTAAAATCTAATTAAAATTATTTCAATAAAAAAATTGTAAAAATATTTAGATCTGCATACTTTCCTTCTTTCCATTCAAGTCACAAACATCGATGTATATATTTTTTATTTTCCAACAAATATACAACACAAAATCTCTAATATTTTTAGTTATTTCAACAAAACACATACATTTTTATTTTTTTGTAGTAACAAATTTGCACATAACATCCAATTAAAATTAGAAAATTAATAAACGATTGTTTTTGTAAAAAGTCACAAACATCATTGAATTATTTTTTATTTTCCAACAAATTTTCAACACAAAATCCCTAATATTTTCATTTATTTCACCAAAAACTTATACATTTTTAATATTCTTGTATTAACAAATTTACACATGAAATCTCATTAATATTACCTAAATAATAAGCAATCAATCACTAAAATATTAATGAATTTGTAATAATATTTGGATCTGTATACTTTCCTTCCTTCCATTCAAGTCACAAACATCATTGTATAATTTTTAAAGTTTTTCAACTTTTCACAAATCAAAATCACTAATATTTTGAGTTATTTCAATAAAACACATAAAGTTGTATATTCTTAACATATTTGGACATAACATCTGATTAAAATTAGAAAACTAATAAAAAATTAATTAATTAAAAAAGTCACAAACATCATTGAATATATTTTTTATTTTTTAGCACATTCAGAACATAAAATCACTAATATCTTCATTCATTTCACCAAAAACGTATACATTTCGATATTCTTGTATTAACAAATTTATACATGAAATCTAACTAGAATTAGCTAAATAATAAACAACCAATTACAGAAATTTTAATGAATTTGTAAAAATATTTGTATCTGTATACTTTATTTGTAAAGTCATAAAAATCACTGTGCAAAGAATTATTTTTTTAATAAATTAACAACACAAAACCTCTAATATTTTCATTTCTATATACTTCAAAAAAACACATAGATTTTTATATTCTTGTGTTAACAACAATTGTGTTAATAAATTTCGAAAATATTAAAGAATTTCCAAAAATATTTGGATTATGCTATTCCGACATATAAATGAAATATGAACTTTAAATTTACTTAAATTAACACAAAAAATTTAATTAAAATTAGCAAAATTATAAATAATCAATTAATGAATTTTTTAAAAGTCACAAACATCATTATATATATTTTTTAAATTTCAACAAATTTTCAACACAAAATCTTTAAAAATTCAATTTACTTCAAGAAAACGCATATATTTTTATACTCTTGTGTTAACAAATTTGCACATAATATCTACTTAAAATTATCCAAATAATATACAATAAATTACTAAAATATTACAGTATTTCTAAAAATATTTGAATTATTGAATTATTATGCCATTTTGGCATATAAATTAAATTTCAATTTTATTTTGTATTCCGATCTGTATACTTTTTTTCCATTAATCCAAGTCACAAACATCATTTTATATATTTTTTATTTTTCAAAAAATTCCCGACACAAAATCTCTAATAATTTTATTTATTTCACCAAAAACGCATACATTTTTATATTCTCGTAATACTAAATCTATACAGGAAATCTAATTAAAATTAAAAAAATAATAAATAATGAATTTTTAAAAAATCATTGTTTTATATTTTTTTGACGAATTCAATAACACAAAATCATTAATATTTTCATTTATTTCATCAAAACCTAATATATTTTCATATAGTTGTATTAACAAATTTCCACATAATTTCTAATGAAAATCAGTTAAATAATTAATAATTAATTACAAAAATATTAATGAATTTGTAAAAATATTTTCTTTATGTATTTTTTGTAATTTTTCACATATTTTGATTGTCTGTAATTATAAACATATAAATTGAGTCTGCAAAAATCTAAATTTTATGTACAAAAAAAAAATAAAACAACATTTTATTATAATAACTTTATTTTGGCTTCAAAAAAATATTGATTTTTCCAGTTTATTTATATAGAAAATACTATAAAAATCGTAAATTTAATTTCAATATTTTAATAAAAATAGATTTACATGAATTGTGTGAATTTCAATATTCTATTTTATTAAAATATATATAGATATATTAAAATTACGTGGATGCAAAAATATTCCATTCAGTAATTTCATTAAAACGGATCGATTTAATGAAATTAATTATGCCTTATTTCCGTCGAATATCGTGAATATTCATGAGCGCATTTCGCTTTGATTGGATCATTCAAATCCGATATTTCATTTTCTTTTCACACTGTATTAACCAACAAATTTCTTATAATTTTTTTCAATAAAGTTTAAAATTTCTATCTGCTTAAATTATTCGTATATTAAAAACTGTTTTTAAATTTAGTAAACCGTACTTATACATTTCAAATTCTGTACATTTTTGAGTGAGTCATACCTAGTTTGAGTAATAAATTTATTTACTTTTTTGTAAAAAAAATCATAGATTTAATAATAATATTAATATTTATTCCAGCAATAAATGGCAAAAAAAAATTAATACAATAAAATAAAATTCAACTGCTTAAAATTATTGAAAACTTTAGTTAGTATTAATTGTAATTTCAATAATAAATCCTGTAAATAAGTTTTTCAGTTTTAAATTAAATGATGGCATTTGGAATGAAATTACGTGTACAGTTTCTGGCTGTGTTCGTTGATGGATATTATGTGACATATGCAGATGTCTATGATTTAGGTTGGTTTTCAGGAAGATTACTAGCCTGGAGAGGAGAGCTAACGAAGCTGAACGCGCGCAGTAAGTTGGATTGCAGTGCGAAAGTTTTCCATTTAATAATGTACATTATGTAATAAATACCATTATGTAATTGCGGAGAAAAATGGAAGAGGAATGTTTGTCAGAATATAAACAACCTTAAGTATATACTATATATAGTACATCCATCATTCAAGCTCGAAGTCTGTTTCTTTATAAAGCGTTCTCCGGCATCTGGGTTGACGCCGAAATTGCGATGAATTAATTAATTGCAGAAGTTCTCTCTCTCGAATGCAACTAAAACTGCATAGGCGTCAAAGTTTATACACATTTCTGAAATCCAGGGCGCGCCAAGACAACTGTAAAATTCATTTAATCCTAGTAACAGTCTTCCTCTCTCTCTCTCTCCAGAAAAGCATACATGCACACACTCTAACAATGGTTTTGGGAGATTGACAAAACCGCGCGACGACGGCTGATGATATGGGTCGTCCGAGTACTAGTCTCCTGTACCATTCCACCAGAAAAACCACCCTCTGCGCTCTCCTGAAGTCTGGGGTCATGCAGGTGCCCGCTTCCATTAAATTTGGAAACCCTTTACAAAGCCATGCACATTCATACTTCAGACAAACATTCATTTGCCCATTCCAATGGAACATAAAGCCCAAACGTAATTGAGTAACGGGAAGCAGCTCCGGGGCGTTATCGAATCGTTGCTGTTGTTATGTTGTTGCATGCGGTTTAAAACCGGCCTCGCCCTTTTCCCTTCCGAGTTTCCTTCTGGATTTTGGGAAGATGAAATCCGAGAGGAGTAGGGCGTACATCGATCGCTAATTAAGTGCATTTACACTGTCGACGAAGTGAACTGGGTACGGTCTTCCTATTTCTACCAGTCTATGGGATTCTACGATTTCCGGGTATTCGATAATATATCTACTCGGGAAGCTTTCACCATGATTGGGTTGTACATTTAATCATCGCGATTACGTGAGGTTTTTTTTTTTTGGTTCATTATTTCTTTTCCGAGCACTTGCAAAACTAAAGCCACGTTTCAATCAGATTCCAGGCATGTGCGCGACTCGGAATATTATGGACTGAGCTGAGCGGAAAGCAAAGTTTTTCAATTAAACGATATTACCGATGAAAAGTTAATCCAGAAATTTCTATTATACCTTGACAAATCCTCGTAAAACTTTTACTATTATGTACATTTTTATATTAAAACAAACCTTTCTACAACTTTATTTTTTAAATAATAAAAATATTCCTTATTATTATCCATTTTCTAATAGTTTTACTACTTTTAAATTATAAAAAAAACAAACGTAAATATAAATTTATTTTAATACAAAATAATTGCTATTATATTGAAAATAATTTAATTATTGATAATAATAATAATAAATACAAAAATTAATAATTTTGGTTCGGTATAATAAAAAGAAATCGATTTGAGCAACGTGACATACATTTGTAGTATTCATGTGACCCTACCTTTGCGTGCTGCAAAACATACAACTTAACGAATTGTTAAATGTTAGTTTACTCGCGTTCCGCTTAAAATAGCCCTCTTCATTAGTCATGATTTCATAACAACAAAACCACGAAAAATTACGTTATCTTACAATTAATTTCTTTTTTTTATATATAATTATTTATAAATAGATATAATAGCCAAATCTAACAAGATTTTAATTTACTTGCAAATTATCCTTTACGATTTATAAAATTAAATATAGAAAAACAAATAAATTAACCATTTTCGGATGGTTGGCGAATATATCCGCCCTATCATTTACACAAGATAATAGCTTTTGGAAAATTTTATATTAGTAATCGTAATAACAATAAACATTTTTAATAAAGCTTTGACGTTATTCATGATATGAAACTATACCTACCGATTCATAATTTGAAATTTAGAAAAACTTAAGAAATATTCAAATAAATTTAATATTAAACATTTGCGGATGAGTGGCGAATATATCCGCCCTGCTCTTTAAGCAGGATAATATGCTTATTCAAAACGTTATATCAGTACTAGTAGTAATATAGTCATTGAATCTTCACACAAAATTGTCGAACGTCAAATTTCTAAACATTTTTTATAAAGTTTTGACGTTATTCATATCAATTCACATAACTTTCAATGTTGATACATGAAATTGCTGAAAGTCTATTAATATTTATTTATAATTTACATTTATGTTTGCGTTCAAACATTCGTCAATCAACTACGGTCAAAGTGAGATTAAAGTACTTTTTCTTAATTTTTGGATAAATTGAATGTACATTTGCCGGAAAATGTATATATTTTTCAAAAATATTTGAAAAATACTGAAAAAAATATTACATAATAATTATTGAAGAAAAATTAAGTTGGTAAATATGAAAAATTCATATAAACAATTTGCATTTACGTCTATATTCATACATTCGCCAAAAACTATGGTCAAAGTGAGTATAATGTACTTTCTCTTAATTTCTAGAAGCATATGTGTATTGAATGTACATTTGCCGGAAAATGTATATATTTTAAAAAAATATTTATATACACATATTTTGTATTACCTGAAAAATACTGATAAAATAAATAATGATTGAAGTAAACATTAATTTGGTAAATATGAAAAATTCTTATAAACAATTTGCATTTATGTTTACGTTTATACATTCGCCAACCAGCATCGGCCGAAGTGAGTATAAAGTAATTTCTCTTAATTTTTAGAAGCATATGTATATTGAATGTACATTTGCCGGGAAATGTATATATTTTTCGAAAATATTTATATACACATATATTTTATTACTTGAAAAATACTGAAAAAAAAAATAACCATTTAAGTAGAAAAATTGGTATATATGAAAAATTCATATAAACAATTTTCAGGTTTATACATTTGCCAAAAGCTATGGTCAAAGTAAGTATAAAATACTTTCTCTTAATTTTTAGAAGCATTCTAAAATATTTATATACACAAATTTTGTATTACTTGAAAAATACTGAAAAAAATAATAAATAATAATAATTGAAGTAGAAATTAATTTGGTAAACACGAAAAATTTGCATTTATGTTCACCTTTATACATTTGCCAAAAACTACGGCCAAAGTGAGTATAATGTACTTTTTCTTCATTTCTAAAAGCGTATGTTTATTGAGTATACATTTGCCGGAAAATGTATATATTTAACGAAAATATTTATATATACATATTTTGTATTACTTGGGAAATATTGAAAAAAAAAAATCATTGAAGTAGATCAACTGGTATATATGAAAAATTCACATAAAAAATTTACATTTACATCTACGTTCATACATTCGCCAAAAACTATGGTCAAAGTGAGTATAATGTACTTTATCTTAATTTTTAGAAGCTTATGTTTACTGGAAAATGTATATATTTAACGAAAATGTTTATGAACACATAATAATCATTGAAGGTAACATGTTATGTAATTTATAGTAAAATTGCTTGGCGTATCCAATATAAGAATGTGTTTCAGTAAAAGAAATCCGCCAGTATTATTTATAGGAGATTGGAGATTGAGTAACGTTGTAATTTATATTTGGTGGAAGGGTTCTCTTTGTGGAATGTGCCGTGTGTGCATCGAGTGTGCAATCTCAGCTGTGCCCAGACAATGATACATTGTCTTGCATCACGGAACCTCGAGGTTTGATCAACCCGAACGAGATTAATTGAGTGATTAATCTAAATCCGCGGCGAAATGCACGGAAAGCCCCACTAACAATCCTATGTTGTTGCTGCTGCTGCTACGGAGATCGGCCAAAAAGGAATGTCGAAATAAACCCGGTTAATTAAACGCCAGGGATAGCCGCTCATTAGTAACTGAAACCGCTGAAAATTGATTTTCACTTGATTTCCGAACGAAAATACATCCACTTGATAGATGCTTTTACCATCAAATCCATTTCACTCATGAAGCGATTGAGACATAAACAAAACGATACATATTATTAGTAATTATTATTAAACACATATTTTTATACTCGTCTGGAGTAAAAGTTTTGCTGTTTGTTGTTGTGACTTGTTTTTCTCCCCCTCACCAATTACATCTATTATATCCAGTTTTCGGATCGTTACTATTACATAACGCTAAGTGTTATTAGTTACTGGAATTGGGTGGAAGGAGCCAAAGTAATACACCTTCATTAATTTAATCCATATCCACTTATTGTGAATTATTTATTTGTAAATTTCGGACACGCCTGAATTACATCAAATATTTATACATTGTATACTTACGTGCATACACCTACACAAACTTGTAATTATTTCAGTACCAAAAAACTGAACGAAATTAAATAAACGAACAATTCAAAGCGAAAAAAATAACAAATATTCCAATCAAAAAAAAAATGGAATACGTGACACGTTACGTAATGTATATTTGATTACAAATAATTGCTTGTTTTGTGTTTGTTTCATTGAATTATAGTTTTTATATTAATCCAAATTCACAACTGAAAAATAATTTATTAATAAATTATTTTTTTGAAATTGCCAAAATTGATAATCATATTGAAATAATAATTATTGGGTTGTTCGAAAAGCAATTTCGTTTTTGTATTATTTCTTATTTTTTATATTATATAAACATTTTATTTATTTATATATATTTCACTTAATTAATTACGCTCTAAATTTTATCTTAAAAATAATTAAATGATTGCGTAATTAAAAATTAACAGCTAGTGAAAATTTAAAAGTAAATATTACAAATTTTGATATTTATATTTCCTATTGCGTTTCATAATATTTTTTTTATAAATCTATATCTTTCATAAAACTAAAATTTTGAGTGTGAATCAATTAATTACCAAATCCGATTTTATCCACTTTTTCTATAGAATTTTAATTAATCTTCTTATATAATCAAGTTTAATGAAATGGTTTATATAAGAATTTATCAAAATTTTAAATTAAATTTTAATCAATCCTGTTATATAAAGATCTTCAAATTTTAGATATTATTGATAATCAGGAAATTTTAAGTAATTTAATTGTGAATATTGAAGTAATTTACATTTCACTTAATTATTTAATATGTAAAAATAGGATTTTATCTTAAAAGTAATTAAATGATTAGATAATTAAAAATTAACAGCAATTTTAAAAGTAAATATTTCAAATTTTAATTAATTATTTTACGGATTAAATTAACAATTTTTCTAATTTAAATGTATTTTGATCAATGAATAATTATGTAACAAAATTGAAGATCTTTAAAACCTATTTACTAAATCTTTTAAATTCCTGTTAAAAAAAATGGAATATAGAAATTTTCGTCAATATTTCTCATTAAATTAACATTTTTAATTCTGATTAATTATTTTACAAATTAAATCGATATTTTTAGATAAATTAATATTTACTATAGCGTTTCATAATCTTTTTTTTGTTTTTAAATTTTATTGTATTTCTATTAATGAATGTAACAAAATTTAATTTCATCCAGTTTTCCTAAAAAATATTAATAAATAATTAAATAAAATTTAAAATATTGATTAATTGTTTTAACATTTTTTGTAAAATTCATATTTTATAATGTATCACAATATTTTTTTTTGTGATAAATTTTTATCCTTAATTTTAATTGAACTTTGAAAACTAAAACTGATTTGAATTTTGATAAATCCTCTTATATAATTAATTTTAAATAAATGAATATTTTTCTATTACATTTTAATCAATCTTGTTATATAAAGATCTTAAAATTTTAGATATTATATACAATCTGGAAATTTTCAGTGATTCATTTGTGGAAATTGAAGGAAAACCGGCATTTAGAAACGATTGTTTAAATTGAAATTAATTAAGGGTAATTTATGGGCGACGTCGGATCGGCTTAATTTATAGTTTGCGAAATAACCGAGTTATTAAAGTTTTGACAAAAAAAAAATATATATAGAAGAAGTAAAAGGAAGAAAGAGCTTTCCGCCAATGTCGTAACGCAATTACTGCTGCCGTTTCGAAATTTATTATAAGTTACTTTGCCTTCCGCCCCAAATCTGTTTAACTTTTACGATTCCATGCGATCCGCTCCACTGTTTCCAACCGTCCCTCATTCTTTATAGCTATACATCTTTTTCGTGATGCGAATTATAAATAATCTCCGAATAAAATTACTACGGTGGAACGAATTCAACTCTGCAAAAAAAGCAAAGATTTTTATTTTTGAAAGCAAAAAATATCCGTTCGTGTCTCGACAAGTAATTCAATCTATAAAGAAACGTATTTAATATAGAGACAAAATATATTTTATGTCACATTTCAAAGGAAATTTCAAATAATTTAAAAATAATAATGAACGTTTATTTTAAGAATATTAAAAAAAAAACTAAATGTTTTATATTAAAATGAAGATTTCCACTTTTTAAATATTTTAATTGAAACTTTCTTATAATTTATAATTTTTGTTCACAATTTTTGGATGAAACTTTCCTGCAGATATTTAGATGCTACAGACGGATTATCATTTGTAGTTCACAAAATTTTTCATAATTTTACTTGAAATATTAGATTCTCAAGATATGTATTACCCGGCGCATCCACCATAAAAATATAGTAAATTCTAATTAAAATCTAATATATTTTCTAATATTTTTTCAATTTAACAGACAAAAAACATTTATTTTATTGGAAATTTACATTCGAAATATTTGTGTGAAGTTATAAGGGTGACAAGTGTCCGGTTCTGAAAAATGATCCATGCAGTACATGATTGACGTAACTGCGTGCAGATTTTTTTTATTATTAGTATTTCTGTGTGTACCGACCGGCGAATATTCAGCAGTTTTCCTGTTACATAATGCATGCGCTGAAAGTGAAATGAAATCGAGCGCAGAGTGGCGGAGGGATGATGGAAAAAGAAAATGAATATACGCTTGTCAAAATACATATTTTACGGCGTGTTTACGCACGCAAAAAAAAACATAAAAATTGTTGTTTCAATTTCATTCCCGCATCGATTCGAATTACATTCGTTCATTTGCTTTATTTATATTTAAGAGTTGGAATTTAATGATAATTCAAATAATTGGATTAATGGAAATTATTTTAAATATTTTTTTTTTTTTTTTTTTTTTTTTTTTTTTTTTTTTTGTTTGTGGCATCGACAGCGAAGGTCATTAGCCATAAGATTAATATTAAACCATAATAAATAAATAATAAATGGACGGACAGAGACAAAAAATGACTAGAAACTGATTAGTCAGAGACCAAATATAGTTTAAAAAATAAATAAATAAATAAGTTAAAAATATAGACAAATATGTATAAAAATGTAAATATAAAATGTATACGTAACGGATAATATTAAAAAACTTAATTGTAAGGACAATAAATATACGATGACTAGCAACAGGTAATCCGTGACTACATATAATTGAGAAGCAATAAATAATAAATAAATAAACATCAGCAGATATGCGTATTTACTGGGGAAGTAAATAAATAAATAAGTAAATAAAAATAATGATAATAAAATAATAATGATAAGGGGAGGCTCTATAACCTCGTGAAGAGGCCAGAAACTCTCAAAAATGTCAGTAATGATTCTATAGAGCCAGGAGTATTGCCGAGATCATACTCCAATGCGCCCCGCAAACCTGCCTCCACACGCTGAAGCTCGTAAAGAGAGCATTCCTCAAATATGTGGGCGACAGACAAAGGAACCCGGCACTCCCGGCAAATCGGGGCATCATCCCTATTCATGATGTAAGAATGGGTTAATCTAGTATGGCCAATTCTCAGTCTAGCCAAAACAACTTGTTCTCTTCTGGATAAGGACAAGGGGAATTTCCAAGTCGAAACAGATGGTTTTATCCGCTTAAGCTTGCTGTCTATTGCAAGCCACTCCGACTGCCACTCAGCGAGAACCCTCACAGACACGAAGGACCTAACGTCGTCAGGCCTACAAGGAGCGCCAATGCGGAAGCCACCAGCAGCCGCCTCCCTGGCAGCAGCGTCAGCAAGATCGTTGTCCCCTATGCCAAGATGCCCGGGAATCCAAACAAATCTGATATCATAACCTTGCACGCTAAGTTCGAACAACCTGTCCAAGAGGAGCTGCACGAAAGGGTCTCCAGACCAAACGTGTGTGATAGAATCCAAGGCGGCCACGGAATCAGTGAAGACAAGGAAGGATTTCTCGCACTGTGAACCGAAGTGGTCCAAAGCTCGCCATATCGCGTAAAGCTCGGAAGTAAGCACACCCGAAAGTTCAGGAAGAGCCCAAGAACGAACCTCACCCTCCATTACATATGCGGAACCCGAACCCGAGTCGCTAACTGAGCCATCCGTAAATACACTGATAAAACCTGGGTGTCCCCCAAGAATTTCATCCAGAAGTTCCTCGAAAACTGAGAGAGATGTCGTAGACTTGGGAAGGAAGGTCATATCCCTGAGCACTCTGGGATACAGTAGCCAGGGCGGGTAGATGGAAAAACCAGCATCATACGTCACAGGCAGCCCAAGATCAAGGCGAGACCGGAGTTCGTGAGCACGAACCGGAACCGGTCTCGTGAAAGTAGGCCTGGACAAAAATCTGACTATTAGATCGTTATTCTTAAACATGTTGAAATTAAAATGAGCGGTGTTCGATAGAATAGCCAGCTCGTATCGCAGAAGGAATTGATTACGCCTACAGCTGAGAGGAGGCATACCCGCTAGACACAAAAGACTAGAAATGGGAGAATTTTTTTAATTTCAATATTTCATTTACAAAATATGTAATATATAATTAATTAGCACTTTACCCGGCGTATCCACCATTTTTTATACTTATTAAATTCTATTATTAAATTCTACATAATATAATAAAATAAGTAGAAAATTTTATTTTATTATTTAATTTTGTGTGGTTTTTCACTGGTCAAATTTTAATTTTTTACCACGAATTTTATTAGTTTTTTTACTTTGTTTTATCGTAGATGAAATATTTCTCATCCCTTATTACAATTCGTTGTAAACGGTTTATTTCTGTAATATTTCAGAAAATAATTGTAATGTGTTATCCTTTATTATTCTCTGCTGAAAAATTTTCATTCCATTTATCTTGCCAATGACTAAATATATATTTCATATAAAAATTGTAATTATTTCATTTTCAACTGAATGTAATTTAAGTTTTCATAAGATAAAATTATTTTATTTTTTAAATTACCCGGCGCATCCACCTTATATTTTTGGATAATTTTTGTGTTTTTGGTGTCTGCATTCGTGTCTAGTAGATTTTAATTATATTTTATATAAAATTGTAATCATTTTATTTTTGAACTTAAAGTATTAAACTTTTTATAAAAATAAAGGATTTTAATCAAATCTTATTATTTTCAATATTAATAAAATAATACATTATTTTTTAAACATAAGATCTGCAATATTTTTATATTATACAAAATATTTCATTTTAATCTTAAAAACAGTACTTATTTCATTTTTTCTATGTATGAAACCTAAAGCATTTTGAATTTTTACAATTTCTTTATTTTCACTTAAATCATGTCAATTATTTATGTAATGTCCAAATTACGTTCAGATCATTCCTAATTTTGCCCTTTTCACTTATTAAAGTGAAAGTATTTTCATACCATTTTTTTATATGAAATTACATAATAATTAATTTTATCCTTGTGATCTATTCTAATTTGGTTTTCATTCCATCTCAAAAATTAAGATGAATTTCTTATTCTTCGTTACAATACGTTGTAAAATAGTTTATTTCAGTAATAATTCAGAAAATAATTAAAATAATCCTCTGCTAAAAATTCATGAGATTTCCAAATTCCCATTCCATTTATTTTACCAATAACTTTAAATATATTTTATATAAAATTGCAATTATTTAATTTTTAAGTGAAGGTAATTCTAAAAACATGAATTACAAAAAATAAATTATTTACCCGGCGCATCCACCATAATTTTCTCCATAATTTTGAACTTTCTGCTTATTTCAGTTCAAGTATTTTCAAATCTTATATTTTTTTAATTGAAAATAAATTATATTTCGTTTAAATTACATATTACACAATAGTTCTTATTTCACCTGAAGAATTTTTCAATTTCGTCTCCTCCATGTGCCGATATTTTTTTTTTCTTTTTTTTTCTCTTGACGTGCGCTCTTGTTCGACCTTTAGAAGGCGTTTTCGAGAGTGGGTGACTTCGATTCTGTCTGCGCCCGTCGACAATCTTATTACTTCCCGACATGAATCATTTAATCCCGGATTAAGAGACTAGCGTGTTGACGAAATAATAACTTCAGACGACGACGGCAGTCGTAAAATAAATTGAGCTCCGTCACGAGGACGACGGTTTTCCACCCGAATGGGACGAGAGCAAGAAAATCGCGCGTATAAGAGAAGAAAGAAAATCCGAAGACGCACACAGAGATTTCTTTTCACTTTTTTTTTTTGGATTTATTTAATTATGATTTTAAAAAGTGTACAGGCAAGATCTTCGATTAAGGCGTGCTTAAATGTACGAGCATTTCGTATTCTGGAAGCGTAAGAGCGCTCATAAATTCATACACATCTCTTGAATAAGTATTCTTGCTTTGTTTTCCCTCCTCCATCAAGATGTATAAAAATTCCACCGTACAGCCTGAAATTGACGTAAACCATACATTACTCGCTCCTTTTATATCACTCAGACAACACTCTCACCAGAATTCCAAATATCTTCAATCGAATAAGCAATAATACATTCATGAACATACAACAAAAGTTTTTTTTAATATAACAAAATTTCCATTTATTTATTTTCAAATTTACCATAACTTTCATAATCGACTAACACTAAAGTTAACATTAATCTACAGTTAATTTCAGTAATTTTCAAAGTTTGTGAAATTTAAACTTAATCAATGTTAGATACTATAAATTCATGAATTTTAACTGTGACAACAAGATTGAATCATTTACATGAATGAAACAGAAAGATTTTTTCTTGCCTTGCTGAATTTTTCATTGTCGGTGGCTGAACCGTCGCAACCTTGAACCCTTCATTGTGTCCTGCGACCTCCGCATGTAACGTTACACCTTCGACCCTGCAGAAAACCAACACGAAGAAAAAAAAATAAAATAAAATACTGCGAACGAGATTTTCGTAGGGTCTTTTCATACCTTTTTTTTCTTCTTATATATCCCAGATGTAATCGCACCACTGTTGTACACTCTAATAATTTATGCCCTCATTTTAGATCTAAACTTGATTTCACTTTTTTACTATCAAATTCTAATATTATACGCGTTACGTAATTTTATCAAAAAATATATTATATAACAAGGGGTAGCCAAATAAATTACCTTTGAGAACTATATTTTAGTAAAGAATATTTTAAAGTACATTGTACATTTTTACAGACGTTACTTTCATGATTGGAAACTAATGAATAAATCCTTAGAAATTAATTCAAAAAATTACAACAATAGGATGAAAAGTCGGTTTTTGTATAGACACTAATTAAGTAGATGATGACTTTAATATTATATAATTTTAAAGAATGTCTATATGTCTTAATTTATTAAATTTTCAGGTCTACAAAAAAAATTATTGATATTTTATAATATTTTGTTAAAATAAACTTTAATATTTATATTATGTGAATTTAAAATATTAAAATTCTTTACTCAATTAATTATTTGACGTTTTTATTAAATAAAGCATGAAATCAATGGAATAGTGTGATGTGTATAAATTTTATTTAGATAAATTAATGAAGATTGTCCACATAGGAAACATTCAGATTATTATTCTTTAGTTAAATTCTTTAATGAATTTTTCACATAAAAATTCAGTAATTTTCACTTGCAAAAAAGTGTAAAATTTAAGATTAATCAATGTTAAATGCTAAAAAAATATGAATTTAATTAATTTGAATTTGCAACAAACTGGTGATATTATATAATTTTAAATAATAAATATATGACTTAATTTAATAAATGTTCATGTATGTATTGAATTTATGGATATTTTTAATACTTTTCGTTAAAATAAAATAAACTTTAATCTTTATTTATTTATATTATTTGTAGTTAAATTATTAAAATTTGTTACTCAATCAATTATTTGGCGTTTTTAGTAAATAAAGTAAGAAATCATTGGATTAGCATGATTTTTTATAAATTTTATGGTTTTTCTAATGCAATAAATTCATGAAGATTGTCCACATCGGAAACTAAAGAGACAAGAGTGTTTTTTTTAGTATTCATAACTTTCATAATTGAGAAACACGAAAGTTAATATTATGTTTTTTTTCACATTAACAATGCATTCATTTCAGTAATTTTCAGTTGCAAAAATGCGTGGATTGTGTAAAATTTAAGATTGATCAATGTTAGATACTAAAAATTCATTAATTTAATTAATTTGAACTTGATTTAATTATAAGCATATTATATAATTCTATATGAAATAACATAATACATTTTCAGGTATATAATAAATTTAAAGTCTTTATTTATTGATATTATATTAAGTTAAATTCTCAAAATTCTTTACTCAATCAATAATTATAATAGAAAAAAGGACATCTAATCAAAGGGATAAGTCTTTCAGATCATTTATTCAATTAATTGGCGTTTATAATAAATAATAAAGTAGTGAGATAAATTCTTGAAGATTGTCCAGATAGGAATGTAGAGAGACAAGGGTAGCCGTTATATGTAATTGACCGATGGAAACTGTTTCGGTTCGGTATTTGCAGGGCGGAACATATGTTCGTGAGGGTAATAAATGTTTCTAAATTTTGTGAACGCGAAATCTCTACCATCTCTCTCCGATGCTTTCGGCAACGGTTGTGTTCGTGGGGTCCTTCCTTTTAACGTAAATTCTGTGTCGGCAGTGGTTTACTCCGGAGGGTGGGACCTGATCTATAGACCATTATGTCTTCGGGGGTCTTGAGGTAGCGAGATCCGAGGTGCACAAATAGAGTAAATATTCTCGTGGAGAAAATATCTGCTCGCTATTGGATATTGATTAGACCCCATCGCACGGTAACGACGGTTCAACGTGTATTTATCTCGAACCTTCCTTCGAATCCTCCTCCTCCTCCGACGCCCTTTTACTTTGTTCCCATCTCGACGAAGCGCAACCGCATTTTATTCCGATTCGGTCTTTTTAATTTGAATGGCAAGAGAGTCCTCTTCCATTCCATTCTATTCTCTCTTTTTTTTCTCCATTTGGTGAGCGAGCAATAAATATTTTGAGAACAGTCGTAATCGCCTGAGTGAGGGACAGCAATTATGGTGCCGTTTTTCCTCGGATTTTATATCCTTCGGAAGAGCCATCTCATCAAAGTAATCTCGACACTGCACCTCGTCCATTATTAGAAGTCGTCCGCGGCAGCAGTAATCCGGGTGTTCCCTCTGCCTATGCAATCCTTTTTACTCTCTATCCTCTCCCCTTCCCCATGCATATCCTGCCATCCGATGATCCTGCATCCCCGAAGCGCCGCTTCATTTCGTCGGCCCGTACTCGTTCTCCTCTTTGTGTGTGCATCATCCCATCGCTTGTCAAAGAAACTGATTTCAGGCTGAATCTACTCCTTCTTCCACCTCCTTTTCCAGACCCCGGGGATGTATTGTTTTTAAGACGGCTGCGACGGCGACGAACAAATGATCGGGCTCCAAAGAGGAACTCCTTCCATCCATCCTCGCACCACCCCCGTCTATCCATCACCCCGGCAACGTTAAACCCAAACACTCTGCTCTCTTCCGAGTTTGAAAATGTTCTCAGTCCGTACACAAACATATACAGAATCCAAAACACATCTGTGTATAGGAAAGGGGAGCATCGATTTAACCATTGAATCGTTTTCGCCGATCCTCCGAGAATATTCTTAATGGAAATAGCTTAACTTTCTCAATTAAGTCATTCCACAATCGAGGCGGTTGTACACCGCTGCAGATCCATTCCGGTCCCAAATGTAAACCAATATACATTTTATTGCATGCGGCGAGTTCAGGCAACGCCGCACTCATATACACAAACACACACACAACACACAGAGAGAGACACACACACACGCAGTTATATAACTTTTTGTATGCGAATTATGGGGCAAAGTTTTCCGCAGATAATTATTTGGCTTGAAAATTGCCTCAGGGCGGAGGGCCGTGCGACCGAGGTGCGACCCTAAACTTCCCGAAAGCCATTTACATCTATTCCATTCATTGTAGACTTAAATTAAATGCAACTTTTTATATACAGGTAAACAAAAATACTATGCATATTAATATATAACAAATAAAATTATAGTTTCACTCAGTTTCAACAATAATTCAATTTTGACAACTCATTGCAGACAAACCACGAATGTCACGAAAACCAATATAAGTACGTTTTAAAAGCTAATTCATTACTTTTAATTGATTTATCCAATAACAATATTGCTAATCAAGCTTGTCGACTTATGCAACTAAATGTAAAGACGTTGCTTATTATGCTTTTGGTTGATGCAATTTTAACAACTCATTGCAGACAAATCACAAATTTTGCGAAAATCAATATAAGCGCGTATTAAAGGCTAATAAATTTACTTTAATTTAGTTAACCAATGATTATATTGCTTGTCATGGTTGTCGACTTATGTAACTAAATGTAAAGACGTTGTTTATTATGCTTTTGGTTGATGCAATTTTAACAACTCATTGCAGACAAATCACAAATTTTACGAAAATAAATATAAGCGCGTATTAAAGGCTAATAAATTTACTTTAATTTAGTTAACCAATGATTATGTTGCTTGTCACGGTTGTCGACTTATACAACTAAATGTGAAGACGCAGCTTATTATGCTTTCGGTTGATTCAATTTTGACAACTCTTTGCAGATAAACCACGAATATTACAAAGACGAAAGGAAAGGCATTTTAAAGCCTAAAAAAATTACTTTAATGGAATTATCTAATATTTATATTGCTTATCACGGTTGTCGACTTATGCAACTAAATGTGAAGACGCAACTTATTATGCTTTCGGTTGATTAAATTTTGACAACTCATTGAAGACAAACTAAGAACGTTACAAATACCATTTTAAACGCGTTTTAAAGCCTAAGTAATATACTTTAATTAAGCATTCCAATGATTATATTGCTCGTCAAGTTTGTTGATTTATGTAACAAAATGTAAAGACGCAGCTTATTATGCTTTCGGTTGATGCAATTTTAACAACTCATTGCAGACAAATCACAAATTTTACGAAATTCAATATAAGCGCGTATTAAAGGCTAATAAATTTACTTTAATTTAGTTAACCAATGATTATGTTGCTTATCACGGTTGTCGACTTAAGCAACTAAATGTGAAGACGCAGCTTATTATGCTTTCGGTTGATTCAATTTTGACAACTCTTTGCAGATATACCACGTATATTACAAATACGAAAGGAAAGGCATTTTAAAGCCTAAAAAAATTACTTTAATGGAATTATCTAATATTTATATTGCTTGTCACGGTTCTCGACTTATGCAACTAAATGTGAAGACGCAACTTATTATGCTTTCGGTTGATTAAATTTTGACAACTCATTGAAGACAAACTAAGAATGTTACAAATACCATTTTAAACACGTTTTAAATCCTAAGTAATATACTTTAATTGAGTATTTAAATGATTATATTGCTCGTCAAGTTTGTTGATTTATGTAACAAACTGTAAGGACGCTGCTTATTATGCTTTCGGTTGATACAATTTTTACAACTTATTGCAGACAAACCACGAAGGTAACAAATACTAGTGTAATCACCATTTAAAGCCTAAATAATTACATATAATTGTGTTATCAAATGAATACATTACTAGTGAAAGTTGTCAAATTATGCAACTAAATGTAAAGACGCAGATTATTCAGCTTTCGGTTGATCCAATTTTGACAACTCATTGCAGACAAACCACGAAGGTAACAAATACTAGTGTAATCACCATTTAAAGCCAAAATAATTACATTTAATTGTGTTATCAAATGAAAACATTGCTAGTGAAAGTTGTCAAATTATGCAACTAAATGTAAAGACGCAGCTTATTCAGCTTTCGGTTGATTCCATTTTGACAACTCATTGAAGACAAACTAAGAATGTTACAAATACCATTTTAAACGCGTTTTAAAGTAATATACTTTAATTGAGTATTCCAATGATTATATTGCTATTCAAGTTTGTTGACTTATGTAACGAAATGTAAAGACACTGCTTTTAATTAGTTTCTTGAACTTGGACTCTAATTAAATTTAGTTTTTAAATTTTGACAGTTTATTACAAGCAAATCTCAAAAGCCATAAATAAAAATCTTAACATATTATACAACATATATTTATATATAGTTTTAATAATGACATTATGATGGTTGAGTTATTCGATAAAATGTAGACATTTTGAAATATGAATATAGACATAATATGAATACCTCAAATATAATACTTGGTGGTTTTTTTAGCTATATTAAATAAGTTTTTGAATGATCAATGTACTAGTAATAGTTATCGAGTTATGTGACGAAATGTTGCTTCTAATAAGTTTCTTAAACTTTGACAGTTGCCACAATTATGAGTATAAGCTTATTTTATAACTTATAGTTTTAGCTGGAGTTTGATTACTACAGATCTATGCGGTAATAGAGAAATATGTATTTTGTTACGGTTAAATGAACACAAGCTAACAAATGCATTTACTTACAGCCTATAAAATATGAATGTTTCTGTACATTTTCCGGCTACTGTATATAGTTTTGTATATGCTGTGTTTTATGATAAATAAATTGCAGACGGTGGGCATACAAAAGCGGTTCTGAAGAGTGCCTTTAGCCGCGACCGCGGGTCGCCCCATCTCCGGGGATTCCCCTGGGTAATACTTTCCATAGCCCCAGGCTCTCTCTCTACCTCCCTCCCTCCCTCTCAGAAATTTATACGGCGCGCCGCCTACATCATTGTTTCAGGCTTATTTTGTTGCTTAATACAACTATAAAATAGGGTGTTTCTATTAAAGCTGAGGTAAGCCATAGCGAACCAAATTTATATACGCTCGCTCCACTTTATGCACACTACATCTATATATATGCGTCTCTTTCTCTCCTAAACACCTAAATACTAAATGTCTCTCTCACTCTCTCTTATGAAACGCAAACTCTCTCCATTTTCTTCCCCGGTGTCCCTCGGCCGCAGTGCGCGAATATAACCCACCCATAAGCCGATTCCCCAAATACTGCTTCATCACATATTTACGTAACATTTAAAGCCGCCAGGACTCCGCTAATTTTCTTCCCTCCAGACATTATTCATACAATTATTATCCCGCCGGCAAATTATACGCAATTGAATAATTCAAACACTCCGTTTGTAGATCATTCGCTTATTTTGAACTAAAAGGCATAATTTACAGCAGTCCACCTTCAAATCCATTAACAAAATAGGAAAATATTAAATAAATTATATCACAAAATTATTAATGAAATTTTTTATAATAAATGAAATTTATTAATCGAAATAGAATTAGGGAATAGATTTATTTTTTTTTTAAATTAAGTGTGAGAAATTTGACCTTAAAAGTTTTGTAAAGAAAATACCGGTAAGTGAAATAGCTGTCGGTAATTAACCTTTGTGCTTCGACAAAGAAAATTGGAGGGTGTAAAGAATACGAAATTAAACCCTTAAGTTAACAGATTATCTTGCAGTAATCAAACAGCGAAGGGGAGGAAACTAGGTATTGTTCTGTGTAGCTAAATTAATTCGGAGCACGATAAATTATCAGGATTCGCGTAAAAATCATCGATTACTTGTTGCCGGAACGAAATCTTCTCTCGCTGCGTAACGGGAAGATTGCTATCCCGGGGATGTTTATACCCGAGAAGTTTTATAACCTTTTTCGCCCGGGTCGCGCCGAGATTGGATCGGACGACCGAATTGCAGCTGCATTACGTAATCATTGTAATTCAATTCGTTGAATAAATTGAGCGGCGATAAAAAAAATAATTTAAAAATTATATTTATTATGATTCCCCCTCTCATTTACAACCCTTAATCCAGATTGGATTGCAGGATTTATTGTGATTAAGCCGTGAAAAGCGTATTGGAAAGTTTATCGAGGAAATTAATAATATCTAACAATGGAAGTAATTAAGTTGCGAACACCTATATGTTCTTTGCGTAATCCGGTTGTTTAACAGCGATTGGGTTTACCTAAATAAGATTCGGTGTTTAAAATATTGCGGACACTGTTAAATCCAACCCCACCGTAAGGAATTACATCGAAAACGGTGGGAGAGGATTAAGAGGATTTATCTAAACAGTTCGGATGCGACCGCACGAGAGATGGAAGATTTTAGCATCTCGCAACACAAGAAACGCATTTAGGTGTTCATCCGATTCATGTTTGCAGAATTTTCGAAGCGCTTTGAAGAAGTAATCTAAATAATTCTATGATTTTATTAGAACATTCTCTAAACTTTATATATATTTAAAAAATATAAATCATACCAAAATTTTCTATTATTTTTTTAAAATTTTCTTTATAAAATTAATTTGTATCTATTGTAGTTAACATAAATCTCTTTGTTTTTCCTGCTTTAAATATTCACAATTCCGTATATATTCGCATTTACAAATGTAGTACATATGCAAACGTTTCAAATATATTTTTTTACTTGTTTCCTCGTGCATATATGCCTCAAATTCCGGCTTCCCGCAATGTTTATTTACATCTTCCCATCTGTCGGATGTTGTATGGAAATTAAGTTCTACTTTGATGAGCTTCGACCGGAGTAAATTGTAACGAAGCCAAGCTTTGTTTGTTCCTCAAATGTACACTCACCCATGTTCGATCCCATTCATCTGAGTTGCATCTAATTAACCTATTTGCATCTCTTGTTTTATTCACAAAAAGTATATACTATACAATCGTTACATGCTCATCTTGCTAATTAACTAAAGACTTCTAATTATTCTACATTTTTGTTTAAAATGTTTACCTCATTTTCCACTAATAAATTAAGGTGAAATATTTATTTTGTCTTGCGTAATAATTTATTTATATGGTCTATATTTGAAATTATTTCAAATTATAAATTACATTTTTAGTGATTTCGGTTTTGTTGAACATTTGTAATTTTTTATTTTGAAGCGAACCTTCCACAGACCGAAGTTGAAATATTTAGCTCTTTAATTTTGTATTGCGCACTACTTTCTTCTTGTGGTCTAAAATTGAAATTATTTCAATATTATGTAGATTACATTATTTATGACTCAAAGCGATTGTAGACTTGTTCAACATTTATAATTTTTGATTTTGAAGTAAAATTATTTTACTCTCATGTAGATTGCATTCTTTATGACTTCAATTGATTTCAGACTTGTTGGACATTTGTAATTTTTGATTTTGAAGCGAACCTTCCACAATCCGAAGGTGAAATATGAAGGTGGTCTATAATTGAAATTATTTCAATCTCATGTATATTACATTTTTATGACTCCAAGTAATTTATTGAACATTTGTAATTTTTTTATTTTGAAACAAACCTTCCTCAGTCTAAAGATGAAACATTTAGCTCTTTAATTTTGTCTTTCGTAATCTTTTCTTCATGTGGTCTAAAATTGAATTTATTTCAAGCTCATGTAAATTACATATTTTATGACTCCAAGCGATTTAAGACTTGTTCAACATTTGTAATTTTTGATCTTGAATTAAACCGTCCAAAGCGGTCTATAATTGAAATTATTTCACTCTCATGTAGATTGACATTCTTTATGACTTCAAGTGATTTCAGACTTGTTGAACATTTGTAATTTTTGATTTTGAAGCGCGAACCTTCCACAATCCGAAGGTGAAATATGAAGGTGGTCTATAATTGAAATTATTTCAATCTCATGTAAATTACATTTTTATGACTCCAAGTAATTTATTGAACATTTGTAATTTTTTATTTTGAAGCAAACCTTCCACAGACCGAAGTTGAAACATTTAGCTCTTTAATTTTGTCTTCCGTAATCCTTTCTTCATGTGGTCTAAAATTGAAATTATTTTAAGCTCATGTAAATTACATTTTTTATGACTCCAAGCGATTTCAGACTTGTTCAACATTTGTAATTTTTGATCTTGAAGTAAACCGTCCAAAGTGGTCTATAATTGAAATTATTTTACTCTCATGTAGATTGACATTCTTTATGACTTCAAGTGATTTCAGACTTGTTGAACATTTGTAATTTTTGATTTTGAAGCGAACCTTCCACAATCCGAAGGTGAAATATGAAGGTGGTCTATAATTGAAATTATTTCAATCTCATGTAAATTACATTTTTATGACTCCAAGTAATTTATTGAACATTTGTAATTTTTTATTTTGAAACAAACCTTCTACAGACCGAAGTTGAAACATTTAGCTCATTTATTTTGTCTTGGGTAATCCTTGCTTTATGTGGTCTATAATTGAAATTATTTTAATCTCATGTAAATTAAATTATTTATGACTCCAAGCAATTTCGAACTTTTTCAACAATTGTAATTTTTTATTTAGAAGCGAACCGTCCAAAGTCTAAGATAAATCACTTAGTTCCTTAATTTTTTTCTTGCTGTAAAACTCTATTTGGCACTGAAATTCTATTTTTTTTATCGATTTTTGTTAAATAAATCTTCAATAATGAACATCCAATAATTTAAATTATCAAATCAGAAAGTCTACTGACAAAACTTTAGCCGTGATAAACTGGTTTCAAAGTAACGTAACAAAAATTGACAAAATCAATCAAACTCTTTAAGAATAGTTTGATTAAATTTCTATAAACAAATTACATTAAAAAAAATATTTGACAATAAAAACCTTAGAATATCTTGCAGAAAATTAAGGGCCAGATGCGAGAGCTTTCCGAGTTCGCCAAAGATTCCATGTTAACTACTACAAACATCTCCGTTAATTCGGTAATTACTTTAACCCAGATTTTGGTTTTGCATCAAAACGTATTTAGTGCAAAACAAGACCCAAAAACAGTTGTTTTATAATAGTTTTATTTTTGGCAAACGTAAATTTTTGCAAACGTAAAGCAATCAATTACGGAAATGAATTATTTTAAATGGTTACCGGTTGGCAAACTAATTATTCCAATGCAGCGCAGTTAATTACTACAATTACACGGCTCGGCGTTTTATTCATATTTACCTAATTAACTGTTCAATTATCATTGGATCAAACGAAAAAGGCGCAGATTGTGCACGTAATTAAAACGAATTAATTGATTGATTGATTACCGTTACCCTAGATTTGTTCACAAACCTATGAAGAAAGTACAGATTTCAATTGAAAATCAGAATATATAACTTTTTACATAATAATTTATTAAAATTTATATTCAGCTAGATTTATTAAAAATCATAATTTGATTTTTATACAAAATCCGTTCTCAAAGTTATTTTTTTATATTATATTTTGGATATTTGAAAGATTTTTATTTGGAAATTAATATTAAATAAAAAGTGTAATAATAACAAAAGTCATAAAGTTAAACATTTTTATACAGTATTTGTTGGTTTAATAAACCCAGTTTAACTTCAAAAAAAAATATAGAAATAAGTTTTATGTAAACACATATACTTTAGTCCTAAAATAACTGAGTTATGCAACAAAAATAGCTTTCCTTCAAATAACAATAATTATTTGTATACTTTAGGGCTTATTCGGAACCGGAACAAGCTATGAATATGTAATTCGAATATAATAACCCCCAATATGCGGAGCAAAGTAAAAATGTGACAGCGGATATTGGAAAAGCTGTCCACAAAAAATCGATTCAAACCGGCGACAAAAATTTGATAAAACTATAATCAAATATTTTCATATTTCTTTTCATGAAAGTTCTTTAAAAATTCTTCGTCGAGTTTTCAAGTGGATTCTGAATATTCAAAACAATTTCCAATTAAGCGCACGAAAGTCGTGGCGCTGAAACTAAGCAAAAATGGAATAAAAATGCAGCGGGAAAATTAAAATTTATTAAGTACATAAGGGAACATTACACTAAGTAAATTTTAAGTAGTGCAGCTTCGGAGAAAACCGCTGGTTGATATAATTTAAAAGTCAACAGCACCGGAAAAATAATAACCTAGGATAAGCACAGTTTTCTCTTTTTTTTATATATATATTTTTTTCCCATTCTCATCCCAAAAGGTTTTTCGGGGAAAATCCATTTTTAAGTGGCGATTTCCCGGCAAATCCAACTCCGTATATGGAATATAGCTTTTCCTTTTTCGTAATGATGTAATTATTTTTTGTGCGATTCTCTTTTTAAATATTTCTTATGAACAATTAATTTTACAATTTTACACTTAAAATTAATAAAAAAATGCAAAAAAAAATAATTATATTTTTCTTTACAGTAAAATCAACTTGAAATTCAAGAAAATTGAATCAAATTGATGTAAATTCAACCCTTACATTATTTTTTGTGATTTCCTGTATTTAGTCGAAAGCATGAATTTTGTGAAATTATATGAAAAAATTGAAAAAAAAATGTGGAGAACTAATGAATTCTTTATTATTACTTTTGTCGGTTTCCTCTCGTCGGCGTTTTCCTTATTTCCGCTGCCGGAAAGTTTGAGTGAAATTCCATTCTGCCGGAATTCTATTAGGGGGGCGGCGGTCGCCGTAAATTTCAATCAGGAAACAATTTCTGCGCGCAATAACATTTAACAGGTATTACGTAACGCGAATGGGGCGCAACGGCGGAGGTTTTTCTTTGGAGGAACAAAGGGGTAAATGAATAAATAAATTAAATAAATAGATGACGTGGAATGCGCGGATTTGTGTGCGCGCTGACGGCGGCACGCGATGCTATCATCATGATGTGACGGGTTTCCGGAATTATTAGATGATTATGATTACCTATTGGGACGAGGATCGTCGTACCAACTTGTACCTACGCGACGACGGGAGTTTGCGTTATGCAAGAGACCTCCGAATGCGGTCTACGTCCCTTCTTCTTCTACAACCACCTCAAACCGTAAAAGGGCCGTTATTTCATTACTCCAACTCGGAATTGCTCTCCTTCCTTCCTTCCTCCTTCCACCCTCGCTCCTTATTATAATCCATCCACATCAACCTGGGAAATTGTTTTAAAACATGCTTTCTTTCCTCCTCCTCCTCCTCCTCCGACCAAATCTCCGGCCGTTATTATAATATCCTTGTTTTTCTTTCCTTTTTACCTGAGGGACAAATTGCTCCTTATTACGTTATCGCAACGGCTCCGGACGATTTATCGAAGAAACACTCAGCCAAGAAAATGTAAAAAAGAAAATGCACGTGAAATTTGAATCATCGATCGTGACTCCATTTGTTTTATCGATAAATCTTCTGATTTGCATTACGAATCCGAGATATTTCTTTAAATTGCGAAAATCCAATGCTTACACTCATATTTGCAAGCGTCAGATTCAGATCTATAGATCGTTAACTACAATACTACACTACTTAATTACGTAATTGGATTCAGGCAACGATAATTACTTAAACCAATAATTGGATTACCCTATTAACGCAATTCACTGTTAACACCTCATATTAACACAAAATAATTACAAACATTAACTAAAGTTTTTCCAATCCTAAAGCAAAATTAATAAGCTAACATTATTTCAAAAAGTGGTATTGACTATTGGTATATTTTTCTAATGTAAGAATTATCTCTTTTGCAACATGAATTCTATTTAGCTTTCTATATTAAAATAATTGGTAATAATCTAATAATATTATTAATTAAAATTAATGAATCATATAATTATATTTTTTTCAATTTTCAAAGAACACTTCCTTTGTAAATAAATATTGTTTTCTCTTCAATATAATTATATAAATCAATAATTGAGCTAATCGAATTATATAATAAAGTATATTTAATATGAGAGCAGTTTTGGGCTTTTTGCACATTTATTTTTATCCAATTGATTCAAAAAACTTGTATAATATTTTTAGATAATTATTTTACATTTCTCAAGATAATCTATTAACAAAACTCGTTTTGCATCCCGAAAAATTGATGTCATAACTTTCCTTGTTGTTGGAACAGTCTTTACTTTTTTGGTAACCTTGAACCAACTTCTAACCATTGTTAGATCAGTGTTTCCCAATGCCCTACAGGGGCGTAATTATATTATTAAGGAGGTAATTTAGTTGAATGCGGAATATAACAAAACGGGCAGACTTGAGACTGAAGTTAACTAAATTGGAACATGAGATAAAATCTCTTTGCAGCAAGCAGTAATAAATCATTAATTGAAATTATTTTGTACTTGCATTTCAGTTCTCCGTTATATGTTTTGAAAATGTATTTACTGTGTTTCTAGTTATTTCTACCTAAAACCTATCATTTAGTGAACATTTAAATTTTTGAATATTAAGAATTATGCATAAATTAGGGTGGAAGGACATAAGAATTTTAAGAACGGTTAGGTGGGACATAGAAAAAAAAAGGTTTGGAAACATTGGTTTATATTGTTCATTCATCTCCGGTGGTTAATCATGAATCCAAGTTTTATCTATACTTATAAATCTACAAATAATTTTAGTTTTATTCTTGTTAAAATTATCCAAAGATATTTTAGAAATTCCCAATTTTCCATAAAGCTAAATGAAAAAATACAGAAAACTCATTGTGTTGATATTTCCATTTTATAAATAGATTTTTGTAATGTTTTTTTGATGATCTTCCAGTTTTTGGACATCCACTAAGTGGATCATCTTCAACACTTGTAAGTCCAGGTTTAAAGTCTAAAGTCCATCTGTGGACAGTTGGAACTCACAAAGCAAAATTATTTAATCCATTTACAATCTTGGTATAAATTTCTGATCCTGATGAACCTTCCAAAATAATATTTTACTTTTTACACACTTTCACTTGTGGATCAACTAATACTTTATCATAGATTTTTTTAATGTTTTTGATGATCTTGCAGATTTTGGAAGTGCATTACATGGATCATCTTCAATACTTGTATGCCCAGGTTTAAATAAAAACTTAATAAAAACTTCCAAAATAAAGAATTTTATCAAAAAATAATACTCGTGTTTTTCCATCTTTAAAGCTCTGGTAAATATCAACTAACAAATGGATTAAAATAATATATATCTCGTATTTATTGGTTTTATATTATTATTGAATATGAAGTGAGTAAATATAATTGAGATTGTTGTAAAGTTTGAACGAATATTTCGCACCTCTGCAATTTTCGCAATGCTTTACAACATCTTCGACCACGTTTATATACAGCTCTGATATTGACATAGGCCACTATATCTCCCAATTTTGCTGACTATGCGGCATTAACAGTTCACGTGAAAGCATCCATCTGAACAAACACAATCTGATGATAGGGTTCCCATATATTGTAGACTTGTAGACTGAATCTCAGCTTATATTAACTAGTATTATTATTTTTTTTTATCTTCATCACAAAGAAAACATGAAATTTATAATTGGAAATTTTATATAATATATTAAATTACTAATTTACTAATAAAAAATTTTAAATATACGTGAATATTAAAAAAAAATTATTAATATAACACATTTATATAACTATTATTATCGCATTTTCAACAGTTACAAATAATTTAAAAAAAAATGTCTGAAATTACATAAATTTCATTGAATTAATTAAATTTGTATAATATCGTTTCGTTCATTAATATTTTCTTCAAACATTCTTTCATAATTAATGAATTCCGTAAACGAAACGAAAAAAAAAAAGCACTCAAAGAACAAAACGATCGTAATCTGTTCTTTTTCCCATCCGCAATTTTGGGGTGAGAGGAGGAAAGTGCGTGATGCAATATTTAATCTTTAATTCGTGAATAATTTTGGTGAAAATGTAATTAAAAATTCAAATTAAAAAATAATAATAATTTCATTCCATTTCCCTCCCTCGTACATAAATGCGAAACATTTTCCAGTCTCTCTCTTTTGCTTCACGTTATCTAAATTTTGTAGTAAATTAATTAGGCCATCCCTTAACGACCCTTCGAACTTTACATTTTTTTTTCTTCTCACAACTTTCTTTTAACACTTCATATAATTAACGAAATTACTTTCACTTGATGTTTTATTTTACTACATTTTTTATATTTTTTCTAAATTTTATATAATCAATTCTTAAATAATTAAATTAAACTAAAGGTTACGTTAGTTTATGTAAGATATACTAAATCGTACTAAATCTGGTTCAAAAAAATCATAAATTGATAAAATACATTTATTCTATTATGAATAAAAAAAAATATGAAAAAATTAACAGTTATTATATAATTACTTGGATTTACATTTAGAATAATATAAATAAACATAATTTCGAAATTTTTTACATTTAGAACAGATTTTTGAACTTTGAAATTTAAACTTACATTTATTGATGTGTTTGGTGTACGTATTCTTCAGAATCTGATAATTTCTAAAAATAATGTTTCATTAACTTTATCCTATTGGAAATACCTTTCGAAATTTTTATTTTTACTTCCGTAAGAAAAAATACAACAAAATACAACTTATAAAATGAACCCAAATGCAAAAAATTATAATTTAATTCTATCAGGTAGAGTAAACTTTATTAACAAACTGAAAATTCATGTTTTTTTTTAATCGAAGGTTCAATTTTAAGTAAATAAAAATTGTTGTTTTCAACATATTTGGAAATATGGAAAAGAAATTTTTTTATAAAAGTGATTTTGTAAACCAAAAGTTTATTTAGAATTAAATATTAATCATTTTACAAATCAAAGTTTCTAAAACTTTGTAAAACATGATTAATTCAATACATATTTTTTGATTTAACTGACTGATAAAAATTTATAAATAAATAAACAAATTTGAAATTACATAGTTTGTAATATATATTAAAATTATTGCAAGATATTTATGGACGATTATATAAAATATGATGTATTGTATTATTTATTCTATGAAAACGTATTATATTAGCTGTAGGATGTGGAAAAATATGTTTTAAATCATAACAGATTATTGTAGGTATGAGGGATGTCGGTAATAATGTAATAAGTTTTCCTAGACGTGTGTGTGTACGTGGCCTGGGAAATATTGTAAGTTAGCTGGGGGTTGTGAGAGGTGGGGCGGTTGGAAATAGAGACAAATATATATAAATTGTGTGTGGCAGAAAGGAAACGAATGGAAGTACGCCAACCGCTGCAACGTAATACATACTTTTCCGTGGCGCTTTTTCTATTTACACTTTGATGTAATATTGTTTGCCGTTCTTTCATTTCCTGGAAGTTCACCAAGAAATGGAGCCGGTTTATATATTGTGTGTGTGTATGTGTATATATATATAGTATATGTGCAGAAAAAGAGAGATTTTTGTTTGCACGATGCATGTTACGTACATGATCAACGTATCGAGTCACTCCAGATCCGATATGTTCGATAAATACAAATTGCTCCTCGAAACTACTTAAATCTAACAACGATACTTGTCAAATAGCTATTTCTCCATTCAGTTTTCCACAATAACGAGAAACGTAATTCGATGTGATCATCATCATCTTTATTATTATTATATAGATAACTTACGTAAGTTTTATAACAATCATTATAAATCAGTTCAGAAAATCTTAGTTTGGTTTTAAAATGTATAAATAAATAATTATTATTATTATAATACCAACATTTTATATACACATAATCGGGGTCAAAATGTTACTTAATGACAAATTAACACTAATTATATAATTTCTTGCATTTATATGGAAATAAATATTTATAAATAATATATTCTATTTTTACTACATTTGTTATATAATATTAGTTCTTGAAAGTACATTTGTCGCACACACAATTTTTTTACATTTGGAACATTTTTTTGCTTAATTGTGTTTACAAGCATTTTTTTTAAGTAGAATTTAAAATTATATTTATTCCGCGTTTGGTATTTTTTTAATATGTAGTTTGGTGTTAAAATGCATAAATAAATCATTATTATTCTATACGTACCGACATTTTTTGTATACCCAAGACGGGGTCAAAATGATACTTATAAAGGTACTTAATTAATGAATAAAAAATAAACATTTATTATATAACTTCTTGCATCTATATTGAAATAAATATTATTTCTACATAATATATTCTATTTTTACTACATTTATTACAAAATACTAGTACATTTGTCGCACACACATTTTTTTTACATTTGGAACATTTTTTGCTTAATTGTGTTTACAAGCATTTTTTTAAGTAAAATTTAAAATTATATTTATTTCGCGTTTATATTTTTTTAATATGTAGTTTGCTGTTAAAATGTCTAAATAAATTATATGTATATCTAATTGTACCAAGACGGGGTCAAAATGACACTTAAAAAGGTTTTGAATTAAAATATTTTCGAAATTTAACTAAATATATTTATTTATTTCTATTATGAAAAATAAAATAGAAAATTAACAGTAATTAAATAATTTCTGCCATTTATTCTAAATTATCCTAGCTTAATAATATTTTTTAAAAATTGTTACTTCTTAAAAGTAATTTTGTAGCTTACAAAATTGTTTTAAATTTCAAAGCGTTTTGTTAATTTACTTTACAATTATTACTTTCTAGGCATTTTTGTTTAGTAAATTTGCATTTAAAATTATATTTTTTGAAGGGTTTGGTATTTTTTAATATGTAGTTTGGTTTTAAAATAGAAAATTAACAGTAATTAAAAAATTTCTTGCATTTATTCTAAATTATACTATTTTTATAATATTTTTTAAAAATTGTTACTTCTTAAAAGTAATTTTGTAGCTTACAAAATTGTTTTAAATTTCAAAGCGTTTTGTTAATTTAATTTACAATTATTACTTTCTAGGCATTTTTATTTAGTAAATTTGCATTTAAAATTATATTTTTTGATGGGTTTGGTATTTTTTAATATGTAGTTTGGTTTTAAAATGTATAAATAAATCAAGAATGTAACAACATTTTATTTATACTTAATGAATTATTAAATAAATTAAAGTATTTTTAAAATTTGACTAAATACGTTTATTTATTTCTATTATGATCATATAAAGAAAATGAAAAATTAACAGTAATTATATAATTTCATGCAATTAAAAATATTCTTAAATATTATTTCTAAATTTCATACTACATTTCTCGCATGCAGAATTCTTTTACATTTCGAACATATTTTCGCTTTTAACTTGTAGTTATGTAGTTTAGAAAATTATTTAGAATCTGAAACTTCCTAAAAATACTACGGATTAGCACTTTTCCGGATTTGAATCATTTTTTAATTTAATTTATAATTATACTATTTGTAAAATTAATTTCTTGTATAACATTATGTTTCAAAAAGTACATTTTTATTCTAATATAAAAAATTTTAGTCTGTTATTTATTTTTCTTATAAGTTTTATTTTTATTTCCTTGAAATTAGTCAAATACATTTCTTTCTTCAATGTAACATTTTTAACATAAACTGAAAAGAAAACTGCTATAGAATTTTTGTAATATAGTTCTATCATCAGGAGTTATTATATAAGACTGTATTCTATTATCCAACTAAAACTTGTAATTGTTTTCAATTTTATACGTGAATAATTCAGTCTATTTATTTCATAAATCATCCACAAAATCTTAATATTAGGAGTTAAGTTTTGAATCAATCAAATTTATTGTTCTCATTATTTATATTCAAATTCTAACAAGACTTAAATGAACTAAAATAACATTAAATAATTATTTAATAGAAATGCGATAATTTAATATATTGAAAACACGCGATGAAAAATATTTCCTTTTATTTTCATGCAGAGTCTGAAGTTTTCATAATAATTTAAATTCTATAATTATAAAATGTTAAAACATAATGCACAAAACATAAAATTACGTCAAGATTAAAAAAAAAAACAATAATTGTGAAGAAAATTTTTTAAATAATTTTCATAAGAATTTTTAATTTATACATTATTATTCATTTATGTAAAATAAATATTGACTAAACTTTCAAATAATACAGTATTTCATAAAAATATGAATTATTAGAACTGGGAAAAAGTGTAAAATATTTGATTTAATTCGTTTTCATTCATATTATGAATTTTTCATTAATTTATTAAATCTAACGAAATTTATAAGAAATATTTTATAATAATGTAAATACTACGTAACAACTTTTCATAAATTATATACAAAGTTGTTATATTAACTAATTCCAGGAAATTATCAAAAAAAAATCCAAGATAATATAGTTGCATTTCAAGTAATTATGAAAAAGAAAATGGATGTATTAATAAAAAAATCTAATTTTCTGATTTACGTTGTTTTCATTCATATAAGTTACTATTTTATCATATTACGAGAAATAAATACTATTATTTTTTTAAATAGTTTTTATAATAATTTAATTATACTACGTAACAAATATTTCTGAACGATGTATAAAACTGTTATTAGGAAAAATCTCTTACTATTTTATATAATTTACAATTTATTGTAATTTTCTAATAATAGTATTTTTTAATTGTAATAATTTTTGAATGAAATATATAAAATTAATGTACATTTCATCAACAAATATTTAATTTATTAAAATGTTTTGTGGTTGCAACATGTTTCGATATCTAATGTATTAAACACGAGATGCAAAGTCTACGAGGCTTATGACTTTAATTGCATAAGCTGATTACTTGCGAACTGTCTTAGATGGGAAATTTATGTTCTATTTGTGAATCGCTTAAATTACTTACCAAAGCGAAAGCATCGATGCTCCCAGAAGTTCACGTTGTTTACTCACACGACAATCGTAAACATCCACTTATTTTTGTTACACGTTCAATAACAAACGGGAAATGAATGGGTTTTGATGGACGCTTCATTCCTTGATCAAATAACAAAACATTTATTATTTTTACCATTAACGCTTTCACCATAAAATTTCTAATAAAAAATTCTCATTTTTTTATATAAAATAATAATTAAAATTCTAAATTTTTGATGCATAAAGTAATAAATTTTATTCTGATAACTTTATCTTAGATAATTATTTTTATGTTTCAGGTAAGCGATTTTCTTCTTACCATTCCAACATCGGTAAGTACTTTCCTGCACGACGAAAACCCCGTAGACAATCCGAAATCTATTTGCTTTTCCCCCCATTTTCCGATGATTTAAAACGTTCCTAATAAATCATTTCCATCGTGGAAATCCAAAGGTGCACGAATCTAAACTGCGCGTGTGTTCCTTCGTATGTCCACAACATAAATCAATGCTTATTTATTTATCCCTGTATTTTAAGGGGTGTTAAGTAATTAGAATCGTATATATGAAGTATAGCAATACGAAACTTTGGGAATGCGAATGACTAATTAGAATTTTGGGGGTGGAGATTCGTCTTTGTACAAACGAGGCTTGTTCCAAATTCTAATGTAAGGGATGGTTTGGAATCCACTTGCAACCCCAATTTGTGCGTGAAAGGAGCGACATGATGGATAGGTGTTCCGAAAGGAAGCTATACCGAAACACTGCGCGTTTCCTTTTTTCCTCTTCTATTCCAAGTTAGAAACTCGTTCGGAATTTCATATTATTCCGTATTATTCAATCAAGCGTCTTTTCAGCCTTCACAGAAAACGCAAACATAAAATGTATATGGAGCTTGGATTTACGTCCAGATTTTTTTTTTGTCCTTAATAAATCTTAAGGAAAACTAACTGTTTTTCGGCGATATTTCAATTGGACTCACACGACACTACATTAAATGGATTTACGAAAAGCGAAATAAATTTAATTACATTGCTGACCTACAGAAATTTGCTTGTAGTAAACAAGTCAATTTATTGCAGTCGCATATTTTATGATAATTTTCTTTCGAGTTTTCCAACTTAAAGATATAAATTGAGTTTCTTATACATTTATACATGATAATAACTTCAACACTTAATTTATCTTTCTAGAATTAATCAGAATTTTATTACATCTTCTATTAGTTAACTTTTTATAAGAATACTAATAAAATTTCAGTGCAAAAAATTAACATTACATAATCTTCTCATTAATTAATGAATTATTTACAAAATATACATGATTTAATTTGGTTTAAAAAATGGAAAGGAAAAAAAACTATAAAATTAATTTTGTGTGAAATTTTTGGCTTTATAATATAAGTAAATAATTATTTAAATATAACATTTTATAATTAATTTAAAGAAAATTGTAAAGAAAAATATTTTTGTCGTAATGACTGAAATTTTCTTAATAGTTAAATAAATATTTAAATTTCTAAACTAATACTTTTATCATAATTTTATTTATATTCGAATTGCAACAAGAATTACATAACTAATACACTAAAATAATATTAGGTAATTATTTGAAAGTGATGCGAAGATTTTTTTTATTTTGATGAATGATTGAATTTTTTTAAGAATTTAATTTATCAAAATTACAAGATCTAAATAAATAATGTTTGAAATATAAAATTATTTAAAAATTGAAAGAAATATGCGATGATTTACAAGTTGTGAAAGAAAATAATTATTTTTTGGAAATTTTCAGAAGAATTTCATAATTTCTAAACTAATTTTTTTCGGTTCAATCAATTTTTATAAAAAATTTTAAAGTTGCAAGATTTAAAAAATAATGTATGAAATATAATATTACGTAAAGATTCAAAAAATGTAATGATTCAAAAGTTTGAATAAAAATATTATATTTTTTTTGGAAATTTTCATATGAATATTCTTAACTAATTGAAAGTATTTATTCTATATTTATAAGATGTATTCAAATAATGCTAGAAATATAACATTATTTTAACATTGAAATAAAAAATGTATAAAAAAAATAATTATTTTTTCTAAATTTTGATGCAAAAATTTTTCTTAAGAAATTCTAAACTATTTATTTTTATTTTATTTGATTTGTGTAAAAAATGTAAATATGTAAACAAATAATGCACTAAATATGACATTAAAAATAAAATGCAACAATTTAAAAAATTTCTAAAAATATTAAGTTTATTTTTTATTTTGGTGTGAAGACAAATTTTCATAAAATTGTTATAAATTATAATCAAATTAATTTCGTTTCATTTGTATGAGATATGATATTAAGTAAAGATTGAATTAAATTCTATTTCAAAATTATAAACACAAATATATTTTTTTTGTAAATTTTCATAAGAATTTCATCTTTTATAATTTGTAAACTAATCATTTTCGGCTCATTCGATTCATACAAAATATAGATATTTCAAGATATAAACAAATAAGATTATTTTTCATTAATCATTACGTAAATATTTAAATATATTCGATGATTTTCGTTAGGAAATAATTTTATAATTTCAAAACTAATTACTTGTAAAAAATTAAGTAAATATTGAAAAAAAAATATTGATTTGTAAAAAATAGTTGGAAGGAATAAAATAAGGGTAGAAATGTATGTTTAAAGAGGAATAAAACAGTTTGAAATTGTATATATTATTTGTAAGTTACAAAAGGTTATGTCATGAAAATCCTTCCGAAAGGCATTCCGCAAAACAACCGCATTTAGTGACAGATCAATGGATTCGGGCAAAAAAGGAAACCTTTTCCCGGCAGGTCGTTCGTTCCCTTTTATCTTATTATATTAGTCCTGTCGAGAGGACGAAAACCGCCCGAGGTTCGCATCCATTTTCCGATCCTCCAAACCCCTCACACATACAATATGTATCCCCAATTTTCGAACTAGCACGTAACGAACAGGAATACGTTGATACCATAGAATAGTTGCGTCACCAATTATAAAGTTAGTATCCTCTTCACAGAACGATAGTTAACAACCACCACTAATTGGACGCACTTGCGATTTGCAGGTGTTTTGCGTCGCAAATCGAATAATTGATATATTCGGTAATTATAATTAGAATTTGGTGCGCTTTTCGGTTTCGCGGCTCACACTCGACGCATTGTGGTTTAACTCCAGCAAGGATTATGTTTATATAAAGTTTAGCGGAAACTAACCGCCAATAGTTTCTGGACTTCGCCCCCAAAACCCGGGCGGAAAGGACTATACTTCAGTCGCTTTGAACGCGACACAAGGATAAATTCAAGTGCTACACCTGTTCATTTCATTACACTTAATTGTCCAGAATCTAGGATTTACACAGTCTATTTTACATTAATAAAAAAATTAACTTTTAAAATAAATTTTGAATTAGTACCACAACATGAAAATGCCATCTTTTTATCATAACTTGGTTTCCTTGTTGATGGAAATATGTAAATGTTGGATGGAAATATAGGAATGATTGTGTATGGTAAACAAGATATGTAAAAGAGAAAGAGCCATAGCCAATAATACTGGCTTTTCTTTTGCAAACTTATAAACATGCAAATTGCGTCTAGCAAAAACAAGTCCTAGCTTGGGAGATGTGAGCTAAACGAGCGAATACATATTGGATGACAAGGATATAGAATGACAAGAAAACTAAAAAAAAGAAGCGGAAACATAATCCCATAACTGAAGAAGAAACGTAATTCCATGCACTAAATAGAAAAATCAATTAAAGTGGCAGCAATCTTTTTCCGTTTTCATAATCGCCAATACTGCCGAGCAAAAAAAAAGGGTCTTTTTTTCCAAGCTGGATGAAAAACTTTATTAACGATGCGATTACTGTTTAGTGAAGTATTAAAAGAATCGTTACCATCAGCGGCAAGCTATTCTCTTTTCCGATGGGGCGATTTTTCCTGCGCTATCTCCGCCATCATCCTTCCACCCCTTTTTCCGTTCTACTCCCTTTTCTGTTCTACTCCCTAAAATCCTCCAGTTTGAATTATAATTCGCAATCTCCCGGAAAACAAATCGAAATATCTCGTGATGCGCTTTCCATTTTTTTTTCTCTGTTCCTCATCAACCAGAATCGCATTCTATCATCAAACTCTTTCGGAATAGAATGTTCGGATTGAAATGAAATAATGCCGGCGCAGTCGTTAACGATCTTGATAAGCTGTCTGGCGTGGCATGTCCATGCGATGCTTGTTAATGTTGCGTTTTTATTTTTTTTTTCATTGCGAATTCCGGGTTAGAACTGCGATGAACTGCATCGTTTCAGCTCACTGAAAATGCGGTTACAAACTCATGCAGTCTAGTTTAATTTAAAATGTCTTTATTTAGATGCAAATTAACGCAGTCAACTTGCAAGAAAAATGATAACTGGAGGTTACCACGTGTTGCATAACATTGATTATTAATGAACACGAGCAAATTAGTTGTCATTACACATTCAGAAGCGCTACACTCGAGTGTACACTTAATGCATAAATTGAATTCATATAGTATTCAATAGATTTTCACCGCTAAAATCATCTACATTAAAACCAAAATCTTTAATTAAAATACAAACTTAATTAATATACAAACTAGTTTTATATAAAAATAATATTTTTTTACAAATTACAAATAATTATTTAAAATGTTATTTTTTTATGAAATATTGTAATATAAATAAAATCTAATAAACAGAAAGTTTTTTTATTAAATTGGAGGAAGTACAAACTAAGTTAAGTCCCTTCGAATCGGGTGTTCTACATGGGAGTATTCTGGGTCCTGTTTTATGTCTTTTATGATATTCAAACGATAAATAATACAAACATGGCAATATTTGCACTGCAATCATGGCATCAGATGGAATTTCATCTCAACATCTTCAAGAGAAGCTTAGATTTAGTTAGAATGAATCAATTGAAATCGGTGCGGTTACCTTCACTTTAAAGCAAGATTTATGTCCTCCAGTCAGACTCAACAACAAAGTAGTTCAATAATCTTCAAAGGTGAAACACATGAGTATGGAAGGACAAAATTTAGGCAGAGGATAAAGGAAATTAAATTTGGAAAGTTGTATTGGTTGCTTCCGGCAAATTGGCAATTGACTATGGATAATAAGTTACTAGTATACAAAATTGTACTAAAACCAGTTTGGACATAAAGTATTAAAATAAGAGAACTCCAAGTTCATTAAATATTTAAAAAAAATACAGCACTTTGGAATGATGACAGTGAAAGAAGTTGCTGAATTCGGATAAGAACGTATCAATATTTTGGACAACAGTGAGACAACAAAAAGCATTTAAAACATTTTAATTTGAATTTAGATTTAATAAGGAAGCAAGTAATAAAGCAATAAATTGGAAATTAATTTCGACAAAAAAATTGTAAATCCAATTTGTGAAATATTAAACAACATAAACATCCTGCTTTCAAAGCAAATAATAATTATATTATCTTATAGAAAATATATTTTCAATGTAAATTAGAAAAATTGATTAAACTGAATTCATTACATTAGTGGTAACAATTTACAAATAATGAAGGAACTGCAGAAGAGAAGACAAATAAGGCAAGAATTAAAGCAAGAATTAAGAGAGGCTTAATTATAATACAAGAAATACTACATCAACTTGAATTCCGTTATCAAATAAATCAACTACAAACAAAACTACAAAAACTCAGCAGATGAAAATGAAGAACCAAATCCACAATTTAATAAGAGTCTAAATCAAACAAATATGATGAAAATAGCAAAAATAACTAATTATTCCATAATCATATAAAAATTAAAGAAACTATAACGAGAATAATTATTATTGAAGCCTGGGAGAACATAGATTATAATAAGAATGAAGAGGAAATAATAAAAATTATTACTGAAAATCAACTTATATAAAAATAAAGAATGTGCCCTTACTTGTAACAAACAAAAATATATTAAACTACTCATATTGATAAGTTTATCAAAACATATCTAATTCTGATATTATTAAAAAATTAACGAAGGAAATTTCGGATTTTAAGGCGAAACTGATGCAGGAAAGATTCTAGTTCGATTATATCAAATGCGCACAAATTTGAGTAGACTACAACTAATTGAATGCAAAAAGCAACAAAGTCTCAAAATTGTGAGGATAAGGATTATATTGTCTGTACATGCCCTGAAGGAATGCATCAACAAATAAAGGAACACTAAAATAAAACAATTTAATTAAAATGATTGAATTTATATAGAAACTTAGCAAATATCAAACTATAAAAAAAAAATTTTTTTACAAATTACAAATGATTTGTATCACAATTTAAATATTTTTTATGAAATATTATAATACAAATCAAATTTGTGAATTAATAAAAATGAATTAACAAATCTAACAGAAAAAGTACAAACATATTTCTATGTAAACGCTGATGAAAGAAAAATTAATTAAACTGAAAATAAGAGGAAGAAAAAAACGATTCACAAAATCAAGGAAACTTTAGTGGTGCTAATTTTCAAATAATGAAAAAACTGCAGAAAAAAAGACATTTACAAATAATTAATAGAGGCTTGCATTTCAATAGAAAACACTAGAAAAATTCCTCAACAATAAAATACAAGAATGTAAATCAAAAAATATTATGAATGTAACATCAAAATCTCTTCTATTACTATATAAAAATAAAATAAACTTTAAAGAGAACAACTATGATTGAAGCCTAGGAAAATCAGGATGGTGATAGCAAAATTAATACTGGTTTTCTCATGAAAATCTACATAAATAAAAATAACGAATTAAGGGTAAGAAACTAAATTATAATAAACTACTCAAATGGAATTTTAATCACTTGGAAGTTCATCAAAAAAGATCGATCTAATTCAGATATTATTAAAAAAAAGTATTGGAGGAGATTTTGGCTTGTGAGCTGACAAGACGTAGTTGGAAGGCTACAACAAACTGATATAAGAGTAATTTTACTTTAATTACATAAAATACCTACAAAGTTGAGCAACAAATTTTTAATAAGTTTAAAGGATAATATGTAGCCGAAACATGAACCACTGAATTGGCATTAAAGTCTCAACATTTTGAGGAGAAGAAATATGATTCTAAACATAATAAAAGGACTCCAAACTGAAATGATTAAAGTTAAAAAAACATGGTCGAAGGATGTTTTGATATCAAAGAAGAAGTCAACAAATCAAAGAATATTTACAAATTTTAACTGTTCAAAAATTTCATAAAAAATAACATGTACGTTACGTAGACATTATTTGGAAATTACTTTTCAATCATGTAGAACTATATAGTTACAATACCAGTCTTAGAATTGCTGAAGAAAATGTAAATAGTTTTTGTAAGTTTTAAATGTGATTGATTCGAATTATGGAAACTCATGCATAAAATTATTTAATTCAATACAAAAATAGTTTAAGTATTAAATAATTTAATAAAATAATAATATAGTTTAATATAAAAATAAAAGAAACAAAGTGAAATTATTTTAATATAACTTAATAAAAATATGAGTTAATGAAATATTCACGTTTATGAAATAACCATTTTTTTTTTGGTGTTGCGCGATGCGAAATTTAGAGTAATTAGAAAAAATGCACCGAGTCTCTCTTTATTGTGTTATAAAAGGGACGTTTAATTTTCCATTTCGTTCGTACTTTATTATTTCAGCTTGCTTAATGATTTTATTTTCTCGCAATTTTCCTCTGTCTTCACGTCTCTTTATATATCACATATATATATATTTATATCCCTTTTTGCGCTGCTTTTATTAGTTTTAATATAATAGAAAATAACTCGCCGTGGAAATTGCAAATAAAGAGAGAGAGAGAGAAGAGACACGGTTCATGGGATACAAACAAAAGAGAAAAACTCGGCTTGTCGCAAATTTTATTAAATCCTCCATAGTTTTCTGCAGGGCGCGCCTTCATTAGAATCAAACGGAAAGTCTATAATGATAAAATATGAATGGATGTACATTTAGTTTATAGACTTTGTTTCAGGTTTTTCATTAATGTTAAGTAGCTTAGGATTATTACAAACAAATAGTTGATTTCACTAAATATAACATATAAACTAAATTTATAAAAAATCTATTTAATGAACAAAACATTAGTCAAAATAAAAATGTGTAAATATTAAAACCAAACATACAAGTTAATTTGTGTTATAACATATTTTTTAAATTATTTATGCAAAAAAAATGTTTGTTAATGACATAATTCTGTGAAAGTCGTAAACACGTAAAATTATAATTAAGATTGAGATAAATTAGGATACAAACATTTGATTTTATAAACCACCCTTATTTTTATGCGAAGCACACACTTTTATTACATAATAATTCTTCATTATTTTGTAAAAAAAAATAGTTTAGACACAAATTTTTAATATTTTATTTAAAAATTGTAATGAAATAAAATTAATTCTGATAAATCTTGAGGGATTTCTAAAAAAAACATATTTTAAAACGACGTTTATTAAAATGTTTCACGTTTATTTTCATGTGAAACACGCACTTTTAATATATAATAATTCTTCATTATTTTAGAAAAAAAAAATAGTTTAGTCACAAATTTTTAATATTTTATTGAAAAATTGTAAGGAAATAAAATTAATACAGACAAAAATTGAGGGATTTATAAAAAAATATATATTTAAAGGACGTTTATCAAAATGTTTCACGTTTATTTTCATGTGAAGCACGCACTTTTATTATATAATAATTCTTCATTATTTTGTAAAAAAAAATAGTTTAGACTCAAATTTTTAATATTTTATTGAAGAATTGAAAGGAAATAAAATTAATTGTGATAAATCTTGAGGAATTTCTAAAAAAAACATATTTTAAAACGACGTTTTTCAAAATGTTACACGTTTATTTTCATGTAAAGCACGCACTTTTATTATATAATAATTCTTCATTATTTTAGAAAAAAAAAATAGTGTAGACACTAATTTTTAATATTTTATTTAAGATTTATAAGGAAATAAAATTAATACTGATAAATATTGAGGGATTTATGAAAAAAATATTTTAAAAGCACTTTTATCAAAATGTTTCACGTTTATTTTCATGAGAAGCACGCACTTTTATTATCTAATATTTCATCATTATTTTGTAAAAAAAAATAGTTTAGACTCAAATTTTTAATATTTTATTGAAGAATTGGAAGGAAATAAAATTAATACTGATAAATCTTTAGGGATTTATAAAAAAAAAAAAAATCTTTCACGTTTATTTTCATGTGAAATACGCACATTTATTATATAATAATTCTTCATTATTTTGGAAAAATAAAATAGTGTAGACTCAAATTTTTAATATTTTATTGAAGAATTGCAATTTTGAGCGATTTATAAAAATATATTTTAGAGGACGTTTTTCAACATGTTTTACGCTTATTTTCTCACGCACTTTTGTTACATAATAATTCTTCATTATTTTGGATAAACAAAATAGTTTTGGGTAAACTTTTTAATATTTTATTAAAGAATTGCAAGTAAATAAAATTTACGTTTATCAAAATGTTTCACGGTTATTTTCATGAAAAGTAAGAACTATTATTTCAGAATAATTCTTCATTATTTTGTAAAAAATAGAGTAAAGTTTTCAATATTTTATTGAAAAATTGCAAATAAATAAAATCGATACTGATAATATATATAAATCATGAGCGATTTATAAAAAAAAAATATTTTTTAAAAGAACGTTTATCAAAATGTTTTTATTAGTGACGGCTGCATTAACATGAAATATTTCTTAGTAAAATAATGTGGAATAAAGATTTTAAGACAAATTGTTATTCATTGTATAATAATTGAATGAATAAATAGGCTTGTAACAAATAGTCAATATTTATATTAAAAGTGTTCATTTTGTGTGAAATTTAACGAATAAAATAAATAAATTTATAAATATACTAAAGATGGAAGCGTTACTAGAAATAAAAAAAGTTAAAGAAGAAGTATACAAGTACATGGAGAGTGAGCATAGGAATATAAAAATGGACAACGACATTGTTGATGTGGTAATGAGTCTAAATAATATGAAGATGACTCTGAGAGTCATGAGAGAAACTGAGATCACTGAATTCATGTCCATGTTTTGGCAAGAAAACATAGGTATTGTGCAGCGTGTAGCTTATGATCTTCATAAGAATCTGGTCAATTTAGAAGTAATGTTGGCTAAAGACATGGAAAGACAGGCTATTCAAAATATTGAAAAGCGACAAAGCAAGTCACAACCAAAATCGAATAATAAGGACATGGCTGTTGATAATATGCGAAATGTAGAAAAGCGACAAAGCGAGTCACAACCAGAATTGAACAATAATAATAATAAGAAACGCAATAGCGTTTCGAATGATCAAACAGAACAATTCTACAAGAATTCTAAAGTTTTATCAACAATGGAGACTTCAAATGCAAGTTCATCTACCCTAAAAGAAATCTTACCAGAACTTCCAGTAATCCATTTCATCGATAAATCAGGAATGAGCACTTATTATAACTGAAGACATTTTAATGCTAACCAATAGAATTAAGTTCGCAAAATATTTAGAAATATTAATAACAAACACATATTTGTAAGTAATATAATTTTAGTTTTTCTTCATATTTTTAGTTTTTTAATAACTGTAGATGTTAAAAATTACATAATTTTCTTTTACCGGTTTCTATTTGAAGTGAAAATTTCATGTATTATTGCTATTGAAAATTTGTAATTAGTTTTTATTTAAAATTTTAGATATAATTGCTATATTCATTATTTTCTCGTAATTTTAATAAATTTAGACTATCAAAAATATATATTTTGTGAAGACACATTAACAAATCTTTTATAAAGTAGATGTAAAAAATTAACCATATTTTTTATTACCGATTTCTATTTGAAGTGAAAATTACAAAACATATTATTGGTATTGAAAAAATCGTATAATTAACAATTTTTTTTTAATTTGTATTTTTTTTGTAATTGTTAGTATTATTATAAGATAAGCATTCTTATTATTTAATAACTTTTTTATATATAATTGCTCGTAATTTTAATAATTGTAGATGTTAAAAATTATATAACTTTTATAAAAAAAATTAGATGTATTATTGGTATTAAAAATATAGTACAGTATAATATTAATTTTAAATTTATATAATTTTAGTTTCATTTCAATTTTTAGATGAATATTTTTATTATAAAATAACTTTTTTTTAATTTAATTGTTGTAATAACTGTAGATGTTAAGAATTTTATGTTATTTGTAACTATGTTTTTTATTTTAATATATTTGAATATTGTATAATTAATAATATGAATTAGAATTTTATAATTGCGGAAATAACCGGTATTTATTGTCAAAATTTACCGGTTATTTCGATTGGTATATTTTTGTGTAAATTTAAAACTAACAATAAATATTTTTTTGATAAAAACTGTTATTTTCTTAGAGATAAGTGATGAAAATAAGGTTTATTTAAAATTGGAGTTTTGCTGAAAGGCGGTAATCGGGTTATCGTCGAAGGACGAAAAGTATAAATAGCGATTAGCGCGAAAGAAAACAGGACCGGGTTGGGGGAAAAACGAAAAGGCGTCGACTAATTCCACGTTGACCACAATTTAATTAAAGCGCGGCACGTTCAAAAACAACGGTTTCGTATTTTATTAGCTGCGGCCGCCGCTGCCCGTTTCCTGAAACGAAATTCATATTTTATTCCACGCCGTGTTTCGCTCTAGGTACGTGTGTGTTTGTATGCGGATGGTTTGCTTCTGGGTGGATGTTCAGAAGGTCGGACGAAGTTGACGTAATGTTAATATAATATTCGCCCCGGCTTAATGTAATATGGGACTGTCATATATCTCATATTCGTAACAAAGAAAACCAATGGAACACGTATTACTACATTTACATTAATGGGCTTCTCTCTCACTCGCTCTGTCTACTATATGGATGTAGTAAACCCATGTATGCAGATGGTTGTATGTTCGTGTTGGATGAGTGAACGAGGGAGAGAGAGAGAAAGATAGATTGGAAGGCTGTGTGTGAGGGTGGGTCGGTGAGTGGAAATGGGAGCACGTATCGAATGTTCAGGAAATTAGGATTTATTGAACACTGACACGACGAAACGGAAGCCGGGACGCTTTTGAATTTGTATAAATCATATTGTTTGAATAAGATAGATCTATTATGTTATATCGACAGCTTTGCGCACAATGCGAACAACAACAACAACAGCAGCAGCAGACAAATAAACAACGAGAGAATAGATGCTATTTTCCATACTGATTAGAGATTAATTTAGAGCTTGTCAGGTGGAAAAGAAAAGTCAAGGGTAATTCCTGTGCTATCGGCACCAAGCGCTAGTTGCACCAGATTATCTAAACTTCACCTAATGACGCACATTGGATCTAATGGTGAAGCATTACGTTAAAAGCTACCATTGTTATGGCCAAGTATAAACACGAACGAATTTGCATTTAATCAGCTCCCTCTAATTCCCTTCGAGCGTTCTGCATTGTTATTAAATTATTTAACATAAAAACTGCATTCACCTATCATAAACCATATTCACACAAAATATTTTTTTCCCATTTTACACTCATAATTAACAAACGATTTAATAATCTTCATTTTCTCATATTAAAATATAAAATAATATAGAATTTCTAGTTTCTAGTTTATTGATGTACAATAATTAAATATTGTACAGTTTAAGACTAAAGTTTTACCACTTTTGGTGCTATATTTTTTATTACATAGAACATTTCACATAAATACGAGAGCAATTTGAAAAGTTTTAAAAGCAATATGTGAAAAAATAGGCCTTTTTTTAGATTTTGTTGCATGTAAGAAAATTTTTTTTATCGTGGGGGTTTAGACCATTAGTTTGAAAACTGTAGGTTTTATATATTTGGGGTTACATTTTTACTGAAATAAAACATGAAAGCGAAAGGGACTTCAAAACAGTGTATGATTTTTTTTTTTCACCCAATTGGTCTAAGAGTATAAGAAAGACTTTTGATCAGGGAGATTTGGACCATGAGTTTGAAGACTGAAGGTTTTGTACATTTAAGTTATGTAGATAGGAGAGCAATTTGAAAATGATTTAAAGTCATGACTTTTTTTTTATGTATTTTGTCATCTAATTTGTGTAATAATGTTAGAAAGTTTTCTATTCCATGAGGGGTTTGAATCATGGACTTCATGTCTATCAGGTGAAGAGGTGGAAAAGAAATGGTCAAAAAAAATTCTGCCAATTCTATCAATAATTATATAATTAAAAATTAATACAATCTTTCCACCTAAAGTTAATTATAACAACTTATCAGCAAATCTTCACTCAGTAAATAGAACAAAATTTTGTATCAAGTTCAAAACCCTGGCCTGAATTTATCTTGAAGAGCAACACTGTAAAATTGAAAGTTATCACCTACCTGAAGGATATGCCATGGACTTTCAACTCCACCAAAAACTAACGATATTTATATGTATATAGTTAATACATAAATTCAAGATGGAATGGCTCAAATCCAACGTATAAAGTTAAAATATTGATACTCATGTCTGCGTTTCAAGCAACTTTGCTTACATATTAATTTTCAACCTAGTTTTAATGTCCAGATGAAGAAGCCTTCTCCAAAACCATTACCATTAACACCTAGCTCCTGTTTCCTTCATTCCAGCATTAATCCTTTCCATTTATTGCTTCCCACCAAATAAAATCTTCTCCTATCCAAAACTGAATCTCCTGCTCTCTATTCAACACAACCAATTCCCAAGTTTGTGCTTTTTTTCAGAAACAACACCTATGTTCTCAAATGTATACTTACAACTAATTCTGCTTCCTTTTATTTCATTTTTACAATATTTTTTAAAAATATTTCATGTTCATATTTTTTGATTATTGAATACTCCCAGGACAGAAAAAAACTATGGTCCTAAATACTTCAAATTAAATAAATGTAACATTTTAAATTGTGTTATAAATTCATCAATTTGTTCTGCACGCATCAATTGTGTAATTAACACATATTATTAAATAGAATTGTGAGAATGAGAGGCTATATTGTGAATGTAGGTGCTTTGTGTCTCGAGGGAAAATGAAGGAACTGAAAGAAAACTGAAATTGCTACCGACCGCAAATTGCGGCCACTTAAACTGTTGAATGTAATTTACAATTAGTCTCAAGTTTAGACCACAAATTAGTCATATTATAGGGCGAGCAAATACCTTCCACTTTTCTACAACGAATTTAAACCCAAATACTTAATCATAAAGCAAAACATGCAATACTTTTTTTTCTTACATACATAAATTACAATTCAAATAAATTATTATTTATTTAATATTAAATAAACTATGTTATTCATATTTGCTTATAAGGTCTAAGAAAATTATAATTTTTAAGTGGAAAATTACAAAATTTTATTTCTAAATCAATATTCTTTAATTATAATTTTCATTTAATTTACAAAATTAAAATATTGGAGGAAATGATTTTTAGTTATTGTTAATGTTTAAGAAACACAAATTGTATAGCATTTTATAGGAAGAAATTGTTAAATCGATAGTTAAATTGAAAATAGATAATAGATAAAAGTTTGTAAGGGCGCGTCGCCCTTTGAAGCAGACGCGAGCTATTTAAATGTTAACTACTGTTTGCGTAACTTCACAAAGGCCACGAATTGCTAGCTTTAATTGTAATTCTATTTAACGTTAACATTTAATAACAAAATTAAATCGTACCCTTTGAGGCTGATTCTTGCAGCGAGTTGTAATGAAATTTGTCATGAAGGGCTGTGCATAAATTGCGAATAGAGGAGCACTTCTAATAACACAAAGGTTTTATTGGATGCAGGATGATTCTTTGTGCAGTAAAAAGCTCGAGGGTTGGGCGACTGCGGCAACATGCACATCCCCATTTGCCTCAATCGGCGTTTCATGTAAATATTTCGGAATGGCTTTTGCGGAAAACAACGGAAGCAGCGGGAACATCGCAAGTGCACAGTTATAGTTGCTTTCCTAGAGGGTAGGAAAATGCAAGAACACAGAAATTACGTGTTGAAGAGGGATGCGGAAACGAATTTTTCGGGTTTTCATTCACGCTCCATTTTTTTTTTTTCGTATCTCTTTGCCTGGAGGGAAGATAAAAATGTTTTCTTTCTCGATGCCACATTCGATGGCATCAATCACATCTCAACGTGTAAAACTGACGCACACTCGCACCCCTATCGAAACCTATCCAATTTTCGCTTTATCCTGTGACGTCTTAATTCGACACGTATATAAAGAGGTGGTATCCATCCGTTTTCCGGTTGAATCGGAGGGAAAACTTGTCATGTTCGTGGGGCGGCGACGGCGGAATACGCGGGGATTACAGGACGGGGCAGGATTAAACGACACCTTTATTAGTCTCCGGAGGGGAACGGATCGTTTTCCTCCTTTCTTCCTCTTCTATTTTCCGCCCTACGTTTCTCTTTTTCTCTCTCTCGGACTTTTTGCACTCCACCGGATTCATTGAATCATGTACAATAAAGAAGCACTTTTTCCTCTTGCCTTCACCTGATGAACTCACTTCACTTTCTCGCAATAATAGACTACTGCTTTGTCAACACAAAGAAAACAATAAACAACATTCTTTCACTCAATTTCTAAAAGCTTTTTACAATAACAACAACCATTTCATTACAAATATATTTTATCCAACACATAAAAAACTGTTTTATATATAATATAATAAAATCAAATTAATAATATTTGAAATCTAAAATTGGAATTTTTATATAATAACTGAGAAAGAAAATTACGAATTTAAAACTTTTTATATTAATTTTACAAATATTTCGACATTTGGCAATAAATTTGAAATTAATTACTTTTGATCTTCAAACTTTAGATTATAAATTGTTATATATAATTTTTATATTAATTAATACTAAAAATACCAACTTTTCATATATTTCTAATCATATCATTAATTCCTAAAAAGGGCACAGAAATAATTAATAAATTAAACAATTTCTGCAAAATCACAAAACACATTTATTTATTATTTGATGAACATAAAAAAATGCAAAATTTACAGTAAATATAATATAATTTCTTAATTTCTAAATAAGATATTACATTTTATACAAATTATTCAATTTTTAAATGTACATATTTTTTACATTTTGAACAGATTTTCATAGTTTTATTTTATATTTTTTTATACGTTTGAATCTGAATTGTATTTCTTCCTATGTTGTATATTGTAAGATTATATTCATACTTCCCAAAATCGTTACAAACTTGTACTTTTCTGGATTGGAAAACTACTTTTCTTTCATCTGAATCCGACACATCAGCAGCAATTTCGATGGTTTTGCAAATCACTAAGAATTAAATTGAAAATCTTCTACCATTATTCACAATAATTTATTTATTCTTTATTTTTATAAGAGTACTAATATTTGTAGATTTGTTTTACATATTTTGCTCAAAATTTTTACTTTTGTAACATTAAACGCAAAAAAATATTATACATATATTATAATCACCTGGAATTATAAGACCAAAATTTATTTTTCAACTACAAGTTATAATAACATTGTAAATAATTGTTACATAATAATTTGTGTCTAAAATGTATTTCATAAGTCATAATCTGCTTCTATTGTATAGATTGTTTAATTGCAAGAGAAAACAATAACAGAAAAAATACATTTATTTATTTTTTTATGAACGTAAAAATAAAATGAAAAATTAATTATATAATTTATTGTTTTCTAAATCAGATATTACATCTTGTATAAAATATTCAATTCTTAAATTTACATTTGTAGTACACAACATATTTTTTTGCATTTTGTACAGATTTTCTTACTTTTATTTAATTTACAATTATTTTTTTATAGTTTGATATATGCACTTGAAAAGACTTAAATTGTTGAGAAACTGATACTTCCCAAAAACATTACGACACATCAGCAGCAATTTTGATGGGTTTCCAAATCTCTCAGAACTAAATAAAAATCTTCTAACATTATTTACAATAATTACTTTATTTGTTATTTATATAAAAGGACTAATATTTGTGTTTTTTTTACATATTTTGCTCAAAAACTTATATTTTCATTTTTGAAACACTTTTCTTTTATCAAAATAGCACTTACAACAATAAACGCCAAAAATAACATACATTTTTTTTAATATAGTGCTCTCACCTGGAGTTATAAGACCAAAATGTATTTTTCAACTAAAAGTTATAATAACATTGTTACATAATAATTTTCGATTAAAATTGATTCTATTTATTTCATAAATCATAAAGAAACTCAATATTATACATTGTTTAATTGCAAGAGAAAAAATATTAAAAAAAATTTATCCAATCAAATTGACTGGTCTTGAAAGTAGGTAGGTAGGTAAGAGGGCTGACATATTTTTCTCGTGAAATAAAATATATTTGAAGAATTAAATAGGAAAAGTGATGATATTTTTATTTTTGAGAAAGTTTTAGAAGAAATTGTTATTTTTTTGTAATAAATAATGATTGATATATAATTGATTTTAATTAATTGTAAAGGTTTTTAAAATAATTTAATTCAATTAAAATCTATAAATACAAAAAATGACGTTTGTGATATAAAATTAATAATTAATAGAATAATTTCAGCTAAAATGCATTAATTAATCACATTAATTTATATAGACAAATCACCTGAATTCCTTTCATTTCGAAATAATTCAGATTAAATCGGAAACTAAATACGAATAAAAATTGAAATGTATCAAACGGAAATAACGTTTCATTAAAATAATTGCATGCACGATTTTCCGATCCGTGTAAAATGTATATTTATAATATTCCTCTTTCGCTATTTTTCGATGCATCGTAAATCATAATTGCTACACGAACACGTATTAATTTTATTTATTTATTATCCGAGCATTATTATCAATACTTATAAATGCAATATTATAATGCGATGCTCATTACCGGATGTACAGTAGCGTAATTACATTTGTATGGTGCTTATTCGGAAATTGCAGTTGTAATTAACCGGAAAACATTTTTTTTGTTATTCTATAAAATCGATAATTAATTACATGTAATTATTATTTTTGTATTATTTATTCAATAATATGTAATTTATTAGGGAGATTATTTATTAACTTGACTATTTAAAACACAAATAAAATATTTTTAGTGAACAAAAAATATATGTAAATTTTACTGAATACTTTTAATGAATAAAAGTAATATTTTTTATTTAAAAAATATAATTTAATAACATTTTGACTATCTTAGAAGAATATGTTATAATTAATGTAAAAATTTGAAACAAAAACTATTTTAAGTTAACTTTATGTAAAGACGATGTTTTTTTTTGTAAGAGTAAAAATTAATTAAAAAATTGTGTGATCTAAAATAAAAATAATATGACTAAATTGTGAAAGTAAGATATAATCATTCTTTAGAAATATTGTTTAAAATCTATAGTAAAAAATGTTAGGAAGACTATTTTCATCTTATTTTCTATAAAGGATTTTTTAGTGTTTAAATATAATGTCATCTGAAATATATATTTTTAATAAAAATCAACTAAAAATTGTTTTTTTTTTAGGAAAAATACTGATAGAAAAAAATTGTCGATTTGGAATAAAAAAAAAGAGAAAGAAATTTGTATTCTTCTCCATAATGTATTGATAGTTTCATATGATTCTATATGAATTAATGTATTAATAAGAAAAATAATTGTAAAAAAGATTTTTTCATTCAAATACTAAAAAAAATACGAAAAACGCAAGGTAGAATTTGTATTCTCCAAAAATATTTATTAAAATTAATTGAGATATAATATGAGAATAACTATTTGAGAATTTTTATAATAATGATGAAATAAAGATTAAACATAGAAATTCTTCTGAGGAATGTATTGAAACTAATGGTAAAAATTGAAAGAAAGACTAAATTTATTTTGCTTTGTATGAAGGAGTTGTAAATATTTAAAAATTATTTATTTTACAATTTAAGAGATTGCACATTTTTTCAAGGGTTTCCTGAAATGAATGGTAAAAATTTTAATAAAAACTATTTTTATTTTATTTTTTATAAAATAATTGTAAATGTTTTAAACTAAAGTAAACTGAACTTTATATTTATAACGATGTAACAATAGAAACATAAAGAGGCAAGATGGAATTGATGAAGAACTATATAAATTAATAGAGAAAATTATAAGAAAAACTAAGAAATAAATTTATAGTAAAAACTGTAAGAAAGACTAAAAAATAAAGAGATTACATGGCTTTTGTATTGTCCTGGTGTATGTATTGACTTTAATGGTAAAAAATATATAAAAGACTAAAAAATAAAGATACAAATTAGAGTTTATATTTTTCTAAAGTATGTAATGAAACTAATAGTAAAAATTGTAAGAAAAACTAAGAAATGAAGAAATTAGATGGATATTGTATTATTCTAAAATATGTATTGAAATTAATGATAAAAATTGTAAGAAAAACTAGGAAATAAAGAAACAAATTGGAGTTTGAAGAATATAATGAAATTAATGGTGAAAATTGTAAGAAAGACTAAGAAATAAAGATACAAATTAGAGTTTATATTTTTCTAAAGTATGTAATGAAATTCATGGTAAAAATTGTAACAAAGACTAAAAAATAAAGATACAAATTGGAGTTTATATTTTTCTGAAGTATAAATGAAATTAATAGTAAAAATTGTAAGAAAAACTAAAAAATGAAGAAATTAGGTGGATATTGTATTATTCTAAAATATGTATTGAAATTAATATAAAAATTGTTAAAAAAAACTAGGAAATAAAGAAACAAATTGGAATTTGAAGAATATAATGAAATTAATGGTGATAATTGTAAGAAAGACTAAGAAATAAAAATACAAATTAGAGTTTATATTTTTCTGAAGTCTGTAATGAAATTCATGGTAAAAATTGTAACAAAGACTAAAAAATAAAGATACAAATTGGAGTTTATATTTTTCTGAAGTATAAATGAAATTAATAGTAAAAATTGTAAGAAAAACTAAAAAATGAAGAAATTTGGTGGATATTGTATTATTCTAAAATATGTATTGAAATTAATGATAAAAATTGTAAAAAAAAACTAGGAAATAAAGAAACAAATTGGAGTTTGAAGAATATAATGAAATTAATGGTGAAAATTGTAAGAAAGACTAAGAAATAAGGTTACAAATTAGAGTTTATATTTTTCTGAAGTCTGTAATGAAATTCATGGTAAAAATTGTAAGAAACACTAAGAAATAAAGAAACAAATTGGAGTTTGAAGAATGTAATGAAATTAATGGTGAAAATTGTAAGAAAAACTAAAAAATGAAGAAATTAGGTGGATATTGTATTATTATAAAATATGTATTGAAATTAATAATAAAAATTGTTAAAAAAAAACTAGGAAATAAAGAAACAAATTGGAATTTGAAGAATATAATGAAATTAATGGTGATAATTGTAAGAAAGACTAAGAAATAAAAATACAAATTAGAGTTTATATTTTTCTAAAGTATGTAATGAAATTAATAGTAAAAATTATAAGAAAAACTAAAAAATGAAGAAATTAGGTGGATATTGTATTATTATAAAGTATGTATTGAAATTAATGATAAAAATTATAAGAAAAACTAGGAAATAAAGAAACAAATTGGAATTTGAAGAATATAATGAAATTAATGTTGAAAATTCTAAGAAAGACTAAGAAATAATGATACAAATCAGAGTTTATATTTTTCTAAAGTCTGTAATGAATTCATGGTAAAAATTGTAATAAAGACTAAGAAATAAAGATACAAATTAGAGTTTATACTTTTCTAAAGTATGTAATGAAATTAATAGTAAAAATTGTAAGAAAAACTAAGAAATGAAGAAATTAGGTGGATATTGTATTATTCTAAAGTATGTATTGAAATTAATGATAAAAATTATAAGAAAAACTAGGAAATAAAGAAACAAATTGGAATTTGAAGAATATAATGAAATTAATGTTGAAAATTCTAAGAAAGACTAAGAAATAATGATACAAATCAGAGTTTATATTTTTCTAAAGTCTGTAATGAATTCATGGTAAAAATTGTAATAAAGACTAAGAAATAAAGATACAAATTAGAGTTTATACTTTTCTAAAGTATGTAATGAAATTAATAGTAAAAATTGTAAGAAAAACTAAGAAATGAAGAAATTAGGTGGATATTGTATTATTCTAAAGTATGTATTGAAATTAATGATAAAAATTATAAGAAAAACTAGGAAATAAAGAAACAAATTGGAATTTGAAGAATATAATGAAATTAATGTTGAAAATTCTAAGAAAGACTAAGAAATAATGATACAAATCAGAGTTTATATTTTTCTAAAGTCTGTAATGAATTCATGGTAAAAATTGTAATAAAGACTAAGAAATAAAGATACAAATTAGAGTTTATACTTTTCTAAAGTATGTAATGAAATTAATAGTAAAAATTGTAAGAAAAACTAAGAAATGAAGAAATTAGGTGGATATTGTATTATTCTAAAGTATGTATTGAAATTAATGATAAAAATTGTAAGAAAAATTAGGAAATAAAGAAACAAATTGGAGTTTGAAGAATATAATGAATGATTAATGGTGAAAATTGTAAGAAAGACAAAGAAATAAAGATACAAATTAGAGTTTATATTTTTCTGAAGTCTGTAATGAAATTAATAATAAAAATTGTAATTAAAACTAAGAAAGAAATAGATAAAGTATATTTTGTGTTGTTCTGGAGTAAGTATTGAAATTAATGGTAAAAAATGTTAAAAAGACTAAGGAATAACGGTATAAATTGTAATTTGTATTTTTTTGAAGAATGTAATTAAATTAATAGTATAATTGTAAGAAAAATTAAGAAATAAACATACAAATTTAAGTTTGTATTTTTCTGAAGAATGTATTGAAATTAATGGTAAAAAATGTAACAAAAACTATGAAAGACAGATATCAAATAGATTTTGTATTGTTCTGGTCTGACTATTGAAATTAGTCGTAAAAATTGAAAGAAAAACTAACAAATTAAAATACAAAGTGGAATTTGAAACAGGAAGAGACAAGAAAGATAAAAGGTGGATTTTGTATTGTTTTGGTGTATGAATTAAAATTAATGGTAAACATTGCAAAAAAGACTAATAAATAATTATAGAAGGTGGAGATTGTATTTTTCTGAATTATGTATTGAAATTAATGGAAAAAACTATTTTACTTTTATTTTGTATGAAGGAATTGAAAATGTTTGTAAAGTAATAATGAAATGTTTTACAAACTATGTGTTGCAATCAGAGGTAGAACTAACTGTAAATTGTGTTTACAAGGAGAATACAAGTACACAAAGGATTTTCGACCCAGTATTTATTCATGGGATGTTTCGGCTTCGGAATAACAAAGAGGTGAAGAAATAAAGTTAAAAAAAAAATAGTAGTAAGAGACTGAGGTGGAATACCGCTGCGAGGACGTTGGGAAGTTCGATTAAAGTAAATAATAAATTTTCGCGAGGACGTTAATTAAACATGTTTAATTAACTCCCTATATACAGTTCTTAATATGTACATAAAGATTTTTAATTAAGCGAGCAGAAACTTGCGCGCAATAATATTTTACGAAGAGCAAACTGGGCTAGGAACGAGCTCGAGGAAAAACGGGGGGCGGTGAAAGCGGCGGAGACGGAACTGGAGGCGGCAGCAGCAGCAGCAGCGCACGAGGAAAGACACGGGGCCCAGTTTCGAATGAATTGAATGTAGCCCCGTGGAACTAATAAAAATTCACGGCGAACTTTTTCAATAAGCTCCTTAAATTATCCGACGTAAAATGGAGTTACAGAATTATTCATAATTTTTCGTTCGCTAGGGTGAAACAAGGACAAAAGGAGAAAAAATATATATGTGTGTGAGAAGGTAAGAAGTGAAAGTTGCTGGATTGGAGTTAACGGTTTGAGGGTGGATGGATGGATGCGACGTGACCCGGCGCATCCACCTTATAGCTGGTAATTGCGGAGATGTCGACCTTCCAATACTCTATTTATTGGGTTTGCACCTAATAGTTATAAACAAGATAAAGCGAGGCGAGGGCAAAAGGATGCACAACCCTCTGCAGAACGAGCTAAAGCGATTTATCTGATTCACCGCCGGTTGTCCTCTCGCATTATGTAACGAGGATGCGACATATTTATGTGCGCCCTCTGACCGTTACCCTTTTATCTCTCGTTATAACAGTATGTATCGTAATAGCAGATCGGTTTCCTATCAGAAATGAATTTTCATTCACGATAATACTGCTTAATTAAGCAACGTTAAACTCGATTAACTTTGACTAATTTTCAAATTATCTATAAAATAAATTTATATTACAAAATTATTATATTAAAAAATAATACAGATTATTTACATTTCCAATTGCTTTTATCAAATGAAATCAATTTGAAACGACTTTTTATTTTAAATTAAAGATACATTTCTTGATATATTTTCTAAGTTTAATAAATGTCAAGTATTAATTTCTTATAATTTTGCCAAACTAAATGCAATTTCTGCATTAATTGAAGAACATCTTTTAGGACTAATAAATTTAGATAAATATTTCTTAGCAAATTTTTCCAACAAATTTAAGATTAGAGATCCATAGAAAAAATGACGAAATATTGCAAAGAAATGATGAAAATGTAATAAATTTCATGGAAATTACTGCTTTGATATAAATATTTGTCCTTTTAATTCATTGTCAAGAAGTGTATCCAAATTTATGTAAGAAAACAGTCCTACTATGAATGGCTTTTGCAAACTTATAAGTTAAAAATAAAGTACTTTAGTTTTATTATCCAAATTTGATTTCTTTTCTTCATGATTTAGAATGATTATCTAATAATAAACTAGATCATTCATATAAATTATGCAAAACATTATATTTTCTTTCCAATTCTTAATTTTGTTCCTAATCTTTCATAAGTAAATAGTTTTTTTTTTATATTGTAATTTGCAACTGCCATAAGTTTAATAAATTGTAAATCTAAATTTCACTAATTTATTTATTAGTTAATATTTATAACATTGATAATTTTCTTATATGGACAAGCCTTTGTTCAAAAATGGACATCATAAAAAATAAATAAATATAATTTATAAGTATTTGCATTTTTGTTTGCTTTAATCCTTAAAGTTTCCCAGTTGGAAAAACACTAAAAAAACTATAAAAAAAAAATTGATACTAATTACTAAAAAAAATATAACAATTTGAAATATGTAATAGAAAGAAAATATATTCTATGTTTGTTTTTGAATTATTAATTATATAATTGTTATTTGTGCATATATAAAAAATAGAGCAAAAAAGACCAAATCAGTGAAAATCTTACATAATTTGATTAGTTTACTAAATAAGAAAGATTGTAATATAAAACAAGTAAGTTCTGAAGTAGGAATATTTTGTGAATAAAATGTAATATTATTCGCACTGTTTATGTCTCAGTCGTTTCCTGCTTGCTTGTGGCTACGTTACTTTCTAAAGCCACTTTAAAACGTAAATCGCGTAGAAAATGTAGTCATTCTAAAACACACATCTTCTTTGTAAATAATATTTTTTTTTTTCATTTTTATTTTAAGAACATCAAATTTATTCCCACATTTTACTCTGCAATACCAATATCCTTTGTATTTCTTTCAAGAAAAATAATATTAATCTTGAATAAATATATTATATAATTGATTAAACTTGAAAAATACAATTGATTTATTCAAAGTAAAAATTTAAAAAAAAAAGTATTTAGAAAGTAATTTTTCATAATAAATTATAATAAAAAAAATGTTATTAAAAGTAGAATTTTATTATAGTTTTCTTAATATTTTTGATAAAAATCGTCTTGTGTAATCGCAATGATAGGAAATGCTTTATTAATTGAATGTATCTCGAGTTTTCTACAATATGAAGCCGTGTTATTTATTATCTTTGTAAATCTGCGTTAATACATTTTTATAAAAATTTCTTACTTATAATATATTGATATAATAGTTATATATTTTGAGACGGAATGAGACCTTAGTTCATTATTAACGTCTCATTACGTCTCAAAATATATAACTATTATAAGTAGTTATATAAATCAAATTGATAAACTAATTAAGACATTAAGCTTAGATGAATGGAACATCTTGTATTGGAAAAATCTACTAATTTATTAAGTTGTTAATTTTGTAATTATGATAATAGATAGTTGCCATTTTGAAGCGCCACCTGTGTTTAGTGTACTGTAACTAAAGTTTTGTTTAATTTTGGTTTTGGTTTTCACTCGAGTTGATAATAGTAGGTCTTCTCACATTGTTTTCGATGTAAAGCTGTGATTTAATGTTTGCGAAGCACGCGTCCACCGTTATCGACTTGGTTTTGGGCTTCGTATCATCGCGTGCAGAAGGATAATAGACGTACCACATATACACACACACTCAGTCATATTCCAATTACAAATTGCGCCCGTTAACCGCTGCTTTTCCCTTTGCACCTTTTATCTGGGTTTCGGAGAAAGAAGAAAAGAATATGAATGTGCGCGGCGGCGGCGGCGGCAGCACTAAATCCGTCATCCATTTGCATACATTACGGCCTGGGTCCATTAGCAGAATTATGAATATTTAAAGCGTTTGTTTTATTGCGCCGAGGGAACAGCAAATATGTTTACGTGCAATAATGCATCGCGTACACCTCCTACATCCTGCTCCTAAGATTTTGCTAATTATTGATCATTGTCAGCATGTGGTTTCCTGCTGACGCAGGGAGCGATATCATATTGCCATTTATTCCGGCGATCAGCGAGGCATTAAGGACTTCGAACTTGCCGCCTCCTGCAACATACTGTCTTCGGTTGGCTGCATTCTGATTTCCGCGCCATCTGTCCCACCCCGCATCCACTTTAATATTTCGATAATTTTCCATCCTCATCCACCCTTCCAGCACCATTAATCAACGTCTTCGGATACACACTTTCGATGGTTACAACCAAACTCTTTCATAACGCAACTCACATTACGCAACTTATTTATAACTTATATTACCAAACATTTTAAAAATGTATAGTTAATAATAGCTTTTTATATAGCGTAAAGTGTATGGCGGATATATCCGCCATTGGTCCGCAAAATATAAAATTTCAACAATTTCGATGGGAATGAAATTATGGTCAACAAAAATATATGAATTAATACATAGTAAATTATTGAATGATTTAACTATGAATTAGATGGGAAGCGATGGGTATTTCGAAGAGTAATTATCCATCGGCCATTTCATTTGTGAGTTATGTGCATTGATTTATTCAGTTTCCCCGGTTAATGGCTCATTAATATTAACTGATAGTTTTCTGATGAGGTCGCTATTGAATACCGACTTCCTCATTTACAAGTTCCACATTTTCATTATATTATTTCTAACTCTAATTTCCATTTTCACTATTTCTTTTTTCATATCTTTTTTACAGCTTCTGCAAGGGACGTAATTAATAAACGTCGGAAAGTCCAATTTTCCTCGCAACTTTCCACGCTCAGAAAACTTTTTAAGCAGATCAATGCACTCATAAAACGGCCATATCTTCGGGTTATTGACACTCCTTAACGATATTACAATTACAATCTTATGCAATATGAATTAACAAAATTATTTATCATTAAACTTCAACTCACTGACAATTTATTGATGCAAAAAAATTAAAAATAATTAATTACTCGTTGAAAACTGGATGAAGAATCCTGTAACCTCATCCGCTTACAAAACGTGGCAAGTAAAACCTCATCCTGCGAAGTCTGCAATCCCTTTTTTATCGACGAATCGTATCTCTGCCGGCGGCGAAAACGAGTTAAAAATAAAACGAACGCAAGTATTTTTATTTCAAAAACTCGAGTTGTGCCATTGTGTACTTGTTATCTCCGGGAGTACGCTTAAAATACATTGTTAAAATTCCTCAAAGGGCTTTCTCTTCTTCTCCACCCGAGACTCCACTCTCCCACACCCATAAAATGTTACTATTCTTTTCTCTGGATTTATTCACAAAATGATGCTAAAAGCGAGCGAACGAATGGAAAGAAAAGAAAAGCCAAGAATTTACCTTTCTTCATCTTCGATTTAAGTCCCGCATAATATTTCTAATTACCATTCTCGTTACAATTCACCTTCAAACTGCTTACAAACAAAGTAATTAAATATTACTTCAATTAATTTATGCGATTATATAACTCTTTCATATAGCTAAAACATTATACAACAAAATAAATCAAATCGATTTTTAGCTTTCATTATGTATTTTTGTGTACGTTTTCTTTAGCCTTTGTAATTACAGTATAAGGGCGTTATTTGTAATTAAAACCCTCGCCCTTCATGGCAATAATTATGATGTGGATTACACGCAGCTCAAATTAATAATGCCAAAGAGATAACGCGGCTTTAATTGAATTTTTATGCAAGTTTTAAATATTTTTACTTATTTTTAATAACTGCTTACAAATATACACAAAACTTGAAATTACAACAAAATTATAAAGCTATAAAAATAATGCACATCAAATTTATATTATGAATTTGTAATCTACCTGAAAAATTACAATATTTTATTGAATTTCTCGATAGATATTTTGTTACTTTTATATTTTATGAAAATTACTGGAAAATAGAAATAATGCATTTTGTAATAATTACATAAATTAAGTTATAAAACACAAATTGAAATGAAATATATTCTTAAATATATATGTAAATCGCTATTACAAATGAAATTGCATTATAATAAATGTATAGCAGGAAATCGGATATTATGTACGAAACGTAGATAAAAGTCAATGAATTATTTAAATGTTTCGATCTGGCAAATAAAGTTAATTAACATTTTATTATTTATTGCGTACAAAAGCTCGATACAAATGAGTAATTCGTTGCATTTGTCAATACGGAATTTGTGCGAGGAAGCAAAACACGACGAAAAAGGCCATTACGGCAATTGGCAATTGATAGGCGCGCCGCTCCCATTGTGTGAAATATAAAATATAAATCAGTAATTATGCAAACTCCGTCCAACAACCATTGATATATTTACATCATAATTCATCAAAGTGTTATCATTGTACATCATATGGGACGGCGCTGCACTCAATGATAATCATTTTTGCTGACGCAACGAAATTTCGTCTGAATATACACATATAAACATTAATTAATTTCGGACGTTATAAATCGCGTTTGGAATGTAAACAGTTAGTTTAAGATCAAAACTTGTTTCGGTATTTCCATCATTTAACTCCAACTAAAAATTTAATGCAAATCTGTAATATTCCTTAAAAATATTGAATTTAAATCTACTGAATATATGCAATCCATAATTAGATTCCTTTTTAGACACAGTATTTTCATGATTTTATACACATTAATGAATAGTATTTCCAGCATTAGATGACAGTTTTAGTTATGAGTTTTCCATCTATTTAATAATTCTCTAGACTAGATATTTAATCATCATTTAATTACAACTAAAACTGTATTAAAAATCTATAAAATTCCATTAAAATTTTAGAGTTAAATCTACTGAATGTATACAGATATTAATCGACTCTGTTTTCTATAATTTGATACATTTTTAGTCTCAGTATTACCATGACTTCTCTAGACTAGATATTTTCATTATTTAATTCCAACTAAAACTGTAATGCAAATCTGTAAAATTAAAATTACTTAAACTTGTTGAAGTTAAATCTATTGGATGCATACCGTTAAAAGTTTCCATAATTTAATTCCGTTTTTGTTTCAGTATTTTCAAGATTTCATACACATTAAGGCATAGTTTTTCTATTATTAGTTATGACTTTTCTATCTATTGAATACATTTACTTTAGACTAGATATTTCCATCATTCAAGTCCAACTAAAACTGTAATGCAAATCTGTAAAATTCCTTTCATAATTTGATTCCTTTTTAGTCTTAGTTTTTATTTTTTTTATTTCATACACCTTAAGGCATTAATTCACATCTTTTATTATGAGTTTTCCATCTAATTAATACATTTCCATCATTTAACTCCAACTAAAATGATAATCCAAATATGTAAAAGTCCTTAATAAAACTGAATTTAAATCTACTGAATATACACAAGCATAAATAATCTATTTTTTTCATAATTCCATTCAGTTTTAGTCTTCCTTTTTTCATTATTAGATCACGTTTTTAGTTACGAGTTTTCCATCTATTTAATACATCTATAAACTAGATATTTCCATCATTTAACTGCAACTAAAACTATAATACAAATCTGCAAAAATCCTAAAAAAAATGGATTTAAATCTACTGGATATAAACAGATATTAATTATCTATATCTTCTATAATTTCATTCACTTTTAATCTCAGTATTTCTTTGATTTCATGCACTTTATGGTATAGTATTTACATCATTAAATCACATCTTAACTATAACTAAAACTATAATGAAATTTGAAAAAGTTAATCATCAAAATTTTTCATAATTTAATTTATTTTTACTCTCAATATTTCCATAACTTCATACATCTTCAGGCGTAGTATTTTCATTATTAGATCACGTTTTTAGTTATGAGTTTTCCATCTATTTAATACATCTATAAACTAGACATTTCCATCATTTAACTGCAACTAAAACTATAATACAAATTTACAAAAATTCTGAAAAAAAGGATTTAAATCTACTGGATATAAACAGATATTAATTATCTATATCTTCCATAATTTCATTCACTTTTAATCTCAGTATTTCTTTGATTTCTTGCACTTTATGGTATAGTATTTACATCATTAAATCACTTCTTAACTATAACTAAAACTATAATGAAATTTAAAAAAGTTAATCATCAAAATTTTTCATAATTTAATTTATTTTTACTCTCAATATTTCCATCACTTCATACATCTTCAGCCGTAGTATTTTCATTATTAGATCACGTTTTTAGTTATGAGTTTTCCATCTATTTAATACATCTCTAGATTAGATATTTCCATCATTTATCTCCAACTAAAACTATAATACAAATCTGCAAAAATTCTGAAAAAAATGGATTTAAATCTACTGGATATCAACAGATATTAATCTTCCATAATTTTATTCACTTTTAATCTCAGTATTTCCTTGATTTCATGCACTTTATGGCATAGTATTTACATTATTAAATCACATCTTTAGTTATGAGTTTTTCATCTATTTAATACGTATCCAGTCTTAACTATACTTAACTATAACTAAAACTATAATACAAATTTGTAAAAGTAATTAATAAAATTTGATTTAACACAAATATTAATCATCTATTTTTTTCATAATATAATTAATTTTCAGTCTCACTATTTCCATCATTTCATACACTTTAAGGCATAGTATTTCCATCATTGGATCACATTTTTAGTTTTGAGTTTTTCATCTATTTAATACAACTTTAGACTAAATATTTCAATCATTTAACTCCAACTAAAATAAGAATGAAAATCTGTAAAAACCCTTCATAAAATTTGATTTAAATCTACTGAACGTATAAAAATATTAATCGTATAAATTTTCATAATTTGATACATTTTTCATATCAATATTTCCATCTATTAAATACATCTCCAGTCTAAATATTTCCATCAGTTAACTGTAACTAAAACTATAATGAAATTTATAAAAGTCCTAATAAAAATTGTATGTAAATTTACTGAATGTATACAGATATTAATCGTCAAAATTTTTCATAATGGGATTCATTTTTAGTTTCAGTATTTTCATGATTTTATACACCTGAAAGTATAGCATTTTCATTAGATCGCATCTTTAGTTATGAGTTTTTTTCTCGTCAAAATTTTCTATAATTTGATTCATTTTTGCTCTTACTATTTCCATGATTTCATACACCTTAAAGCATAGAATTTCCTTTTTTAGATCACAGTTTTAGTTATGAGTTGTTCATTTATTTAAACATCTCTAGACTAAATATTTTCATGATTTAACAATAACTAAAACTCTTTGAAAATATGAAATTTAAAGAAAAGTTAGTGAAAGCAAGAAATAAAATTTAACAGCAACCAAAACTGTTATGAAAATTTGTAACAATATTTGAAAATTGATTTAAAAGGTTATTAGAAGAAAAATTAACCATATTTTAGTATCGTTTTTCTCGCCTTTATTTTCAACCAAACTTTTACGTTTTCTCTTTAATTTTTTGTGTGCTTTCTCTTTATTTCATTTATGTTTACTCATTTCTATATCTCGCCAGGATCGTTGGATGCGAAATGTTTGCATGGATCTTGCAGGGAAAGGAAAACGCCGTGAGACAAGATAGATTATTTTCAGCAGTCTGCGAATGGGGCGTGTATGCATCGCTATTTACAAAGATTGATCGAGCCCGTCTGAGGTTGCTGAATGGTTATTAATGGTTTAAATATATTTCAGACCCCAACCCTATTCTTAAAATATGATGAATTATGTCACCTATTCGATTATCAAATATATTTACAGACTTGTAACTATTTATTCTATTTATCATTTTTTTAAATATTTTTTTTTTCACATTTTCTCAATGTTATCATCATTATCATTAATATTTTTATAGTAGCGTAATTTTAAAAATCAATATATTAATTTTATTATTTATATATTTTAAAAAAATAACAAATTTATTACCCGGCGCATCCACCAAAAAAATGCAAAATGCAAAATTATTTAATAAACCAAATTTTTTTAATTGATACAATTTTCAAGTATTTTTATTACAAATCAGAATTATTTATTCCTAACAATTTTAACTTAATACATTATATTTTGTTATTTTAAAAATACTTTCTGTAAACAATTAATAAAAATACAAAAAATATTGCCCGGCGCCTCCACATTCACCAATAAATTTGAAAAATGATTAATTTCATCTTTGATTAATATAAATTCTTAATATACACTATTTTCATTACAAATCAATATATTTTAGATAAATACATATTTTGTATATAATTCCGTATATTTTTTCTCATATTTTAAAAATAATTTTTATATTAATACAACATTAATAGCAAAAAATCAAAATTATTTGATTGATGTAAATTGTATTTCATTCATATTAAATCAATTTCTTATCAATTAATTCAAGCGATGTTGTATAAATATTTTAATTTTATTTATATCTTTTAAAAGATTTTTTTTCTGCGTATAATTCTTATAGTTTTTTTTCTTTCTTATTTTGTAATAATATATGTATTCTAAAACAACTTAAACAAATTATTTGATTCATTAATTTGATTTTTTATTAATGAATTTAAGCGAGTTGTATAATAGTAATTATTTTCCTCGCCTATTAAATTCGCATTTGAAAATTTACAATACGTGGATATTCACGGATTAAAGCAATTTTATATGCATATACCTGTTCATCCATATAGAATTATTCATATATGTATAAACAATGCACTCTTTCTATATAGTTTGTGTACTAGTTTGTAACACTATTATTTTCGATACGTTCTGATCTGAAATTTAATTAAAATATATCACGTATATTAAACGAATGAAATCACGTTTCAAACTGTAACGCGGATTTGTTCGAAATCCATCGAGACAAAGAGAGCACATAGTGTGTAATGCGAGATTAATTGCCATGTTTCATATTTTATTTATTTATTTATTTATCTATATTTATTTTTTTATTAAATAAAATATGCCATGTTAAAGAGATACTGATAATAATTCTACATGGAAATATTTTATTTTATTTAAAATTAATAAAAGTAATAGTTTTTTATATTTATAACTTAATTTATTTATAAAATTTATTTATACGTTTTCTTAGTTAAATAATACTCAAGAAGATTTAGAGAAAATTTTGTACTTTAGTGGAGTTGACAAACTTTTGGAAAGTTTCTTATAGAATCATTAGTAACCATTAAATGAACATTGTATACTTAACAAAGATTTAATCTATTTAATTCTGATTAAAATTTCTATATGAACTAAACATAAAGTTAAAAATGTATTAAACAAACTTTAATTATTTACATTATAAATTAACTAATTTCATATTAATATATTACAAAAATTTAAAAGGGGATACTGATGACCTTGAATGGTGAAAAAGCAAGATGATGAGAAAGGATTGAGGAGATAAAAAGGAAAAAAGGATGACCTAAGCTCGAAGTAGTCACTGAAGAGCAGGAGTCTAAATATTATATAAATATTATATATATTATAAATATTCTTTATAATGGGATTTAATAAAAGTAGTAAAAAAATATACTAATAATTTATTTATTATATAATATTACTATTTGTATGAAAACTGTAATAAATTTTCTCTACTACTACTATTGATGAATTAAACTATTGTGTAAAACTGCAAGTAAAGATGATTTTTGAATTATTAAACGAACTGATAATAAAAAAACTACTATTTTTATATATAATTTTATACCATAAAATTGTAATTATTTATAGTATTACTTTCATTAATTTTGATGTGTTTATATGCAGAATTTTATATCAATGAATTTAATTAAACACTATCATCAAAAGAATTGAATTACAAATATTGGATAAAACCAATAAATTATTACTAGCAATGTTGCAATACACAAATGTAATGAAATAATACAAACATATTGATTTTAAGTGATAGACACTTAGTTTGTATTTACATTGAATAAATATTTAATCATATGAAGTTTGTGAATCGAGAATGAATAAAATATTAACTAAAACTAATTCAGTTTATTAGATTATCATATTGGTTTATATGTATTAATAATAATAACAAAAATATTTATTGACAAAATTATAAATGAAAAGTTATCAAATAATAACATTTGTTTAGACAATTATAGTAGAAGAAAAAAATAATTTACTGTTGCTTAACTGAAATATTAAAATTACTATAAATTTTCATCTGATCATATTTGAAAGCAATAATGTTATGTTTAATTAAATTAAATTGTTTAAATTTGTCGGCTCATTACAGGAATAGAAATATTACTACAAATTAGTATAAATTTAAATCTGAAAACTAATAGTATTAGCTTTAATAAAAGGTTTTATAGTTATAATTAACTTGCGTTTTATTCGAGAAATATAATAAAATATGTAGTTACCCTTAAAAAATAAATTGTTTAAATTTGTCAGCTTATTACTGAAACATAAAAATTGATATAAATTTGCGACTAATAATATATATAAGCCTATAATACTGCCTTTAATTATAGTTTTCGATTTTGTAATTAACTTGCACGGTTATCGAGAAATCCAAAAAAGATGAAGAAACCCTTAAAAAATAAATTATTTAAATTTGTCAGCTTATTACTGAAATATAAAAAAATGATATAAATTTGCGACTAATCATATATGGAAGCTCATAATATTATCTTTAATTGAAGCATTAATTATTTTAATTTAATTGGACGGTTTTTGAGAAATTCAATAAAATATGAAGATACCCTTAAAAAATAAATTGGTAAAATTTGTCTGCTCATTACTGAAATATAAAAATTGATATAAATTTAAGACTAATAATATATACAAGCTTATAATACTGTCTTTGCATCGAAAAATCCAAAAAAGATGAAGATACCCTTAAAAAATAAATTATTTAAATTTGTCAGCTTATTACTGAAATATAAAAAATGATATAAATTTGCGACTAATCATATATGGAAGCCCATAATAATATGTTTAATTGAAGCATTGATTATTTTAATTTAATTGGGCGGTTTTCTAAAAATACAATAAAACATGAAAATACCTTTGAAAAATAAATTGTTTAAATTTGTCAGATTATTACAGAAATATAAAAAATGATATAAAATTGCGATTACACATGTATAGAAGCCTATAATACTAGCTTTAATTATAGCTTTGGCTTTTGTAATTAACTTGCACGGTTTTGGAGAAATACAATAAAATATGAAGATACCCTTAAAAAATAAATTGTTTAAATTTGTCGGCTTATTACTGAAATATAAAAATTGATATAAATTTACGACTAATTATATATGGAAGCCCATAATAATATCTTTAATTGAAGCATTGATTGTTTTAATTAATTAAATTGGGCGTTTTTGAGATATACAATAAAATATGAAGATACCCTTAAAAAATAAATTGGTTAAATTTGTCGGCTTATTACTGAAATATGAAAATTGATATACATTTGCAACTAATAATATATAGAAGCCATAATACTACCTTTAATTATAGCTTTGGCTTTTGTAATTAACTTACACGGTTTTGGAGAAATCCAAAAAAGATGAAGATACCCTTAAAAAATAAATTGTTTAAATTTGTCGGCTTATTACTGAAATATAAAAAATGATATAAATTTGCGACTAATCATATATGGAAGCCCATAATAATATCTTTAATTGAAACATTGATTATTTTAATTTAATTGGGTTGTTTTTGAGAAATACAATAAAATGTGAAGATACCCTTAAAAAATAAATTGTTTAAATTTGTCGGCTTATTACTGAAATATAAAAAATGATATAAATTTGCAATTAATAATATATAGAAGCCTATAATACTGTCTTTAATTATAGCTTTGGCTTTTGTAATTAACTTACACGGTTTTGGAGAAATCCAAAAAAGATGAAGATACCCTTAAAAAATAAATTGTTTAAATTTGTCGGCTTATTACTGAAATATAAAAAAATGATATATAGTTGCGATAAATCATACATGGAAGCCCATCATATTATCTTTATTTGAAGCATTGATTATTTTAATTTAATTGGGTGGTTTTTGAGAAATACAATAAAATATGAAGATACCCTTAAAAAATAAATTGTTTAAATTTGTCAGCTTATTACTGAAATATACAAAATGATATAAAATTGCGATTAATAATATATAGAAGCCTATAATACTACTTTTAATTATAGTTTTGGCTTTTGTAATTAACTTGCACGGTTATCGAGAAATCCAAAAAATATGAAGATACCCTTAAAAAGTAAATTGTTTAAATTTGTCAGCTTATTACTGAAATATAAAAATTGATATAAATTTGAGACTAATCATATATGGGAAGCCCATAATAGTATCTTTATTTGAAGTATTGATTTGTGTAATTAATTTGTGTGGTTTTTGAGAAATACAATAAAATATGAAGATACCCTTAAAAAATAAATTGTTTAAATTTGTCTGATTATTACTGAAATATAAAAATTGATATAAATTTGAGACTAATCATATATGGGAAGCCCATAATAGTATCTTTATTTGAAGTATTGATTTGTGTAATTAATTTGTGTGGTTTTTGAGAAATACAATAAAATATGAAGATACCCTTAAAAAATAAATTGTTTAAATTTGTCTGATTATTACTGAAATATAAAAAAATGATATATAGTTGCGATAAATCATACATGGAAGCCCATCATATTATCTTTATTTGAAGCATTGATTATTTTAATTTAATTGGGTGGTTTTTGAGAAATACAATAAAATATGAAGATACCCTTAAAAAATAAATTGTTTAAATTTGTCAGCTTATTACTGAAATATACAAAATGATATAAAATTGCGATTAATAATATATAGAAGCCTATAATACTACTTTTAATTATAGTTTTGGCTTTTGTAATTAACTTGCACGGTTATCGAGAAATCCAAAAAATATGAAGATACCCTTAAAAAGTAAATTGTTTAAATTTGTCAGCTTATTACTGAAATATAAAAATTGATATAAATTTGAGACTAATCATATATGGGAAGCCCATAATAGTATCTTTATTTGAAGTATTGATTTGTGTAATTAATTTGTGTGGTTTTTGAGAAATACAATAAAATATGAAGATACCCTTAAAAAATAAATTGTTTAAATTTGTCTGATTATTACTGAAATATAAAAATTGATATAAATTTGAGACTAATCATATATGGGAAGCCCATAATAGTATCTTTATTTGAAGTATTGATTTGTGTAATTAATTTGTGTGGTTTTTGAGAAATACAATAAAATATGAAGATACCCTTAAAAAATAAATTGTTTAAATTTGTCTGATTATTACTGAAATATAAAAATTGATATAAATTTTCGACTAATAATATATAGAAGCCTATAATACTGCCTATAATTATGGTTTTGGCTTTTGTAATTTAATTGCACGGTTGTCGAGAAATCCAAAAAAGATGAAAATACCCTTAAAAAGTAAATTGTTTAAAATTGTCAGCTTATTACTGAAATATAAAAAAATGATATAAATTTGAGACTAATCATATATGGGAGCCCATCATATTATCTTTAATTGAAGCATTGATTGTTTTAATTAAATTGGGCGGTTTTTGAGAAATACAATAAAATATGAAAATACCCTTAAAAAATAAATTGTTTAAATTTGTCTGATTATTACTGAAATATAAAAATTGATATAAATTTGAGACTAATCATATATGGGAAGCCCATAATAGTATCTTTATTTGAAGTATTGATTTGTGTAATTAATTTGTGTGGTTTTTGAGAAATACAATAAAATATGAAGATACCCTTAAAAAATAAATTGTTTAAATTTGTCTGATTATTACTGAAATATAAAAATTGATATAAATTTGAGACTAATCATATATGGGAAGCCCATAATAGTATCTTTATTTGAAGTATTGATTTGTGTAATTAATTTGTGTGGTTTTTGAGAAATACAATAAAATATGAAGATACCCTTAAAAAATAAATTGTTTAAATTTGTCTGATTATTACTGAAATATAAAAAAATGATATATAGTTGCGATAAATCATACATGGAAGCCCATCATATTATCTTTATTTGAAGCATTGATTATTTTAATTTAATTGGGTGGTTTTTGAGAAATACAATAAAATATGAAGATACCCTTAAAAAATAAATTGTTTAAATTTGTCAGCTTATTACTGAAATATACAAAATGATATAAAATTGCGATTAATAATATATAGAAGCCTATAATACTACTTTTAATTATAGTTTTGGCTTTTGTAATTAACTTGCACGGTTATCGAGAAATCCAAAAAATATGAAGATACCCTTAAAAAGTAAATTGTTTAAATTTGTCAGCTTATTACTGAAATATAAAAATTGATATAAATTTGAGACTAATCATATATGGGAAGCCCATAATAGTATCTTTATTTGAAGTATTGATTTGTGTAATTAATTTGTGTGGTTTTTGAGAAATACAATAAAATATGAAGATACCCTTAAAAAATAAATTGTTTAAATTTGTCTGATTATTACTGAAATATAAAAATTGATATAAATTTGAGACTAATCATATATGGGAAGCCCATAATAGTATCTTTATTTGAAGTATTGATTTGTGTAATTAATTTGTGTGGTTTTTGAGAAATACAATAAAATATGAAGATACCCTTAAAAAATAAATTGTTTAAATTTGTCTGATTATTACTGAAATATAAAAATTGATATAAATTTTCGACTAATAATATATAGAAGCCTATAATACTGCCTATAATTATGGTTTTGGCTTTTGTAATTTAATTGCACGGTTGTCGAGAAATCCAAAAAAGATGAAAATACCCTTAAAAAGTAAATTGTTTAAAATTGTCAGCTTATTACTGAAATATAAAAAAATGATATAAATTTGAGACTAATCATATATGGGAGCCCATCATATTATCTTTAATTGAAGCATTGATTGTTTTAATTAAATTGGGCGGTTTTTGAGAAATACAATAAAATATGAAGATACCCTTAAAAAATAAATTGTTTAAATTTGTCTGATTATTACTGAAATATAAAAATTGATATAAATTTGAGACTAATCATATATGGGAAGCCCATAATAGTATCTTTATTTGAAGTATTGATTTGTGTAATTAATTTGTGTGGTTTTTGAGAAATACAATAAAATATGAAGATACCCTTAAAAAATAAATTGTTTAAATTTGTCGGCTTATTACTGAAATATAAAAAAATGATATATAGTTGCGATAAATCATACATGGAAGCCCATCATATTATCTTTATTTGAAGCATTGATTATTTTAATTTAATTGGGTGGTTTTTGAGAAATACAATAAAATATGAAGATACCCTTAAAAAATAAATTGTTTAAATTTGTCAGCTTATTACTGAAATATACAAAATGATATAAAATTGCGATTAATAATATATAGAAGCCTATAATACTACTTTTAATTATAGTTTTGGCTTTTGTAATTAACTTGCACGGTTATCGAGAAATCCAAAAAATATGAAGATACCCTTAAAAAGTAAATTGTTTAAATTTGTCAGCTTATTACTGAAATATAAAAATTGATATAAATTTGAGACTAATCATATATGGGAAGCCCATAATAGTATCTTTATTTGAAGTATTGATTTGTGTAATTAATTTGTGTGGTTTTTGAGAAATACAATAAAATATGAAGATACCCTTAAAAAATAAATTGTTTAAATTTGTCTGATTATTACTGAAATATAAAAATTGATATAAATTTGAGACTAATCATATATGGGAAGCCCATAATAGTATCTTTATTTGAAGTATTGATTTGTGTAATTAATTTGTGTGGTTTTTGAGAAATACAATAAAATATGAAGATACCCTTAAAAAATAAATTGTTTAAATTTGTCTGATTATTACTGAAATATAAAAATTGATATAAATTTGAGACTAATCATATATGGGAAGCCCATAATAGTATCTTTATTTGAAGTATTGATTTGTGTAATTAATTTGTGTGGTTTTTGAGAAATACAATAAAATATGAAGATACCCTTAAAAAATAAATTGTTTAAATTTGTCTGATTATTACTGAAATATAAAAATTGATATAAATTTTCGACTAATAATATATAGAAGCCTATAATACTGCCTATAATTATGGTTTTGGCTTTTGTAATTTAATTGCACGGTTGTCGAGAAATCCAAAAAAGATGAAAATACCCTTAAAAAGTAAATTGTTTAAAATTGTCAGCTTATTACTGAAATATAAAAAAATGATATAAATTTGAGACTAATCATATATGGGAGCCCATCATATTATCTTTAATTGAAGCATTGATTGTTTTAATTAAATTGGGCGGTTTTTGAGAAATACAATAAAATATGAAAATACCCTTAAAAAATAAATTATTTAAATTTGTCAGCTTATTATTGAAATATAAAAATTGATATACATTTGCGATTAATAATATATAGAAGCCTATAATACTACCTTTAATTATAGCTTTGGCTTTTGTAATGAACTTGTGCGGATTTCGAGAAATCCAAAAAAAGATAAAGATACCCCTAAAAAAATAAATTGTTTAAATTTATCAGTTTATTACTGGTATAGAAAAATGACTCTATATATCCATTTAATTGTATCTTGAAGCTAAAAATATTAGTTTTAATTAAAGTATGTATAGTTGTAATTAGTATGAGTAATTTTCGAGGAATATAATAAAATATGCTACAATTATTAAAAATTATAGTTTTGACTTCAACCAAAGTATTCATAATTATTATTATTATCTGTGGTTTTCGAGTAATACGATAAAATATAAAATCGCTGCGACTGAAATTCCAGAATTTCTAATTTGAAATCGGAACGTTATTCGAGACATCATATGATGGTTCCTTTGGGTGCGCGTTTCTCTGTATCCCGGCAATTGCAAATGTTTGCGCAAATATAATTTCCCAAGCGTGGATATGGGAATTGAAGAGCTATAGAGAGAGAGAGGGTGGAAAAAGGAAAAACGGACGCACACATCGGTCGGACTGTCTCGTGATTATTATTTTTCTCGTCCAATGTTTTAATTTAAACTCTACCCCTTGCGCGAAACCCGGTCGTAAAATCTGCCGGTTTCCATTTCCTCCAAAAACCTCCACCATCAACCCAGTTCCCCAGTGCTCCCAATTCAACAACCGACAACTTCAACAGCAAGTCAAACGAAAAGCAAATTAGAAAGAGAGAGAGAAAGACAAATCGCCAAAGAAAGACAGAAACATAAATGAGAGAGATGAAATTTTAATGTTTGCACGATGAAATTCAGATTTGTCATTTGTTTGTATATGAAAAAGGGGAGAAGCAGAGACAGAGTTTGTTAAATTTTTTGGGACGAAGATCTTACAGCTCGGAGGCTTACGTATCTCAAATTGATTTTTTAATTGGATTTTTATAAGCGTATTTAAGAAAAAAAATAAGACTTCATCTGTATGTAAAAGTTTATAACATTCTTTGAGAAATGAAACAATTTTAATACCAAATATAAAATTTCTTTTCTTATAAATATTTATTTCAAGAAAATAAAGCTATCTACATTTATATATAATATTTATATTAATTAAAAATTAATAAATTTTTAGTTATGAAATTTTGTGTTAGTTTTAACAAAACTAATTCATTTTACATTAAGTTTTAAAAACGTATAAAATAAGCTAATAAGTATAAATGAATCATTTCAAACTAAATAAATACTAAAATTTCTTTAAAAAATATGAAATCTCGGTTTTAATAAAAACTTCTTAAATTTAACTTGCATTAATTTAAATCTAACATTTTATTATTTACTACATTTATTAGAAGTTTTTATATTTAAATAAAGACAACTTATTATTAATAATAAATATAGAAACTTCATTAGGAAATATTAACTTTCACTTAAATTATTTATTCGGTTTTAATAATGAAAATTTTTAAATTGATGAATGTTTTTTAACATTTTTTTATTTACTTAAAGGTAATTTACTATTATTAATAAATATTAAAAGTTTATTGGGAAATATGAACTTTAAATTTGTTTTGCAGCTTTTTATATGTAAGATTTTCTTATTTATTGCATTTATTATAAGTGTTTACATTTACATAAAGGAAAGTTTCTATTATTAAAAACAAACTATAAAAACTTTGATATTTTAAAGTTGATAAAATCTGAAAAGGTATGCAAATCATCAACGGTTGTTGACGTTTCCTCGTAAAACTTTTGTCAGCTGCTCACGACTTGCATTAGGAATTATAATTTCCTCTTGAAAACGCTCATAAACACAAATAAAGTTTGCATGTCTACGCATGGAAAATGTAAGGTAAACTTGGGAGAGTAAAACGCACCACGTCTTTCCTCAGATCGGTCACCATTAAATGTATACTTATCGTGAGTTGCGTCACCTTAATTACGGAATTTAATTGCCTGTAATGAATAGAAGGAAAGCGCATAAAAAAAGAAGCAAAGGGTGAAACTGGCGGTGGGATGAGGAAAAACAAACGGCACGATACACGCATGTGTTTTCATTGGCACTAAACCAAGATTCACGACCGGCCCAACGACACAACTTTGTAGATAACGAGATTTAAACACTCTTTCGTTGCCTGTTACCAAACGAATTTACAACGCTCGAATTTACATCCAGAACCTATTTATTATTTCACGTAATGTTTTTCTTTACTTATTTTCTTGTTGTTTACGTATTTTACACCCATTTCGCTCCAATAAAATTTATTCGATAATTAAACTTGTTCTCTGCAGTATTTACAAATTTACCTATAAACAACATATATTTTTTTTAATTAAATTTAATTATCTAATATCATCTACATACAGATAATATAGAGAGAGAATTAAGTTCCTCTTCAAAATAACAAAATTATATATTTTTTTAAATTAATTTAAAATCTATATGGAAGATTAATTATGTCTTTTAAATTTATAGGCATTTTATTAATGTTAATGTAAATTCATGGCCAAAATATTGGGATGATTTTACAATTTCTTTTGGTTTTTCAGTTTATTGCGTTTATTTGAAAGGTATTTGTTTTTGCGAGTCTAAAATCATACATAGGTATTTAGCGTTAGCAGCTCCTAAAATAATTTTAATGTTTAAGATGACTTGTAAACTTGTTCTTAATTTTAGGGTGAATATAACATAATTAAACTTTTTTTATTAGGTTTTATTCGGCATTTATTAAGTCATTTTCCAATTTGATTTAATAACGTTTATTAATTGCAACTATAAATAATTTAATTAAAGCTAATGTTAATTAGAAATATGAAACCTTTTCTTAAAGCTAATACTATAGGCTTTTATATGAGATTATACGAAAATGTAGAGTATTCTTTTATATTTCAATAATGACATGACAAATTTAAACAATTTATTTTTCAGTGTATCTAAATATTTTTATTGTACTTTTTGAAAATCTCGTATTTTAATTATAAATATAAATTATTTAATAGTAGCTAATACGAGGGGCCTTCAATATAATCCAACGCAAATTTGTAGTAATTTCTTTATTTCAGTACTGAACTGGCAAATTTTAACAACTTCATATTGAACAGTATCTTCATATTTAATTCTATTTTTTGAAAAAACACAAATTTTCAGTTCTAATTATAAATATTTTTATTAAAGCCAACACTATGGGTTTCCATATATTTTAATATGCAGTCAAATGCAAATTTGTAATGAGCTGACAAATTTTACTAAATTTATTTTGAAAGGTATGTTCGTATTTAATTCTATTTCTTGAAAAACACGAGTTATTAATTATAATAATAAATACTTCAATTAAAGCTAACACTAAGGGTTTTATATAAAGTCAAACATAAATTTATACTAAATTATAGATTTCAGTAATGAGTTGGCAAATTGAAAAAACTTTATTTTTAAGAGTATCTTTATATTTTATTGCATTTCTTGAAAACTACTAATTTTCAGTTATAATTATAAATACTTTAATTAAAGCTAACACTATGGATTTCAATATATAGTCAAACGCAAATTTGTAGTAAGTTTATTTCAGTAATGACCTGGCAAATTTTAACAAAATCATTTTGAAGAATATATTTGTATTTAATTATATTTCTTGAAAAATTTTAATTGTAATAATAAATACTTCAATTAAAGATAACACTATGAATTTCAATACATAGTCAAACGCAAATTTTGTAATAAATTTTATTTCAGAAATAAGCTCACAAATTATTATTTTTAAAGGGATCTGTGTATTTGATTGAATTCTTTGAAAACTACGAATTTTCAGCTATAATTATAAATAATGTAATTAAAACTAATATTAGGAACTTTCTTATATGATCAAATGCAAATTTGTAGTAATTTTTATATTTCAGGTTTCAAATTTTTAAATTTAAGGGTATCTTCTTATATAATTGTATTTCTAGAAAATCAAGTATTTCAATTACAATTATGAATATTTTCATTGAAGCTTATAATAGGGTCTTTCCTACATAGTTAAATGCAAAATTTGTTATAATTTCTATATTTCAGTAATAAACATGCGAATTTTAACTGCTTTATTTTGAAGGGTATTTTCATATTTGATTGCATTTCTTTAAAAATTTTCAATTTTAATTATAAATATTTTAATTAAAGTTAATACTATGGGTTTTAATATATAGTAAAAAGCAATTTTGTAATAATTATTATAAAATATTTCAATAATGAGATCACAAAATGAAAGGACTCCACTTTTAAGGGTACCTTATATATAATTGATTGAATTTCTTGAAAACCATGTATGTTTATTATTATTATGAATATTTTAATTGAAGCTAATAATAGGGGCTTGACTATGTAAAGCACAAATTTGTAATAATTTTTAAGGGTATCTTCAAATTTGATTATATTTTTAGCAAATCGCGTTAAAACAACTATGAATACTATTTCATGTATATTTATAGTAATGATTTAAATTTACTGAATGTTCTGAAAATTTTATATAATTTAAAGAATCTATTCATATTTTATAATTTATTGATTATTAAAGGGTATCCAGAGCGGAAAAGAAAAACGGTAAAAAAAAAGAAGAAAAAGGGAAGGGAAGTATGATGCGAGGAGAAAGGCTTTTGTGATTGATGATTTCGGGCCGAGCATGTTTGTATTGGAACCGGAACCGCTGACCTGTACAGGGAAAATTCGAAAAGTTGGCTCACTTGCGCGCGCTACCCCCGCTCTCCACCCTTAATTGGTATATTAATTAAAGTCGAGGGCGTTGCGGGAAGAACGGGCCCTGTCAACGGGAACGAATTGTTCGGGGATGGAGGAAAATAATAATGCAGAGAGAGAGAGATTGTATGCATTGTGCGTTTGTGAGAGAGGGTTGGAAAAAAAAAGTAGGGGTTTGCACACGCCGGGCGTTATTATCATACGTGGCATGGAATGAATATAAATCGGAAGCGGAAAGAGCAATATCAGGAAATTGCATTCAAAACAATCCGTGCAATTGATGGTTCATAATATGAATCGCGTAGCCGGAGGTGTGAGAGCGCGCGAGAGGAAGATAGAGAGAAATGGCCATTATATAAGGGTATAATTCAACTTGTACAATAAGCTTCCTTCTTTATTTATCGAGAACAATTGTTTTAAGCGGACGAAAGATGAATGGGAAAAGGACGATTTCATGTGTGTTCCGTTTTCAGGGAAAAACCGGGACGAGGGAGTGAGAACGCCGCCGCGTCCAATCTCACCACCCCCGCCTCTCCCTGAAAGACCATATTTCAGCGAACGCCAAATCCCATTGAATTTCATAAGGGCAAAAAGCGCCGGGACCATTTTAATAAACGCCATTATAGCCAATACCGTCTCTTTCCCTTTCCCTGTTTAATTAAACCGAATTTATTAGAAACTCCCTGCTTCTGTAATATCGCTGATTGTGACCCTTTCCACCTTCAATATCCTTCCATTTCCATTCAAGGAATCGAACGAAACACAAATAATATGAAGAAAGGAAACGAAAAAAAAAAAAATAGATATGGAAAGGTGAATTGATCAACGCTGATTTATTCATGCCGATTTTTATGAAACATTCATATTCATCGGATATTCGATTATCCAGAACGGGTCGGCGGCATCTAACGCAATTCCGTAATCATCGTCGGTGTTCCGCTGGAATAATTAGCGCGAGGCCACATTTTTCCCCACCATAAAACCAAAATCAAACTCGCCCCACGCCCTGATTTATTATTACTCAATTAATTCGAGTTTGATACCAATGCAATATCAATTAATGTATGCATATGCACATGCAAATATTCCCTCTGCCCAAATTCGTTACTGCTATCGTCATTATTATTATGATTTTGGACCTTGTTAACTCAAAAACAAACTAATTAATTACTGTCAAATGTTTCACCCTTTCGTAATTATTTATACATTTTAATTACAAAGTTTTATAATTAATACCAGCCATTTTGTTTATTCATCAATATATTTTGTTAAATATCAAAATTTTTCGTTTTTATAATTCCTAATAATAATGTAAATTTTTCATTTAAACTAAAGGACTATCAAATAGTTACATAATAAAAAAATATTAATAATTTTTTTGGCACTTCTTTTACAATAGAAAATAATGAAATTTAATTATTAATTTAAAAAAAATAAGATTTGTTGTAATATTCCTAATTCAGTAAATACATGCATTTTCTATATGTATCGCTTTAATACAAATTGGAACCAATAAAAAATGTAATTATTACTAAAATATAAATATTTTTATAAATTTATATAAATTAAAAAAATATAAATCCGGACTTATATCCATTATATTTGAGTTTAACTAAAAGCTTTATTATATCATATATTTTTTTTAAATATTAATTGAAAATATAATTTTCTTATTTTATTAAAATCCACTTAAAAAAATGTAAGAATTTTCACTTAATAAATACGTTGAGGTAAATTTGCACTTCGGTTAAATTTTAAATTATTTTGTCACAACACGGTGTAAAAACTGTTAATTTATTTAACTTAACAGCAAATAATTGCAAAAAACTTCTTTTACTCATTATTATCGTCTGACAAGTTATGTTTTTTTTTTGCCAATAAGTTTTAAATATTCTTGTACTTTTGACAAAAAAAAAAGCATCTCTAAGTTAAACTTGTGATTTAAGAATATGATGGTTTTCCGGATTTTTCTTGTATTTTATAAGTTCCTTTACTTTAGTAAAATACTTGATATTTACTTCAACAAGTTCTTGCTTTGATAATTTTAAGCTTCATGGAAATTCTCAAAAATTCAAGTATACAAAATAGTGTATTTCTACTTAAAGTGAAAATAAATGCATTTTTTCGTTGCATTACTTTGAAACTACTTTGTCACCGACTACCGTTGAGTGTTGGTCCAAAACCATGCGGTTGAAGCTTAGTAATCTTTCTGCTTTGATAATAATTAATATTTTGTAAGAAATATTAAAAATCAGAAATTGAATCTAAATATTTGCATTATTGTATCATGGTTTTATTTGATGAAAGATTGAAATCAAATGAAGATATCCAATATTTATATACAATATTTATTGGGACATCTTGAATTCTCGAAATTGCAATAAATGGTTTAAAAAGTTCAAAAAATATGATAGGAATTTATAGAAAAAACTAATATCAGAAGACCTCTTAAAATCGATGATAACATTCTTAACTCAATGTTGAAGTCCGATCCTCGTAAAATAACCAATAAATTGTCATAAGTCCTAACTAAAAAATAAAAGATTATTTGAAAATAGCCAAAAAAATTGGGTGCTGCAGAAAACCTATAATTCTACTGCATCATAATATAGACCAAATATAATATAGGTTTAGAGTTCTTCAAAATCCATCATATTTTCTTGATGATACACTTTTGGACTATCATCAACCTTGAATGGAGTCGTTTTGAGATAAAAAAAAAGTTACAAATGTTGCAGACGTGAGAAATCATTAAGAAAACCACCATAATTAAAAAAATCTGTGTATTTCATAGAAGAATTCCGCTTTACTTAATTAATACTAAAATTAGAATAACAATTACTAAACACGTCGTTTTGAAGCTTTATTCGTAATCTACCTGTTTTGATAATAATTAATTTTTAGTAAGAAATATTATAAATCAGAAATTGAATATAAATATTTGCAGTATTGTATCATGGTTTTATTTGATGAAAGATTGAAATCAAAAGAAGATATCCAAACTAAATACAATATTTATTGGGACATCTTGAATTCTCGAAATTTCAATAAATGATTTAAAAAGTTCAAAAAATATGATAGGAATTTATAGGAAAAACTAATATCAGAAGACCTCTTAAAATCGATTATGACATTCTTAACTCAATGGTCTTATAACAATAAAGAAATTGTCATAAGTTCTAGGTCAACAGTAAAAGATTATTTTAAAATAGACAAGAAATTTGGGTGCTGCACAAAACCTATAATTCTACTGCATAGATAATATACACCAAACATAGACCAAAATAAAAGAGCTAGGTTTAGAGTTCTTCAAAATCCACCACATTCTCCTGAGGAACCACTTTTGAACTATTATCTACTTTAAATGGAGTCGTTTCGAGATAAAAAAAAAGTTACAAATGTTGAAGACGTGAGAAATCATTAAGAAAACCACCATAATTAAAAAAATCTGTGTGTTTCATAGAAGAATTCCGCTTTACTTAATTTATACTAAAATTAGAATAATAATTACTTAACACGTCATTTTGAAGCTCTCTTCGTAATACTCCTGTTTTGATAATAATTAATTTTTAGTAAGAAATATTAAAAATCAGAAATTGAATCTAAATATTTGCATTATTGTATCATGGTTTTATTTGATGAAAGGTTGAAATCAAAAAAAGATATCCAATATTTATATACAATATTTATTGGGACATCTTGAATTCTCGAAATTGCAATAAATGGTTTAAAAAGTTCTAAAAATATGATAGGAATTTATAAGAAAATCTAATATCAGAAGACCTCTTAAAATCGATGATGACATTCTTAACTCAATGGTGAAGTCCGATCCTCGTGAAACAATAAAAAAATTGTCATAATTGTCAAGAGTAAAAGATTATTTGAAAATAGACAAGAAACTTGGGTGTTGCACAAAATTCTACAGCATGATAATATAGACCAAACATAGACCAAAATAAAAGAGCTAGGTTTAGAGTTCTTCAAAATCCATTTTCCTAATGCACCACTTTTGGACTATCATATACCTTGAATGGAACATTCGTTTCGAGATAAAAAAAAAGTTACAAATGTTGCTTTACATAACTTATACTAAAATTAGAATAACAATTACTATGAAAAATATTATTGGATGGACTTATTCAAATTGTGACTTTTATGCTGTGGCTGTGGAAGTTATGCGTTATGCAACAAAGCAAAGTAGTAGCGTCGTATGTGGATTTGAATGAATGGAAAAAGGGATCTTCGTTGAAGAGGGTATGCAAATGTTTGATCTGCAAATATGAATGGAATGCGTGAGGCGGCGGTTAGAGGGTGGATGCGACGCGCCAATCCGCATTCTTCGCGGCGACTTTAAATGTACAAGATAACCGGGCACAATGGTCGGGATTACGGCGACGGAGGCGGCAGCGGAAATAAACTGGATACGAGCAATAAAGGCTTTCAGACTTTTAAATCTCGTTTTCCCGAGGCGCCTCCTTAAGTGTACGTACATTATGAAAAGCATGTATGTAAATTGGGAATATCTGCCGTGTACTTTAATACATCTCTCCATATATATTTTTCGTCTGAAATCTTGGGGATAATAATCAAAAAAAAAAAAAAATAGAGAAGTTATTAGAGTCAATAAAGCGTCAACTTGCACGACGTGACGCAATCAGAAGTTACATGTAATGTTATCGCATCGAGCAGGGTTTCATTTCTAGATTAGACAAGTTGCATAATTGTATTAATGCGATGTGTGTATTTGAGGGCGAGAACGATACCTTGCTTCCTCGTATTCCCTAAGGTCGGTTGGAGGATGGTTTTCGGGAAGAAGGTTAGCGGCGAACTCGATACTGCCCAAAGTCGCTGATGTTATTAGTATTTCGAAACCCGTTTTCCTTTATTCTTTTATCCTTTTCATCAACCCTTCAAATAACGTAAAGTTAAATCCTTTCGTGCTCGCGCTTTGCATTACCCCATCCACTTCTTCGCTTATTACGACCGCGAGGCTTGAAGTCATCCGCCGATCAGACAAATGGAAAAGAAAGAAATCCATTATAAATAATGAGCGCACTTTTCTATTCAATTAGCATTTCGCTCCAATCAAATCCTTATTATCGCACTCTAATTCTGTAGAAAACCCAACCCAACCCTCCACCATTAATCTCCATTTTTATTCCGCTACAATGGACTTACATTTCGCAGCTGCTGAATTACGAAACTTCAATAAGAGAAGAAAAAAGAAACAACACAAATTAAAGAGAAATTAAGTTTCAATCTGAAAATGATTGAGAAAAATAAAAAAATTGTAATGATTATATAATTTCATAAATCAAATTCATCTTAAAATAACTAATATTAAAATAAAGAATTTAAAAAAATAAAATAAATAAAATTTATTATAATAATTGTGAGAAATTAATGGAGATTGAACTTATATTATTTCTAAAATAATCTGTTTTTAAAATTAAAAAAAAAAATATTAAATAAATTAAAGATATTATTAAAAAAAAATTGTTAAAATAAAAACATTCAATAATTTTTTTAAAAATTTATTGAAAAAGAAAAAAAATGGAAATTTAAATGAAAAAATATTTCTGAGAATAAAGAATCGTCATTATTATAAAAACTGGAAAATTTTGTATTTAATTATTCTAAGAATTTATTGCAAAAGAAAATTTTGTAATCATTTAGAAAGGGAAATTAAACAGAAATAATTACCAAAAATAAAAACTTTTCTTAAAGTAAAAAATTTTCAATGCTTCATATTATTATAAAAATTGGAATTTATAATTTATTGAAAAAATGAAAAATGACAATTTATAACCATTTAAAGTGAATCTTTTCTAATATAATTATAAGAATAATTGGAAATTAAACTGAAATTTTTTTTATTTGTTAAAATAATAACATTTATTATTAAAAAAAAATATATTTTTTATAAAAATTTAAACTAACTCTTATCGACGCAGGGTCTATTACAATAATTTTTATGAAGGTTACAAAAATGTATAATCACGTTTATATACAATAATTTTCTACAATACATTGTGAAATTATAAAAAATAATTTGTATATTTTGTACGTAATTTTATTAATAGAAATTAATAAAATATTTTTTGATATATTTTTGTTAACAATTTATACAGGAATTAATGTATTGTCTAAAACTACAAGTATATGTATTTTTTTTATATACATGAAAAGACATTTTTATTTGCTAAAATATCTTTTAACTACGCAGGTGTACGAAAACGCGCGATTCGCTTCGTCGCTTCGTGTCATTTTCTGTTTTTAACGTTTGAGAATCGCAGCTGCAGCTGACTCATCACGTAAATATTCATATCACATTTATTTGCAATAAAATTTCTATAATATTAATAATAATAAAATACATTAAAAAATTATAAAAACCAATATTGAGTAAATTAATTTGTTTATTTATATTAATAGCAAAAACAATTTATACATGAATTAAACTATTATATAAAACTATAAGTAAATGTATAATAAAAAATACAAAATGGTAATTTTTGTTAATATAAAAATAAAAAATCTATTTTTAATCTGCATTTTTGCAAATATGAAATCCTTTTATTTACATAAAAACATTTTTATTTGCTAGAATTTATTTTAATTTTGAAACTATTAAACGATTGTATAATCAAATATATTAATATTCATATTTAAATCAAATTTGCGAAATTAAATATTATTGCTTTAAATTCCAATACAATTAATTGAAATAATTAAAGGTAGAAAAACTTAAACACAAAAATTGGAAAATGTCCGTAAAAATGTGTTATAAAAATATCTCTTATTTACGCAGGTGTTCATTACGAAAACGCACGATTCGCTTCGTGCTGCTGCGAAGTTTAACGTTTGAGAATCGCAGCTGCAACTGACTCATCACGATGTAAATTTTGAATCCTATTTATTTGCAATACATTTTCTATAATATTAAAAATAATAAAATACATCAAAATATATAAAAACATTATTGAGTAAATTAATTTATATATTCTGAGCGTAATTTTATTATTTTTTTAATCAATTTATAAAAGAATTAAACTATTATGTAGAACTGACAGTAAATATAATTTTAAGGGTATAATCAAATTTTGTTAATTAGAAAATATAAATTCTATTCTTGAATTAAATTTTTGCAAATGTGACATTTTTTTATAAACATTTTAATTTGCTAGAATTTTTAATAAGTTATAAATTATTAAACAATGAAATAATATTCTTATTTAATAAAATTTATAAAATAAAATGTTATTATATTAAATTCTAATACACTGATATAATTGATATCAAATTTTGTACGTTTTTATTTATCATTTTTTACTTTTTGATAAATTTTAATGCAATTATTGGAAAAAGTAAAATCGCCTATAATAATTTTTATTGTGTTACGAAAGTGGTCGATCGCGTCACGAACGATTCTAAATCTATACAAAATAAAATTATGAAAACGCGTGATGCGCTTTTTCGCGATGTGCAGCTGCGTAGTTTAACGTTTGAGAATCACAGCTGCAGCCATGATTCATCACGATAAGAAATATTTCTATATAGAAAATAAATTTGATTAAAATAAACTGTTTCATATTATAATTATAAGAAAATGAATGATATCTAATTAATTGATTAATATTTAATTTTTATTTATAGAATATAAATCCTATTGAAGTAAACTCATATTAAACCTTCTTTTTCTGATATTATTTAATAAAATAATTAATATTACTTATTGTTTATTAGATTGAAAATATAATTTACTAAATGATTAAAAAATAATAATCTATAAATATACAATTAATAATGATAGAAAATATTGAAAAATTTGTTGTGTAGTAAAGAAAATAATGATGATAATTTATGTATTGGTATAATACTGTGATATTAATTAGAATCTGTTTATTTGACAAGTAATCACCGATCATGTATATTTACTTACAATTAATAGGGAACGTTTAGGGCATCGAATTAAATATCCAACCATGCAGTGTGTTTGTATTTAATATGCAAAATTAATTAGTCGGTGTCTGCAGCCGCACACTGCTGCAACGGTTGTTGCAGGACTCAATCCTGCGAATTACCATCGGAATGTTTGCTAGCGAAGCGTTATTCGGATGGAGCATCGGGTGCCAAATGCAAATGCTGGGTTTTCGCCGGAAAGAAGAAAAGAGGCTTTCTGCTCGTGTTAATACCTACCTGGAACCTAACGACCGCAGGGCACGAAGGCACATAATTTGGCTAACAAATGTGTTTCCACACAAAAGGGAGGTCACAGATAAATTGGTAAAAATCTGGGTTACACCAGCAATAATTAGAAGTTTGTTTTTGGTATAGTGAGATATTTCTTTTTGTCTCTGTTTGATTAATGCATGGACATATGTAAGGATTTGGTTGGAACGTAATTCCTTTTTGGCGCTGTTATTTCTAATGGCGCCTGCAATTTGTTTGATTCAGCTGTTGTCTTCCCACGGCGCGTAATCCTTGCTCGTTACGTTATCCGACAATCAGCCATTTCGATGCAGCAAGACACGAAAGAAACTGAAAGTTTTAACCATTCCCCCAAATCATCCCACAATATTAATTACCTCTAATGTAATTTGCAGTGCAGTGAATGTGAGGTTGTGAATGTGAATATGTGTTCCGCTTTATATTATTAGTGATTTAGTGCTCGAGGTATGCTGGTCGTGTATGCAATTAATACCGGCTCCTCCTGCGCTCCGCCGTCCCCCGCGCCATTTCTGCCGTCTCTAAATGCAGCGAGCAAATACTTCTAAATTAATTTAATACACGGAGGAATATTTAAATCCCGCCAAAGTTCAAATACGGACCAACTTTAATCCCCCGGACGTTCGCGACGATCGTAAATCAACGTGTTTTGAGCAAACTGTTCTTAGCTCTTTTATCATCCCTAATACTAACTAATTACTCATCGCACAAGATTATTCACGATTACGGTACTCTAGTTTATTATAATCAAATGTAATGTCTATATTAAAATCTTCATAATTTATATTACAAAAAAAAAAATAATACAAACTGTGTTTCTCATCAAATTAATTAATTAAAAAAAGTATAATTATTTCTTATTTTTTGACATCATTATTTACTTTTATATTAAAAAAAAATATAATTGTAAATCATATTTACTTCAGTATTAGAAAAATACAAAGAAAAAGCAATATCATTTTATAATGATTTATATTTTTGATTGAAATTACATTTATTTTTATTGAGAGAAATAGTAATATTTGATTAAAAATTCTTGTAATATTTATATTAAATAATTAACTTAACTTATTAATTATTATATATTTTATTAATATGATATAATTACAAAAATATTTAATAAAAATTTGATATATGAAAGTGGAAATTATTATTTTTGTATTCACTACAAAAGTAACAAATTTTGCAAGACTTTAACTATATTTCGATATTTCATATTAAAACGTTTTTTTACTAAATAATTAAACTTAACTTATTAATTATTATAGAATTTTTGACGTGAGATAATTTCATGTATAAAAACAGATATTAGTTTTCCGCATTCACTACAAAAGTTAATAATTTTATTTTTTTGTTACTTGAAATGAAAATTCAATGTTGATTTTGAGATAATTGCAAAAATGTTTTATGAAAATTTGATGTCTGAAAATTTTTTTGACTAAATTTTTCTTAAATAATCTTATTTTTTTTTTACTTGAAATGGAAATTTAATGTTGAGTTTTTATATTTAAAAGCATTTTTATACTAAATAATTGATCTTAATTTATAAATAATTATAGAAGTTTATTATCATTGCACAAATATTTTATTAAAATTTTATGTATGAAAATAGAAATTATTTTTTCTGTATAAACTTTACAATACTTTGACTAAATTTTCATTACATAATCTAATTGTTATAATTTTTTACTTGAAATGTAAATTGAATATTGAGTTTTAATATTTAAACGCATTTTGTTCTTAACTTATTAATAATTATAAAAGTTTATTCATATAAAATAATTGGAAAAATATTTTATTAAAATTGTATGAAACTATTTCACTATGAAAATTATAAATTTTACGAGACTTAAACTTAATTATTTTACATAATCTTTTAACGTATATTTTACTAAATAATTGATCTTAGCTCATTAATTATTATAGAAGTTTATTCTTATAAGATAATTGGAAAAATATTTTCTTAAAATATTTTGTATAAAAATATAAATTATTTTTCTGTATTCACTAGGAAAGTCATAAATTTTACGACTAAAGAATTTTCTTACATAATTTTATTAATATTTTTTTTTTACTTGAAATGGAATTTAAATGCTGAATTTTAATATTTAAACGCTACACACGTATTTTTTTTACGAGACAGGCAATTATATTTTTTTTTTTAGTTCGAGCTGTAAAATACGAATAATCATATAACGCGAGTTTATTCGTCTAGACAATGGCGATAAAACTTATACTGAAGTGTTTGGGTAGTGAAGTAAAAGTAGACGATGAAGAACAAAAAGAAAATATTAAAGAAACTGTTTGAAAAAACATTGCGTGCCGCACATGAAATTATCTGCGACGGTTTAGTTTCATAAATTGTCTCACATGAAAATTCGTTTTTATGTAAAAGTTCAAGGAAAACATTGATTTCATATAAATAATTGCATCTCTAATATTCATATAAATCAATGTTGATAAAAGTCTCGATTAAACTAAAATTGAATGAAAAAAAAATATAAATTAAATTATTATTTAATAAATATAACAATTTTGTTTAATAATTAAAGAAATATTTGGATATTGAAGTAAATGTAGATCATGAAGGAAAAAGAAAATATAAAAGAAACTGTTTGAAAAAAAAAAATTACATTTTTCGTAAATTTTCAATTTGTAAATTAAAAAATTCGATACAAGAAATAAAGGGATTTATTTGCTTAAACTAAAATTTAATGAAAAAATACAAAAACTGAATTAAATTGGTCATTAATAACGAAAAACTTGTTTTGTTAATAAATTATTTTTTATTAATATTAAATAAGTTTTTCTAAATAATTAAAAAAATAATAATTTTAAAATCTGTAAATTATTTAATAACAAAATAATTGTAAATTAGATAATTTAGAAATTACTAAATTTAATATAAGAAATAACAAATGGATTTTGATGCTTATTGTATAATATTATAAAATTTACAACATTTTTCGTAAATAATTAAAAATCTATGCAGTTTATAATAAATGTGTAAACTTTAAAATTGCTCAAATTTCTTAAGTAATAAATTAAATAGTTTGATTTAATTATATAAGTAATGTATAATTTTGTAATTAAATAATAATTTTATTATAATTATGAATTATATTCTTAATTTTAAGTGTTTTTGTGGTGGAATGATGTAAGAAACGGTTACTAAATGTATCTATAAATAAATCAAAGATTCTGAGTAGAAAACATCTCGACTTAGTCTGTATAGTGGTGTGTACAATGGTGTTGAGAACGTGTGAAGATACAGGAAATAAAGGGATTTATTTGCGGGGCTGCAGGGAGTCAGAGTGCGGCCTAAGCCGTTTCACAGATAAATCACGGCCACTTTCAGCGAGGAAACTGAGAGTGTGGATGGAAAGAAGGTCAAAACCGTTCTCACCATTGGCTACAAGAGAACATAAATAAATCAAGGATTTTTTCGTTTTCAACAAAGAAAATTTTTTTTTTTGAGTTCAATGTTTGTGAAATGTAGATAAAATTAATAAGTTAATAATGATGATTGGAATAATTAAGTTTTTTTTTAATTGAAAATTATATAATATTTTTTTTAGACAAAATTTTGTTATAGGTTTTTTTACATTCTATTTATATTTTTTTTTATATAAACTAAATTTAAATCCAATAAAATTAAATTGACAGTAAATAAATAATCAATTTATTAAAAGTAGAGAAAATCAATGTTGCAGTACATCAAAATATTTGCGATTAATAATTTTAATTGAATTTAATTAAAATCCCGATGCGAATGGAAAATATTAATTGTGCACGAACGAAATGGAGTGTGATTGTTCGGGAGAAATAAATAACAGATGCCTATAACGCTGCTGTTTTAATAACCAAATAAATTGGTATTGAATTCCATGGTTGAATTCCGGTTATTTGCCGAAGATAATCAGTTTTGCTTTTCACTTCAAATTCGAATTAGATTCAAGTAGATTAGATTTATATATTATGTAATTCGACCTTTTGTATTGTTGCTGTGTATGAGCCTTGAACGAATCGATGTTGTTGATTTCCTTGAGGTTTTTCTGATCGTTTTCAATCAAACATCAATATCTTTATTTATTGCTCGAGTTATATAATTGATTACATTTAGGAATCAATCACAAGCTAAAATATTGTCATATATAAATATTGAAATATTTAATATTTATGAATAAACTAAGAAATTTGTTCTATTAAGGCGGAAAAATGAAATATTGTCTATTATTTAATTATGTTGACAAGAACATTCCTTCCGATGAATAGGAGAAAAATTACAGTTTTTCATGAACTTACATAATGTTTATAAAAAATATAACTAGGGAACATCAAAATTCCAAAAATTACTTTGAAAATCACTCAAAGTCTTTTCTTCAAAATCTAAGTCTTCTTAGAACAAATCATCTTCTTTTCTATCAAGTGAGTTACTAATTGTACATTTATTAAACAACTTGTTTCACAGCATCTCATCAAGTTTAATCCATTCACAAATCTGCGAAACGCTAAGTCTTTTCCTATTTTTTGCTGGTATCTCTTCAAATTTTTAAAATCCCAAAAATTACTTACAAAATCATCTTCTATTCTACCACGTGAATTACTAGTTATATATTTTTTAAACAACTGTATCATGTTTTACAGCAATTTATCAAGTTTTGACCCATTAAAAAATCTCGGAATCCTTTTCCTACTTCTTGCTTCAAAATCTGTAGACTTTATCAAACTTTTCCTTTTCTTTTTTTGAATTCTTTAAATAGTTTATTAAAGCAAAGATCTAAGTATTAAAACTGACTCGTTAGGCTACCATGAATTACAGATATTACGGTTTTTTTGATTTATTTTATTTTTTACAGATTCTGTTTCTTAATTCCAAAATTAATTAATTTTTTTAATTGGAATTCATTGACGAAAATTATTTATATAATTAAATCAATGATTTATATACATATTTTTTATGATTAATGAAAATTAAGACTTTTCATTAATTGCGAAAAATTTTGTAAAATATTATATGAGATGTATTGAATAATTTACACTTTTGGAAATAAAGAAAATTGATATGGTTTTAATTATTATTCACAAAAAAAAAATTTGATTAACGAAAATTAATTAATTTTAAGCATTACAAATTTATAACAAGATGAATATTTTTTTTTTAATTGCGAATCAAATGCGATTTATGTAATCTATAAATTAGTCATATTATATTAGATGTATTGAATAATTTACACTTTTGAAAATAAAAAAAATTTATATGGTTTTAATTATTATTTACAAAAAAAATAACTGTGTTTTATTTATTATCATCTGCATTGGTAGAATAATATAATGCTAAAATATTGTCATATCTAAATAACTTGATTTTTTGTTATTGAAAGTGAATTTAAATGTAAATAATAACATTTAAGTTCAGAAATATAATTAGTTTATTTTTAATATTTATGAGAAACTAAGAAAGTTTATTTTATTAAAGGCGAAAAAACTGCGACCGATAGCCATTTGTATAAAAAATTGTTTGTATTAGTATTGTTTAATTAAATTGACAAGAAATACCTTATTTTCGGATGAATAGAAAATATTTTTTTTTCATAAACTTCATGTATAATATTTTATGTCCAAAAACTGTAAATTTCTTCAAAATCTAAGTCTTCTTAGAACAAATTATTTTCTCTTCTTTTCTGTTCTATCAAGTCAATTACTAATTTTACATTTATTAAACAACTTTACAGCTGTCACATGTTCTATCAAGTTTTACCCAATTCAGAAATATGAAAAATACTAAGCCTTTTCCTCTTCAAAATCTGTAGACTATATCAAAATTTCTTTATAATTTTTTAAACAGTTTAATAAAGCATACATCTAAAGGTTAAAACTGTCTCATTAGGTCATCTGGAATTACAGATTTACAGTTGGTTTATTTTATATATATATATATAATTTATTGGCCAGACAGCAACATACAAAACAAAAAAAAAAAAAACATTCCATAGATAAATACAAATCATAATAATAACAACCAAAATAAAAATAACAACTCTCAAAATAATTAAGTAAATTCTAACATAAATTAAGAAAACCAAAAAAAAAAAAAAAAAAAAAAAAATACAGTCTACATGCTGGCCAAAGGGCTATCGACCGAGGTCTTTCCGCCCGGGAACTTAAATTAACAATAGGACATTATTCAAATATATACATATGTCAAAACGAGAAAAAAAAAAAAAAAAAAAAAGCAGCATATTAGGAATTAGGAGGGGTTTCAATCAAGGGACATTAGGTATTGGAAAAGGGTTAATGTGGGATATTTAAATTTGGGAAGGATATTTGGATTTCGAGGGGCACAAAATTTAGAGAGGGAGGCGATGTTGGAATCCTTGGATTTAAATTTCAAGGAGAGGGAATGGTATCGGTCAAGGAGAGGGACTATTTTGGTTTTGGAGTAAAGGAGATCATTAGGAGGATTGTGTAGAGGATTATTAGGATGTCGTATTTTGGTGAGGATACGAAGGGCGGAACGCTCGGATACAGAGAGGTTTTTTAAGACGGGATTTCGGCATTGGGAAAGAAGTGGGAAACCGTAGTCCAGGATGGGACGGCAAATGGATTTGTAAATGGATGTTTGGCACCGTATGGATATTTCGGAGTTACGGAAGGTTAAGGAACGGAAATGACGGGATCTGGTTTTAATTTTGGATTTGAGTTGTTTGGAGTGGGAATTGAGGTTAAGTTTAGGATCAAGAAGGATTCCAAGGTATTTAACGAGTGGTGATGGGAAAATGTTATGATTATCCACCGTAACATGGGGAGACGAAGGGGATATGCGGTGGAAAGGAGCAAGGAGTTTTGTTTTGGATGGGTTTATTTTTAGGCGCCATTTCTGAAACCATATCACGGTGGAGGACAGGAGGGTTTGGAGGTTAATTATGGAGGATTGAAGAGAGGAAGCGTGTGAGACCAGAGTGGTGTCATCGGCATATTGGAGAATATATAGGTTGGGATTGAAAAAATTGGGATCGGGACTATACATGTCATAACAAAACAGATTATACAACAGAGGAGACAGAGGAGAGCCCTGCGGGACACCCTGAAGTGGAAAAAAGGATCTGGAGAAGGAATTGCGGATTCTAACTTTAAGGGATCGATTTTCCAGGATATTTCTTATGATGTTGATAAGGTAGGGAGGGAGTTTTAGACGGGAAAGTTTGAAGAGGAGACCTCTGTGCCAGACAGAGTCGAACGCCCTGGACACGTCAATGAACAAGGCGCTCGAGTGCCGACCTTCGAGGTGGGTGGTCTGGATATTGGAGGTAAGGATAGAGAGAGGAAGAGCAGTGGACATTCCTGGACGGAACCCGAATTGATATGAAGGGATGGAATTGTCGAGGAGGGAAATAATTTTCTTCTTGATGAGGGATTCAAAGGATTTTCCTATCACGGGGAGGAGAGTAATGGGACGATAACCAGAAGGGAGAGAAAGGTCACAATCATTTTTAGGAACACACACAACGATGCCAGTTTTCCACTCACATGGGATATATTGAGACGTTAGACAAAAATTAAAAATTTTAACAATATAGGAATGAACATCAGGATCGAGTAGTTTTAGGATTTTACGGGATACGGAGTCATAGCCAGGAGCAGTGTTTTTAGAAGAGGAGAGGTTGTCCATGAACTCATGGTCCTGGAAAACTGAGTCGGGTGGAATGTCGAAAGGATGATTATTGGGAAAGAAGGAGCTGTACCAGTCGTTAATAATTTTATGATTGTCCGCGTCAAAGTCAGTGTCAAGGTTAAAGTCATATGTCGTCTCCAGATGATCTGCAAAATGGTTTGATAACTTTTCGTCATTGTCAAAAGTTGTATTTGTGTTTGGGTCTATCAGCTGGTTATTGAAAGAACTGTTTTTGTATTTGGTCAACCTTTTGACAAGACTCCAATATTTTTTGCCTTTAGATCTATTTATACTTTCGCACGCCTGCAACCACTTCTCCGTCTTGTATTGAGTGATCAGTGTTTTTATAGCTTTATTCAATTGATTAAATTGTCTTTTCAAGTCACTGTTGTCAGTTTGTCGTATCTGTCTATATAGATGTCGTTTATTTTTTATTAGTCTAAGGATGAAGGGTGGGAGAGAATAGTTATAGGGTGATTTCTTAATTATTGGAGAATTTTGAAGGACGGTAGAGGAAATTAAGGAGTGGAATTTGGAGATGTTATTAAACGACGGTTCAGGATTTTCAGATACAAAGGACAGAAGATCGGAGTTAACATTAGACATATCACATTTGTTAAAATCTGGAAGGTAGGACGGTGAGACAGTAGTTGGGGGGGTCAGGAGGTCCAGGTCAAATTGGATCGCTAGGTGGTCGGAGCAAAGATCAGGGACGACCTCTAGATTGTGGATGTGGTGTTGGATGCTAGAAGAGCAGAGGACAAGATCAGGAGTTGTGCTTGGATTGCCGGTCATAATGAAGGTAGGGGGTGTCGGGATACGGACAAAGTCGGAATTGGTCAGGAAGTGGGAGAGGTGACGGGACTTGGATTTATTTAAATTGAAGTCACCAACAATTAGGACATGGTCGAATAGGGATGCTTTAAGGAGGTTTATTTTATTTTTTACAGATTCTGTTTTGTGACTCCAAATTAGAAATTCCAGTTTAGACAACACATAAGACATATCCCATATTTTAGACATATTTCGATAGAAAAATTGCTTAATACAGTATATTTCATTGCTTTCATTATATAAAAATTAATTAAACTTTACAAATTGACTATAAAATGAATAGATTTTTCATTCATTAATAAAAAATAATAGTAAATTATAGAATTCAATTTAAAAAGTAAAAATCAAATTATTTTCAATGTTAAAAAAATAATGATGAATGCGCCGGGTAATTATGGTGATTTTGGATATTACAGAAAATGCTATATAATAATATTATTTTATGTATTAATATTATAATCAATAAATTACAGACATTAATCAAATTATTCCAATTATTTTTATTTTGATAATTTAAATATTTAAATCTCAAAACTGTTCATTATTATTTATTTGATTTATTTTACTTTATTTCTTTAATTCAATATTTATTGCTAACTATAATATGTAGATTCTATTTTCATATTATATAAGAATTATTGAATAATTTATACTTTTGGAAATAAATAAAATTGCAATAGTTCTAATTATTATTTACCAAAAAAATAATTGTGGCAAATGTAAATATTTTTATTATTACAATTTGAATTATTGAATAATGTACACTTTTTGAAATAAAGAAAATTGTAATAGTTCTAATTATTAATTACGAAAAATTTATTTTGTTAAATGTAAATTAAAAAAAAATTACTTTCAATGTTATAAAACTATTGGTGGATGCGCCGGGTAATTGCTTTTTTTCAATATTAATTATTTTTGTGTTTCTATTATACAAAAAATACTAAATAATAATATTATTTGATATATTAACAGATTTATACCATAATTAATAAATTAGATGCATTAATGAAGTTATTACAATTATTTTTATAATTTAAATAGTTAAATTTTAGAATTCTAAATGGAAGTAAATATTTTCATATTTTAACATGAAAATTTGTTGTTTTTTTTTAAGAATCAATGTTATTAATATTTTACATTAAACAAATAAAAATTTATTAATTTATTTTAAAAATGTTAAATGTATTTATGTTTTTTATACTGAACATAAAAATATTATTATTTTTTTGGCTATTGATTTCCAGTCTGAACATGTTTTCGTGGATCAACTAGTTTTATAAATCCAAGTTGGAATTGGCATATGTTAGGTAAACTTTAGGGGAGCGACCCAGTTAGTTGTATGTGGATGTGATTGAGGGACGGCCACCCGGGTTCCGTGTTCCTTTCACTGATATATGTGAATATTGAATAAGTTTGATCTTTCCATGCTTCGCACACACTCACGAAAAGAAGGGTAGTTTTAATACTTATGCAAGGAAAAAAGAAGGAAATGAACACACACACACAAAAAAAGTGCGGAGAAAGAGAGAAGGAGATGAGAGTTAAACTAAATAAAGTTTATCGCAGCGAGAGGTAAAATTTCTTCGGGGATTCGTTTTCCCGGTGAAAACTGGTGCGAAAGGTAAATTGCGCTGCGGCAGGATGTATACACAATAAAGTTCAATCCCGGCCGAGTTTCCAAAATAAACTATCATCGGAACTTTTACTCAGCTGCCTCCATCCTCATCCTTCTCCCGCCTCCTCCACATCCACATCTAGTTATTAATACCAAGTTATCCGCTCGCTAAGTAACACTAATAAATGTTGCTAGTTGTTGCCGGGATTTGCAAACTTAGTTGTTTCACAAAGGAACTCGAAATGCGCCCTCGAACAAACATACAGTAATTTCCATGCGCACAACAAAACGACGACCTCCATCTTCGAAGCTTTGGCTTGTAATATCCACCATTATTATAATTACATGAAAAAATATCATTTTTATATCAAACTTCCTTCATTAAAGTAAATTTACATATAACAAATTAATAATTTTAATGATAAAATATTTTTTAAATTATAAAACTTCATAATTCATAGTATTTTATTTAATAATAATGATTATAAATATTTGTTCAAGAAAATCAAAATTTTATATAGATTATATTGCGTAAGTTTTCAGAGTAATTAGTTATACCGAATTAAAAATAAATTAATGGAAAATTAATTTAAACTAACAACAAAAATACAACTGGAATTTAAATTTTTTTGTAATTTGCTTATAAAACTCATTCAAACAATTTAAAATAAACTGAACATTACTATTAACAAATAATAATAAAAAATATCAATTTTCTATCTAACTATCATATTTTTACTTCAATAAATTTACAAGTAAAAAAACACATATATGAAACATTTTAATGATAAAATATTATAGTTTTAATTTTTATATTAATAAGAAAAATGGATTACACAAAAAAATTAGCAAATATATATAGAAAAAACTGAAATTCTCAATAAATCTGTGACCATAATAATTAGTTTTGTTTATTTTACATAATTTCCTATTAAAAATGATAAATTACTTATATATTTTTAAATTTATAAAATTTCATATTTTATAATAAATAAAACTAAAAACTACGCAGCTGCACATAACACATTGCAAGAGATATTTTTATAACGCAATTTTTCGGAAATTTTCGTAAATAAATAAAAACGTACAAAATGTTTAATTATTTCAATTATTGTATTGGAATTCAAAGTAATAACATTTTATTTTGCAAATTTCATTTAAATATGATTATTATTATAAAAATTCTAGCAAATAAAAATGTATTATTAAGTGTATAAAATATCATATTTGGAAAAATGTAGTTCAAGAACAGAATTTATATTTTTAACTTAAAATTTTCTTTACTTGTATTTTCTTAAGAGCTATTATTAAATATATGCACAGAATATACAAATTAATTTACCCAATTTGATTTTTATAATTTTACAATTTATTTTATTTTTTATTATATTTTGAATATTGCCAGTCTCATTATCCACAGGGATAGATTGCTGGAATTTAGGAAAAAAAAATTCTTTTTAATATTACAGAAATTTTATTGCAAAAAAATGTGATTAAACAGCTGCAGCTGTGATTCTCAAACGTTTAACTTGGCCGCAAGAAGCGAATCGCGCGTTTTCGTAATAAGATAAGAAATATTTTTATAACGCAATTTAACAGAGATTTTCCAATATTCGCATTAAAATTTAAAAATGATAAATAAAACACACAAAATGTTGTTTGGTTTTAATTATTTCAATTTAAAATAATAATATTTTATTTAAAAATTAATATTATTATATTTGATTATTTTATTAGAAATTGTAGCAAATACAATTATCTTTTTATGTATATAAAAGAATTTCACATTTGCAAAAAAGTAGTATTATATTCTTAAAAGTATAAAACACAATAGTTTAATTAATTTATAAATTGTTTAAAAAAGTAAATCAAGAAATATTTATTTATTATTTATTAGTAATTAAATTACGCATCAATTACGAATGACTATTAGCAAACATATACGACAATCAACCAATAAATTGAAATAATTTGTACAAAAAAGTAGAAAAAAAATCAGATTTACACGAATAGATTGTAAATAAAAATATAAGATAAAAAAAAATATAATTCACTAATTAATTGTTTAATAATAATGATTATAAATATTTATTAAATAAATTCTGTTTATACATTTATTTAAATAATTTTAATGGTAAAATATTATAGATTATATCAAAATGCACAAAAATTACAAAATAAATTCTTAATAAAACGTATCATAATTTTATAAGCATTAATTTGGTTTATTTTACTTGATTTCCCATTAAAAATTAATTAAAAAATTATAAAACTTTATAAATTTTATTAAAAAAGTTTCCTATACAAATAAGTAAAGTAATCTATTTAATTTCTACGAAAAGTACGAGTATAAAATAAAATTTAGTTATACCGAAATGAAAATATGTAAACATTTGATTTAAATGAGTTATTTTTCTAAAATAGACTAAAATAATGAAAAACTATAAAATTTCTCACAAGCTTAATTTTTTGGAGTTTTTATGATAATAATTATACATTTTGTCGATACATTTATTTTATGCACCAAATAATGAAATATTTGAGAATTATTAGTATTTTTTAAAGTATCGAAATTGAATAGCAGCAAATATTTAATATAAATATAAAAATAAAATCGTTTCTTTTTCCGTTGTTATCGGCGGCGACAACTCATGCAAATAGCGGCAAAAATCTGCGAAACGTTTCTTTCATTTCATCCGCATTCAATCTCGTTCCCTTTTTTTATCTATCCACCCGAATTGTCACTCGTTCTTTTTTATTCCACTCCTATCTACATAGTACATAATAAATTTAAAAAAAAAAAACGCAATTCCTATCCTCACTTTCCGACGATTATTTTTATTTTTCGTGTAATAATTTACATGTGAAACTCTCATCAAAACACGAATGGAGAAAGGAAACGAAAAATGGAGATGAAAAAAATAGTAATAATAAAATAAAAAAATATATCGCTCTGAAATTAAGCATGAATTTGCGGACCCAGTGTACGTTATATAAACACGGTCCCAAGATTGAATGCAAATGTATATATTTATATATAATTTATATCCATCTCTCTCTACCTCTCTCTTTCGCTTAGTTTGCAGCACTCATGTATATTTTACACCCGAATATATATGTGGAGTAATTTATTTCACTATATACACGTATAAATATATTTATTTATATTTTTCTCCCGTGCATTTCCATTTCCATGCGGATGTAGGAGAGCGCGCATGTAATAAACATTTCGCATTCAAATTCCAATTAATATTTGCATAAAACGTAACTTTAACTCATTCCATTTTTCTTTCTTATCCATTATCGTTATTGGTTTCTAATTAATAATTAGAAGCGAACTACAAATGATTACGTGCTAATTAAGTTTATTTGCTTCGGATGAGCAAAGTCCTTTTGTCCCGTAATAACACTTCGGATCAAATTAAATGTGGATTTGATAACGCCGCGCCGTGTTACGTGTTGCGGTCTACTGTCGTGACACTTCCATTTTATTGCCGAAACTAATGCAATAAAGCGGAAAAACTTACTTTTCCTTTTCACATCCACAGTTTTTATATATATTTGCTTTCCACTTCTCACTTAGTCTTTTTTTTATCAATTTGCAGAAATATTTCCACAAAATATAATTTATCCAAAAAACAAAACAATTTATTGAATATTTTATAAATTAAATAAAAAAGAATTAAATGTAATTTTGGCTGCAAACATATTCTGATTATGATTTATTTTGAATTATTAATATTTTTGCATTTACTTGAATTATTGATATTTTCAGATATTTTAACTCATAAATTGTTGGTAATGTTTCATAGTAGATTTATTTTATAACGCAATTTTACAGAACATTTTACGAACATTCATATTTTTTCTATAAAAATTTTCAATTTTCTCTCAAATCTCTAATAATATTGACTCTTATATATATTTTTTTTCAATAAAATTGAAACTATTTTATATGAACAATTATAGTTGAATGCAATAATTACTGCGACTTTCAGAAAAGACGGTTTTATAATCGTATAAAATTCATTTTAAAATATAACTAAAAATGAGAAGATTTTTAATAAATTGCTTCAAAAAGTTTCTACAATCTACAAATCTTCATGTTGAAATAGTGCGAGTTCTAAAATAATCCTTATATGGTTACTAAAACGTGACTTATGTGTGTTGCAATGAATTACAATGGTTTTAAAAAGTTTAAAAAATCCTTATATGGTCACAAAAAAAAGCGTATCTTCGCGAATTGTAACGACGAAATCCTTTTATGGTTACAAAAATATGACTTGTCTACGCTTCGATGAATCACTACAATTTTAAATCGTTTAAACAATCCTTATATAGACATGAAAATGTGAATTTTGACGAATTAGTTCTACGCTTCGATGAATCTTTACAATTTTAAATCATTTAAACAATTCTTTTATGATCATGAAAACGCAAATTTTCACGAATTTCCACGACTCTGCAACGAGCGTTAAAGAAATTCTTATATGTTAACAAAAATCCGCCTTGTCTACATTTCGTTGAATCACTGCGTTTCTAAAATATTTGAACAATCCTTATATGGTCATAAAACGCATTTTTTAATGAATTAGTTGTAGCTGCCAAGAAATCCTTATATGGTTACAAAAACATGACTTGTCAACATTTCGATGAATTACTACGATTCTAAACTTTTTAAACAAAATTGCCCATATACATGATTTTAATGTAACGATTTAAAATCATGTAACAATCCATATATGATCATAAAAACGTTAATTTTGACGAATTAGTTACAGCTGCAAACAAATCCTTATGATAGTTACAAAAACGTTTTGATGAATTATTACAATTCTAAACCGTTTAAACAATACTTATATGCTCATGAAAATACGAATTGTCACGACCAATTAGCTGCAGCAGCAAAAAATTCTTATATCGTTATGAAAACGCGACTTGTATTTACTGCATAAAATATTAAACAAATCCTTATCAAGGCACTAAAATAATGCACTTTATTCCAAATTGTCAAATATTATTTTATTTACATAAACAATTCTGATTATTGGAAATATATTTACATTTTAATAATTTGGTTTTGCTACAATTATTGAAATTCATAATTTGAAATTATTGATATTTAAAAATACTGAAATTAAAATATTTTAGTTTTAGGAAATATTGAAAATTGAATACTATTTTTTTTTTTAGAAGAAATAAACTAAATTTTAAAATAGTGAAACTCAATAACCGTTAATTTTTATAAGAGAAGAACTTTTAATTTAATTTTGATTCCGTATTACTGAAATTTTTAAACAAAAATGATTGGAAATACTAATTAGAATTAATTGCAATAAATCTAATTTATTTTAAAATATATTCGTTTTTTATTAAACATTTCTAGAAAATCCAAAAAGTATTAGATAAAAGCTTTATTAAAATGGAATTATTTGAGTCTTTAAAAATTAAACATTTACAAAATCCAGACAGTTTCAGATAAACGCTTCAAATTAAAAAATTCCAGAAATCTACTATTAGACATGTGTATAATTTATTTAAATGGAATTATTTGAGTCTTTAAAAATTAAAAAAATATAGATATAAATTATTTGAGTATTAAAGAAATTAAATATAAGATCCAAAAAGTATTAAATAGAAGCATTAAATAAAATACGTGTATAAAAATGGAATTAGTTGAATAATTTAAAAATTACATTATCTTTAAAATTCTAATGGTATCAAATAATTATATTGTAATAAAAAAAGTATTTTTTTTTAGTTATTTCTATTTTTATTTTGTAATTTGATGCAGTTTACGGAGAATGTAGGATATTCGAATGTTTGTTGTTGGTGAATTAAAAGCTTGCGGCGAAATCTTTGATATTTAGGGAATGCTTGGATATCTGGAAGAGACTAGGATTTGAATATCTTTGACAAGAAGCAATATCGGGTAGAGCGAGGAAAAATAAATATAACCGATGGGAAGAAATGGATGGATGGATGGAGGAAAGATCCGCAATCGCGTCGAGCGAAATTTCCTATTTTTTTCTCCCGTTTCATCCTTATTACACGCGAATTTTTCATTCGTTCCTGCATCGTCCTCACGGGCGGGCACCCACCCAAACATGCCTTCAACTCGAATTTGATAGTGCAAGGATGTACGTACGTACGTGTATATAGTTATTGATCGCGTAACGGATTTGCCGCGTATCTGGGTCAGCGGTTCGCGCGGTAAATTTCATATTCCTCGACTTCTTCCTTAAACTCCATCGTCCTTCTTTTTATTTATTTCTTTTTATTTCCTCGGCGCTGCTGCTGCTGCAAACTCGGACGAGCTGTGCACCTTTCGGAATCAGAGTCCGGATGATACAAGTCGAAGGTGCGAGGTATGCAAATGAGGACGTGCCGGAATCTTATCAGAACGTTTCCACACTTACATATCTTATTGGGTTTCTATTTATTGAATTTCCCGCCAACTGAAAACCTCCCATCCAACCATCCACCCACCGACGTTCGCATCCGATTCAATTCCCACGTACGTTTTCTCTCCGAAAAGACCTTCCCTTCTCGTTTCGCGGCGAAATAATAAATCGTTCGGGCATGTATGGAAATGGTTTTATTCCTTAATTGGATTCTCAAAAATACACAGTTCATTCATACATACAAATTGACGTGTGCGGGCAAATTGGAATTCAATTATGTAGAAAGTCCTAAATTCTATACAAAGCGAATTCGGTTCGTCACCCGGCGCATCCACCGTTTTAATTCGTTACCATTAACAAACGCATTATTAAATTTATTGCCTTCAACATTTCCATTATCATATTATTATCAAAATTACATTTAAAACATAACAAATACGCACAAAATCAAATCAATACATCTACAATGTAATGTAATAAAATTCCCAAAAAATTATTTGATTATTTAAAAAATACGTCTTTTACTTATCGATTAAATTACGTAAATAAATACAAAAAATATATTAATTTATGTATAATCTTGTATCATTTTATTAAGTTTATAATGTAAATAATTTTGTAAAATTAATATTGAAATAATAAATGTTTATTCAGCAAAATAAATGAAATCCGTGCGGGCACGAAATTCGATCAAAATGTTGTAATTTTTTTTTTTGATGAAATGCACAACGAAAATATGGTTTTGCGCACGTGAATTTTCACTGGCTTTAAGCTGCCACAAACGTAGTAATCGCTTGGATTTAGGGCATTTTCCTATCACTTTACATATTCATATTAACTTTATATCACTCGCTCTCATAAATCTCATTATTACATAAATAATTCTATATGTACGTTAAATAAATAATAAATATTAATCTGATTATAAAATTTATGAATTTTCATAATACCCGGCGCATCCACAATTTAAAAAATTGTATATTATTGTTTCATTTTATAATAATTATAAAATGTATTAGTCCGTTTTAATATTTACACCTTTAATTAATTTAATTTCAAAATCCAGATAATTAATAAAAAAAATATAAAATTAAAATATTTATAATTAAACACATTTTTTTTTGAATAATCTTCAATAAAAATCATAATATAAATTCAGAATGTCTATAAAGTATCCAATTTAAATTATTAATAGATTTTTAATTTTTTGACGCTAAATCTAACAAAAATAATAGAAAAATTATTGGTGTAAATTATAAAATTTGTAAGATTAATTAATTAATTTAATGCTTTATAATAAATAATAATTATTAATCAAATTATAAAATTTTTGAATTGTAATAATACCCGGCGCATCCACAATTTAAATTATTTTTTATTATTGTTTAATTTTATAATAATTATTAAATCTATTAGTCTTTTAGATTATTATGTTGTAGTCTATACAGTTTTATTTAATTTAATTTAAAAATCCAAACGGATAAATAAAAAAAAAATATATTAAACATATTTTTATTCAACAAATTTATTTTGACCATTTGGGGAAAATAATTTTTAATACAAAACATCATATACATTCAAAACGCTTTAAGACTAAAAATATTGTTGAAAATTTGAATTATAAACTAATTTAAATTATTAATAGACTTTGAATTTTGAAATGCTAAAATTTAAAAAAAAATGGTAAGATTAATTAATTAATAATTTAATGTATTATTTTGAGTAGTTGATAAATAAATTGAAGCTCAATTTTAATGCATTTTTATTATATTATATGTTAATGCGAAATACGTAATTAAATTATTTTAATGGAAAGTGCAGTAATTGCTCGTAATTGTTTGTATCGAGTGAAATGTAATTGTTATCCGTCCTTGATTTCTGCCCTTTCATATTTGTGTGACTGCCGGAAGCGTTTTCGACGTAATACGAAATGATAAAAGCGTATTAGAATACCTTCCTTTTTCCTGATGTTGCGTGTGCATATATACATTTTATTTTTATTTATTTTTTGGTTTGTGAACTTCTTTAGTTGAATTGAATTTTCGTTCTTTTCTAGGCTACTTCTGGCACATAACGGATATACATTACGACGCCCACTTCTCAGTTCACGGGGATACAAGGAAAGGTGAGTGCTCAAATATAACACACACACAAAAAAAAACGATTCCCCTTTGAATATTGACTCTTTGTTTCGTTCTCCACAACTTTATTTACAAAATACATTTCGCCCTTTGATATTATATATCAATTTTCACAAAACGATGAAACATTTTTACTCAGAAATTGTAAAAAACCTAACAAATAAATTTAAAAAAATTACTATTGATTTAATTAATTCTATTTACGTAACATTTTAATTAATGATAGGAAATCAGTCATTTTCTAATGAAATAAATACTTTAATTATCTCGATTTTTCTGTTCATTTTAATGTGTTTTTTTTTGTGGGGGTGATAAATTCATCATCATCCCTTCGGTGCGTTAACCGAGGCGGACAAGATATTACGTTCTAGTGGATGGGCCATAAAAAATGGATTACTTCGGCCCGAAAGAATAACGACATCAAATTAATTAGAATTATGTTCCATCTTCGGGAGGGTGGATTTTCGTTGCGATGAAATTATATAACAACAAGCCATCTCCAGCGCGACGAGATCCCTCAAGTATTGCGTGGGCGTTCGCGATACTTCCATAATTTTTTTCTTGTTTTAATAATTCCTTGCTTTTTTTCTATTAAAAATATAAACAACCCTGCAAAATATGCTTACAAATTAATTACAATCTTTGAACAGATTTATTAATTTTCACGTTTTTTAGTTAATTATTTCACTTACAACAATTTTTATAATTTACTCAAATTATTGACAATATTATTGATTTGCTTAAAAACTACTTGAGATTGATGAGAGTATTGCAATAAATTTTGCTTGCAAAATGTGAGCATTACAGACATACTTGAGTGACTGATAAAGGTCTTTACTGGATAATCTAATATTATATTAAGCACGTCCGATCGATCTAATCAAGTTGTAAATAGAACTTAATCCGATGGAATGGCGTTCCAAGAATGCAGGAAGGTGGATTTAATTAATGGTTCGAATGAACTGATTGAATATGTGCCTAGGAGGTGGCGGAAGAGGCGGCGGCAGCGGCGGCGGTTTTCGTTTGGCCCAGGCATCCATTGTTATTTAGCATACGTCCCTCAATTGAAACCGTAATCGACAGTTAATTGATTGTCTGAGCCGGCGCGTGCAGCTGTTGAGATGCAAATTGCGGCGGTAATTTGCTAATGTATATACTGAGCCGAAACGTAAGTTTGAGCAACACCTAATCACGACGTGTTCAGATAACTCAAGTTGTCCTAACGGTTCTTGCGGTATCAAGCGTAGCAGGACATCATTTGGATGCAGCTGCAATAACAATAATCTTGAGCAAACTCACAATAACATGATGATCAATTCAGTTTGGAGTTAACTGAAACCATGCCCAAATTATATACTAAGAGATTCTGAAACTTATCTCTAGTTAAAGTTAACATATTAAACCTTTAGTTAATGAAAACAACTCTTGTCTTTCACAACTTTTTCAACGTACCAAAATTCATTTGTAATTACAAGTTTTCACTACTTATATAATTTTGTAAAAATTAAACTAGATTCATTTACAAAACATTATAAACATATTGTTTCTTATTCAATTGAATATCATAAATTACTTTATCACAACTTTTTCAATATACCAAAATTTATTTTTAAATACAACTTTTCACTACTAGTATAACATTATTATTAATGCTATAATAGTTAAAATTTCTCTCTAACTTACAAATCTAATTCATATTATATTTCAAACATCCATTTTCAAAACATTTTAAATTTTAGTTAAGACATATCTTGTCTTATTAAATTATTTTGTGATTAAAACATTTCACAACTTGTAAAATTACATATCAAAATTATAAATACAACTTTTCACTACTTATATAAGATTTTAACTTTTTCACTAACTTACAAATCTATTTCACATTTTATTCCAAATAATTAGTTAAAGTCATAAATATATCTTGTCTTACGCAATTGAATACTAAAATTATTTTGTAATCAAATTTAATAAATTTTTTAATATACAAAAATTCCTTAGTTAATTTTTTTACTAACGTACAAATATATTCCAAAACATCAATTTTCAAAAAATGTAACCTTTAGTTAAAGTCAACTTTATAAACACAATTTTCAAATTTAATTGAATACTAAAAATTACTTTGTAATCACATTTCACAACATTTTCAACATTCCTTTGTGAATACTAACTTTTCACTACTTATAAAATATTTTAATGAATACTATAATAGTTAAACTTTTTCAATAACTTACAAAATAATGAAAATTAAATTCGAAAAGATTTATTATCAAATAATGTTAACATTTAGTTAAAGTCAACTTTATAAACACAACTTATTTAAATCGATACCAAAAATTAACATACCGAAATTCTTTTGTGAATGTAACTTTCCACTATTTATATAATATTTTAATAAATGCTAAAATAGTTAAACTTTTTACTAACTTACAAATGTAGTTCACATTCTTTTCTAAAAAGTTCCATTTTCCAAATATTTTAGCATTTATTTCAAGTCAACTTTAATTGAATATCAAAAATTACTTTGTGATCAGATTTCACAACAGATTTTATAACATGCTAAAATTCCGTTTTGAATACAAATTTTCACTACTTATATAACATTTTATTAAATACTATAATAGTTAAATTTTTCAATAACTTGCAAATCTGATTCTACTCCAAAAAATCAATTTTTAAAACATTTAATATTTCATTAAAGATAAAGTCATAAAGAAATCTTGTTGTATTTCATTGAATACCAAAAAAAATACCGATAAATACAAGTTTTCTAATTATACTTATATAATATTTTGATAATTAAACTTTTTTACTAACTTACAAATGTAATTCACATTCTATTCCAAAAGATCCATTTTCAAAAATGTTAACCTTTAGTTAAAGTCATAAAAAATATCGAATTGAGTAGCAAAAACTATTTTGTGAACACATTTCACAACTTTTTCAATGCACCAAAATTCTTTAGTTAAACTTCTTCACTAACTTACAAATATAATACATATTCTACTCCAAAAAATACATTTTCAAAATATTTTAACTTTTAATTAAATTCATAAACATATCTTGTCTTATTCATTCGAGTACCAAAAAATACTTTGTGATTACAACATTTCACAACTTATAAAATTGCATACCAAAATTCCTTTGTGAACACAACTTACATAACATATAACATTTTTTAATTAAAATTTTTTACTAACTTAAAATTATAATTTACAATCTATTCCAAAAGATCCATTTAAAAAAAAATAATAAAAAATTACTTTCTGATTACTTTCAACATACTAACATTCCTTTGCAAATACAACTTTCCACTACTTATATAACATTTTAATGAGTACTACAATAGTTAAACATTTTCACTAACTTACAAATCTTATTCACATTAAATTCCAAAAGATCCATTTTCTAAGCATCTTAACTTTTTTACTAACTTATTAATCTTATTCCAAAAGTTCCATAAATATTAAAAATCTTTATTTAATAATTTCACTTTTCTTCTACAGACTAACCTTTTTTTTAATCCATAGTTAAACTAACTGGAAAATAAAAGTTAACCAACAAATAAGTTGTATTTAACTTCAAATACCAATAAACTCTGCAACTTTTACAACAAAAATAATAACTAAGAATTCAAACAATACTTGTTTAAAAAATTATATAAAATAATTAAAGCAAATCAAATGGACATTAGAACAACATACGAAATATCTTGAGATTTATAATTGCAATTAATTAAGATTTTTCTGCTATTAATTTGTATATAAATATTTGAATAGGTAAAAAAAAAAGTAGTTGAAATGGTATAAAAGTAGTTCAAATTAAAAGTTTTGTTTCATTCGATTTGTGTGTAAATCCAGAATCTAATTGCAAATCTAAATCAAATTGAATCGTTAAATGGAAAGCGGATTACGTTCGCGCCTGGATCCTGGGATGTGATTTATTTTTGTATCTAAAGTGATTTCTGCATAAATAAATATATTCGCATCTAGAAGCAAGCAATACACTCGGCTGAAAATAAATAAAACGAAAAAAAAATAATAAATAAATAAAAATAAAAAGTGGAAAAGTAAAGGAAAACTTAAAGGGATTGAACTGGAGTTGGGGAGGGGAATGGGAAGGAACTTATTTATTTTTCCAGACATGCACATTCTATTCATGCAAATATGGAACGAAATCCTCACGCTTCTTTTTATATGCCGACTACAGTATTATGAAATACGCAAGGTGGATTTATGAACGCTCCGGTAAAACGAACAACACTTGATTTAATTTCGAGAGCTTTTCAACAAGTGATATTTCTTCAATGTCGTTGTGTAACAACGAGAATAAACATGTCTAGAATATATTAAAACTACAATATTAAAAGTTTTGGAAAATAATATGTTTCATTAATATTTATTATAAAATTCTCAGTCCTGTCTTTAATTTTCAACTTCATGATCTAATTATGGCGTAAGATTATCGATCAATTAAATAAAACGTGAAGACGTAATTAAAAATTTAAAAAAACTCAAAATTTGAATTATTAATGAACAATATGTAAAAGTATTACTATTCTATTTTAACATACATTTTCATCAATTTTTTTTTAGAAATTTAGAAAAATATAACAAATTCATAAATAGGCTTAGTTTTATTTTTAATTCACATATTAAATTATTTAATTAGTGTTTATGGTTATTAAGTAATTAAATAAGAAACATTAAATATTTCAACTTCAAATTCAAACTTTTGTTGATTAGTATTGGGTATCTAATGTAAATTTACAAACAACTATCATTTTTTGTTGCATTAGCAATCAATAGTACGATCGGATTATCATTAAAATAATTGTAAATTTCAAGCGGATTGCACGAACAAATTAAATACGGATTTCATTGAAAGCCCGCAATTTTTTTTGTTGGTGTTTAAATTTTTTTTTATTTGTTTCGTTATTTATTTTTTCGGAAAATATATAGATATATGTGGGTATGTAAACGAATGTGTACCGTTTTGTTGATCGCATTATACGCATTGCATTATGTAGCATTTGTATCGTGAAGTGTTTATTTATGCAAATTCCGCGGGCGACAGTGAACAATGTTGCTACAAAAAAAAAAATCCGCGTTCAAATAAAACCCACGCATGGGTTTTTGGTGTTGTAAAATGAGGGAGAGAGAGAGAGAGAGGGTATGGAATATCACATCCCCTTTTGCAACATTTGCACGCCAAATACTTGTGCATATGTGATGGAATTAATCTGGCTCTCATGCATATTTACCGAATTAATTATTTAATTATTCGCTTTCCAATCTATTTGAATAACAACAGCGGCAACATATATTAACGCCATCTATTGTTGCAAATTTCAATACCTACAAACTAGAGCAACGCATCGACATTGTTTCATCAACTGTTAAGATCCATATTTGATTCGTCTATGACGAGAACTCATGCCTTTAAATCTAATAACAGCGCTAATAACGTATGAAAACTTACATCAATAAAAATATAGATTTTATAATTATCACATTAATTAATAACACATAACTCAAGTAATCTTTCGTCTGACACATATATGGCAACACTGTTAACAAACCCATTTAATTTTTGGATAATACCAACCTGACACTTGTCAAAATTTTATGACATTTTGACAATTAGTTTACAGGTTACAGTTTTACTGACACCTGTTTGGAAATTTTCAAAAACGAATTTCGTGTGATGATTAAACAATGTTTTTGATGAGAAAAAAAACCACCGATGATGCTGTACGCTCTGGTCTCCCAAAATCGGCAGTTGTTCCGGAAAATATAAAATAGTGTTGAAAGACCGTAAAGTGAAGTTGCATAGCTGATACCTTGAAGATATCAGAAGGTAATGTATTTAAAATTTTACAAGAATATTTGAGCCTGAGTAAGTTGCTTTCGAAGTGGGTGCCGCGTTTGCTCACAACAACGCTTGAAGCTGTACAAGCGAGATAAAAATGATTTCTTGTGTCCTGAATCAAAAAGATTTTCCAGAAAAAGAAATTTGTCTTAAATGAAGAAGTGATTGCCGAAACTAAGGTTTAATTTGGGAGCAAAGATAAATCAAGGCAAAATAGTTAAAAAAAACCAATATACTAAGCAAATGGAAACTTCAAAGTGTAGTCTCAGAGGTGATAGTAGTAAAATCTTCATTTTTTTAGAGGAAGACAAAAATGTATAAATTACATGCAAAATTACAAGAAACAACAATAGTAAAAACAACTCAAAAATAAAATACAAAAACCCAACTAAAACAACATGAAAATGTAAACAACTTAATAAGAAAACAAATCAAACATTTATGTTTGCAGAAAAAAAAACATATCCATCTTTTCTGCTACTATCTAAAAACTATATGAAAATGCACCACCACAAAATTGTAGTGGGAAGAATCACTCTGTGTAAACATGCCATAAGAGGACACATCAACCAATAAAGGGATTTCCAAATTTCAACATTAAAATTATAAATGCTCGTGTTACCAGCATTTAGAATGCCGAAAGGACTGATGTACATGAAATAAAATGTAATTACACGTAGTTTTGTATCAGTCCATAGAATAAATAAATTTCGTATAAAATCCAAAATGTAATAATGTAAAACGATTCCAATTATTTCCACATTTCACAAACACGAATTTTATACTAAATTTATAAAAAAAATATATATAAAAATTATATTTTTTCATCCCAAATACACATTTTTTATATATTTACAGATTAATTATATTTAATAATTATATTAGTTTAAGTTCTTATTTCATTAAAATAATATTACGTAATTTTAATTAAAAAAAAAATGAGATATAATATTTTATCAGTTTATATTTTTTTTAATAATTATAAAAGATTTAAACAAATAATATACAAATTAAAGATGAAACTATTACTTATCTAATGTGTTTATTGAGAGATTTGTGATATAATTTTTATGTAATAAGCTTTCAAAATAGATTTACATCAAATGATGTTTCCATTTTCTTATATCAGAAATTAATATCAATATTATATTTACATTAATGTTATTTGGAAATTAGTTTTACTAATTTATAATAACTTGGTAATAATAAAACTAAAGGATCTTTTTGCAGGACCTCAATTTTATTTCATTTCTATTACTGTGTTATTATTAATTTGTTTTATTTTTTAAATTTATTTAAAATGTTGCAATATTTGTTAGTGTAACTAATTTAAATTAATTAAAAGATAATTGATTTTCAGATATTGAACAATGTTTGCAATTTTTGATTTGAAAACACACAAACTGCGCTGTAATCTTTTCAAGAAAATAAGTTTGTAACTGATGAAACGGATGATTTTTCTATATAAAATACTTAATATGCACTTTGTTAATAATGGATTCAAATATTTCAGGGTTTAACGGAAAATTACAATTAATGAATTCTAAATGAGAGAAAGGTAAAAATTTCAATTTCAATTTATTATATAATAACTTAATTATAAAGACCTATGATCATTAGGACTTTTGTAGCAGTTGAATTTTAATTTTGTAATTTATTGTTGCAATAAATATTATAATATTTATTAAATTTTGTATTATGTTTTTAATTCTCAAATATTGAATTATTTTTGCTATTATTTTTTGAGAAAATAAAATGCGGCGCAGTAATCAGTTCAAGAAAATAAATTTCCAACAGTGATTGAGGTCCCTTTTTCAAATTCGGATTAAGTTAATCCCGGGTCGCGGACTTAAAGATTAACGTAATATGCGCGGGGTTTCGGGCGTTAACGGAGTTATTTGGAAAACTGTTTAGACACACATTGCGTCGGATAATTGAGAAATTCTAATTACAGAGAGGAAAATTTCATCTAATAACCGAGAGTCGAGATTAGGGCGAAATCCCTTCTAATGCGAAAGTAATTATGAACGGTCAGCCGTAATGTACGGTTACACCATTCGAGCTTTGCTTGTATGAAAGAGATTGAAGAATAAACTAATTTTATTGTTTAGGAATAGTTTGATGTAGCTGTTATTGTTCCGAGGGAATTCTCTGTAGATTCTAAGGTGTAAGGGTAGAGGGTGAGAGAAGGTGGATGCTAACTGTGTGAGCTATCAATGGCCCGGCAACCCTCGTCAAAGTTCTATGCCTTGTTTCCATTTAAGGTGGTGTTTATACACTGTGGAAATTAATAGATGAACAGCAAGCGTGGCGGAAATAATAAACTTGATAACAAAGTGAAATCCCGTCTCCGAGCTTTACGACGAGGTAGGCTTTCTCGCTTTCCACAGGACCAGAAGATGTAAGTTACTTAATTGGCGCGTCGGCGGTTAATTAATTAATTTTCCCTGAGAAACGCAAGAATCAGTTCTTTCAATCAAAAGATACAAGCTACATGAACATTTTGTAACTCTTGTATTAATTACATTTAAATAAAAAAAATCAAGATTTTATTCCTAAATCTTTGATTTAGTTTCTTAAAATTAGTTTCAACAAATTATAGTTGAAATTTTCTATATTAAATAAATAAATCAATAATGCAGTTTTCAAAAATTGTATAATGGGAAAACGCACAGATGTCCACAGTTTCGTTTCTCTTTTCGGTTTTTGATGAACTTTTCTCACCGGTTCGGCTTTTATTGCCGATGTTGATAAAAAGAATTTACCTAGGAGTGGAATTTTGTATAAATATTTTCTTTCGCTTCGCATGCAAATGCATACGGCACTTAGCCGGCATTACGAACCGACCAAAAACCGAACCCCTAAAAGTCGAACAGAAATAAAATGCACACCTTGCTCGAAACTCTATTTTTTCTCTTTTTTTAGTCTAATATAATCGTGAAATTAAACGTCTTCGTTGAGAATACAATAAACCCCTTGAACCATTTGTTTTCCGGCCGAAAGAGAGAATTGATGATTTTCCCCGGGAAGCAGAAGAAAAAAAACGATTAATCTTTTGCACGGTTAATTCGGTTTCCTGAAGAACGAGATTATTATAAAAGAGTTCCGCTGCGAAAACAACAACAACGTTATAAAAAAAAAACTTGTTAATTGCTGAATTGATGGTTTTGCAGTTGGAAAAGTTGTGAGAAAAATGGAAATTGTTATGGATTGATTGAGTTAAAATTATCGAAATTTTTTGTTAACTCTTAGCGTAATTAAATTCGCGTTACATAATTCAAACATGAAGCTGTCGGAATGGGAAAACACCGAAAGCGCGAAAAAGCGTATTAATTTCGTGATGGATGAGCGGAGCGGTAGCGATAAACGGATTGGATGTTAATGCGATGGCCTAGGTTATTCAGAGGAATCCTTTTCTCTCTTTCTCTTTGCATTCCCCTTTCCATTATCATTTCTTTCTTCGGATGCTTTTTGGACCGGCGTAAATAAACCAAATTTGTCTGCGTCATTAATCCTGGGTCTCCCTTTTTGTTTTTTTTCCCTTTTCGTTTCTTTAGTAGAAAGGACGAAGCGATATATTATGAAATTTGCGACGTGAATAATCTCGGCACGAAAAAATGTTCACTTTATCCGTTGCAACGTGCAAGGAACAAATACTTTTAGCTAGGTTTTTTTTGTTTGTTATGTCATTTTCTTTGTTGCGGTTTTTGCAGGAATCGATGGCAGGAAGGAAATTGTTATGTGCTTGGATGCGGTTGTTGTACGTCATGTGCATAGATAGAGAGGGATTAATATGCAGGCCCCGTTTCGTAATATTGTTATCGGATATGCGATATTATTATTATGAATGCATGCATGCACGTCGCTTTACGTTATATAAATTTGCCTTGAAGTTTCGGGCTTTGCATGAAATATGCGAATCTCGGTCGGATTGTTACTCCCATACATACAGCTCATTCCTTTTTGATAACTAACTAACATCAGAATATAACGAAGTTTAGCAAATTACGAAACGTTAAACATTTACTACATTCTATCACAATTCATCGGAACGAAATCCTTTATTTTTAATCTTAACAAAAAGCAAAATTTAAATATTAATTCAAAATATCATTTTTTTCTTCTCTTCCGATTATATCTATCTATTAACCTATTTTTCAAATTAATTTAAAAAAAAAATTGATGTTTTGAGCAGAAATGTTATTGCATGGTGTTTATTTCCGTTCCTTCCTAGAAAAAATTGTTTTCTAAAATTCCTATTCTTTTTATTTTACCAAAGAGTTTTAAATATATTTTCTACAATTTCGTCATCAAAATTTAATGATCTTCAGGACTTTAGTATATCTAGAAAGTTTTTTTTGCTTGGTTCAAAAAATAATAAATTTTCTTTATTTAAAAAAAATATTTACAGAGGATGATTTTATTAAAAATCTGAATACTTCATATCACTGACTATAAACCCTGAATTAACATGAATGCTTATTTTTTTAAATCGGTTCAGTGCAAAAGAAATTATGGTACAGAAAACTATAAGCAAATTGCGTTTATTTCGAGCTTAACGCTAATTTTGAGACGAAATCATTTTATTTTATTTAATTGGTTACTTTCTAGAGCAAAAACAACATAATGGGTGAAGCAGAATTTTGAAATGTCGTTAATAAAAAGAATAATTAATTTTCATGATTTTTTTTTACAAGAAACATTTAATATTTAGTATTGAATACCTAATAATAATTAAATCTTATGATTTTTTTAAACCTTAATTTAATCTTCATTATTTTGGATTTATTTGTTGTTTTACCTATTTTATTTTTTAAAATTATTTAAAATTTGTTAAATTTCTCCATGCCTTATTTACAATTTATATAAAATTGTAATACGTAATAATAATTAAATTAATAAATTAAATCAGTATTTTTGTCGGAATATTTTGAAATTATTTGTTTCCTATTAATGAAATATATTATTAAATTATTAATTCCGGAAGATTTAAATTTTGGTGCAAAGAAAAATTATTATATTTTCGTTTTGTATAAATAATTCATGCATCATTATTTTATAGTTAAAATTATGTAAGTTTACATTTTTCTATGTCTTCTTTACAATTTATATAAAATTGATGGAGTTAATATTAAAATTGGAAAAATATTTGTTCCTTTTATAGAATTCAATATTGAATTAATACGTAATCATTATTAAATCTTATAAAAAAAAACATTATTTTTTGTTCCAAATTTTAAGAATTATTTAAAACTCATTATTTTGGAGTTATTTGTTTTATAAAATAATTAATTCAGAAAGATTTAAGTTTTTGAACCATATTTTCAGTATTTTCAAATAGTTCATACAATATTATTTTTTAGTTAATATTATATAAGCTTAAATTTGTCTTTCTGTTATTTAAATTTTATATAAAATTGCTGGGTTATTTTTGAACTTATTTCTTTCCCATTAAATTATCAATTCCGGAAGATTTGTATGTTTTGGAGCAGAGAAGAACCATTTTTTCGATATTTTTATTTTGCAGTTAAAATTATGTAATCTTTTTTTTATGTCTTATTTACAATTTATATAAAATTGGTGGATTTAATATTGGAGTTTTAAAGATTTTTTTCTGTGATAGAATTTAATATTTAATTAATACGTAATAATAAATCTTATAAAAAATCATATATTTTTGTTCAAATTTTAATAATTATTTAAATATATTTATTTTGGACTAATTTCATTCCTATTTTATTTTATTAAATTATTAATTGTTTTGGAACATTTTTTTCATATTTTTAATTTTATACTTAATATTATTTAAACTTAGTAGAATTAATTTTGAACTTATTTGTTTCCTCTTCTATTTCGTTATTAAATTATTACTTCCGTAAGATTTAAGTTTTGGAGCAGAGTTTCATTATTTCTAAATAGTGAATGCATCATTTAAAATTATGTAAGTTTAAATTACTCTATGTGTTATTTAAAATTTCTATAAAATTAGTGGAGTTAATATTGGAGTTGTGAATATTTTCGTGACAAATCCGCTAGATCTAATTGTAATTCAGGTGGCGAAAAGTTGAAAACACGAGTTGATTATTTTCGTGTTTCGTTTTGTCTGCGTTTGCCGTTGTTGTTACTGTCTACTCCTCTTTTTTTCCTGTCTCTCTTCTTCTTGGGAACCTAATTAAAACGAGGCTCGACTCTGCGACTCGTTCAGTTTGTGTACGCAATCCGAAAGGCGGATGAACTAAAGTTTTCGTATAAATTTCGTAAGCAGTGGGGCGCAACATGTGCTCACCTCCCTCACTTACCCAAATTATTCAGCCAATGGTTTAAATGCTACAATTTACGCAAACCCCCTCGCGCCTCCCTCAAAACTGAAGGTGGAGGTCCTGGAGGTTTCGGTCGCGGAAAACTTTAGGTGTTGAACACGCCGGGGACCCATAAACATCCTCAACGCAACTTTATTTCATTTCCACACTTCCAGACATCGGGAATATAAGCCGCACCGATAAAATCGCCTTCCCCTTCGATTCGTTAACCGAAAACTTAAACTCTCAGCCCGCAGTTAATTTCTGTAATGGCCTGTGCTTTTGTTGTAGTTGTTCTTGTTGTTGTTGCGGCGATGCGTTTACCGTGTGACATGATATTCAATTTCCGTTCCGAGTCGCTTGGCCTCTTCCACGGTCAGTTGAATAAGTTGCAAACTGCTTGCCATTGCTGATAACTTATAATTAATGTCTCAGAACAAAGTCTATCCTCCTTCCTCTCTCTCACACTCCCTCTATACTTACTATATCTATATAGATATTCCTTCCTCGCCATCCTTGAATCCACACTCCACAACTAAGTTCTGCTCGTGGAAGGAAACGCTTGCAAAGTAGAAGTGCTATTAAGGGAAGACCGATTGTTGCATCGCTCCTCTTCAGCAGATGAGCATAATATTATCAGCAATTATTTGTAGCGATTGTCAAAGCCCAATTTGCTTCCAACTTTTCTCGAACTATTACACAATATTTATCATTTAGAAACCGCGAACAACTTGAATCTAATCTACATCTCCAAGAACTTACAAAATAATTCAATGCTATAAAATGGTTCACAAATCAAATTATTTAAGTATCTTCAATAAAAAGTATGTATTAATCAATAGATATTCGTAAAAAAAAAATTATTGTCAAAATATTTAAATAATATTTAAATACTCATACTTTGTAATTGATGATTCTGTTATATAATTTTTATTGTTATTTATGATCTTCTTTCTCAATATAATGGGCAGTTTTTTTTTTAATATCACTTTCGTAAAATTCTGGCGGTTTTTTATTAATATATGACTTCAGTGATTTCTGACTTCTTCAACTTTTATAATTTTTTATATCTTGAAGTGAATGTTCCTTGGTCTGAATGTAAAAAATCAGATGAATATAATGTCTTAAATGTATCTGTTGTTTTTAATTAAATAATAAAAATTATCAAAATAGAAATATTCCAAGTTTAAGCAAAAAAAAATAATAAAAAATATAAAGTTAATATAATAAACATACAAATTGTATATGAATACTTATGTATGAATTTTTGAAGTACATGGTTTATGAAATATGAATTATTTTAGCAAATTATTGATTTTAGTTTTTCTAAATAATTTCAGCAGAATTTGTTCCAAAGTTGAAGTTTTTTTTTAAAAGTGAATTCAATTAATTAATATAATTATTCTCTAATATTTGTAAATAAATATGTAAATAATAGTAATAATAATAATAATATAAAAATCTATGAAGATTTATAAATTTATAACTGAAATTTTTTTCAACATTTATATTTTTACGTCTTGAAGCGAATGTTTCATTGACTTGAAAAGGTGAGAGTCTAAAGATGACAAATAAGGCGATTATAATAGATATTTCAAAGCTTCTAAATTTACATTAAATATCGTATGTCTTCAATCTCTGGAGTTTAATAAAATAATAAAAATTGTCGAAATGGAAACATTTCTAGCAGAAATTTAAACATAAAATTAATATAAAAAGTACTCATATTTTGATGAATGTAAAAAAATATGTTTTTTAAATGATTGATTTATGTAGTACAAATTTATTTTAATCAATTATTGATGCTTGTGGTTTTTAAGTAAATGTAAGTTTTTTTTTTCAATCTCTTTAATAAATTCATAAAAATTGTCAAAATAGAAATATTTGTAGCAGAAATTTCAAAGTTTGAGCTTAAAATGAATTAAAATCAATATAATAAGTAATTAAATTTTAGATGAATGTAAAAAATATGGGTTTTGAAGTGAATAGTTTATGTAGTATAAATTATTTTAAGAAATGAATGATGTTTATGGTTTTTAATTAAGGTTTTGTAAATAATTTCAGCAGAAATTGTGCAAAAATAAAAAAATATTAATAGTTTATAAGGAGTAAAGTTTCTTCAACATTTATATTTTGAAGAAAATGTTCTATTAATTTTAAAAGGTGAAAGTATCAAGTATAATATTAGGATTTTACAGAATAAATAATTTAAATATCGTAAAATAATAAAAATTGTTGAAATAACAGCAGCATTTCCAGCAGAAATTTGAAAGTTATAGCTAAAAATGAATTAAAAAAAACATAAAATAACATGATTTTTGAAGTGAATGTATAAATTATTTTAATAAATTTATTAGCAATTTTGTAAATAATTTTAGCAGAAATTGTGCCAGTCGTTTCAATCTCTGGCCTTCAATAAATTTAAAAAAATTGTCAAAATAGATACAAAAATTCAAAACTGGTTTCGAAGTTTGAAAATAAAATTAATAAAAAAATTAATAAAATTAATAAAATAAGTGCACATTAAGTAATTTTAGATACATTCATCTAAAATATAGTTTTTGTAATGAATGGTATGAAGTTTTTTAACAAATTATGGATATTTGTGGTTTTGTAAATAATTTTAACATAAATTCAAAGTTTAAGCAAAATATTAATAAAAAAATATAAAACCACATAAATTTTATACGAATAAATTGTAAAAAAAAATGTTTTGAAGTAAATTATTGATTTTTATGATTTATGAATAAAGTTTTGGGTTTTGTCACTAATTTCATCAAAAATTATTTTTATTGAATTCAATAAATTAATATGAAACATTATTTTTGTATTACTTTGCAATTAATAAAGTTAATATTTGTAAATAAATATGTAAGAAATAATAATAATAATACAAAAATCAATGAAGATTTATGAAGTGAATAGTTTATGAAGTGTGAGCGGTGTCGTGCGAATGTTGAGGCAATTCAACTTATCGGGAAGTTTATTCTTTTTCTTTATTCCTTCTTTTTCTTCTTTTGCAGAAGTTATTGATTTTCCATGTATTATAGTAAATCTGAAGGATCCTCGAGATACCGAAGTCCGCGGAGATTCGAAAGTTTTCAACTTTTCGAACCGATTGACGTCGGCCGTAAAGTGAAGTTGCGGAAGTTCGCTGATTTTCCAGCAGGAATCGTCGATGCACACCGATTTCTCGAACGATAGTAATTATCGCGTTACGCTGCGATTATTAATAGAAGAAAACGATGAAAATCGTTGATAAGCTTTTTTACGTTTATAGAAAGGAAATAACGAGGCTAACGAGCTCAATCAATGGTTTCGTCCTTAAAAAGGACGTTAATGCTTTAAATCATTATTATTGAATGATTCTTCGTTAGGAAATTGTAAAAACTTATTTTAACTTCAAACTAACTATTCATAAAAATATTTTTTATTAATTATTTATATAAACTTTATTTTTTTTAGAGTGAAAATAATTAATTTATTATAGAAATATTTATACTTTATTCAAATTAATTAAATAAAACTATTCGCGTATTATATAATTAAATATAGACAACAAATGATTATTGAAAATTTAACCAACGTTACTCCATAATAAATCATAGTTAATACCATGTAAGCTATAAATCCTGTTAAACTAATTACACCTAACAAATCCAGGTAAATTGAACAGGAATTAATCCAATGTTGAACATTGACACATGAACATTATGAATGTAACAGTTTTTATATTTTAATGACTAAATTATTTACAACATATAAAATTTTAAGTAAAAATTTCTAAAAAAAATAATAAAAACTTTAATAGAATCAAATTATTGTTAATAACTTAAAACTATAGTTATAAAAAAAATAGAACAAAAGGACTACAATCTTTTTTATGTAGATTTATAAAAACTCTATTTTTGTATTAAAATTAATATTAAGAAAATTTTATATTTTGAATAAACATAAAATTCAATTAATTCTTACATAAAAAATAAAGGGATGAAATGAATACTTAAAAAAGTCGTTAATATTTTTTCTCGTTTTTTTTGTCCTACGTTCTTTTTGTTATTCGTTCGAGTATGGAGCATGTTAACATTAATTCGCGTCGATGTTTATTTTGTGGCGTAACATCGAAATTGACTAGATAAAAGGTCTCGTCAACTTTAATCTTGTTTGCGGGGTCGAATCGATGTGACATTGGCAGCACGGCTGAAACGCGAAACACCAGAAATACTAATGAAATATGAATGAACAAAACTTTTTTTTTGCTTAAAAAATCCAATTGAAATTTAATGAATTTTTGTAATTAATTAGCAATTTTATATTTTACCATACTTATTATAAAATTCAATTAAAAATAAAAATAATATTATTTTATTTAATTTTTATTGGACTTTATTTGTATTATTTTGTTGAAAATTATACTCAAGTTGATTTATTTTTTATTATAATTAATTATTTTTCTCATTTTAAGGGCACATAAATTCAATAAACAGTAAAAAAAATATTGGACCTAATTTTTTTATAAATGGACCTAATATTGGATTAATGCACAGTTCATGTTTAAAATAAAGTTTTTTTTCTTTTTAAGGGTTAATTTATGTGCAAACAGTGAAAAACTAATTTTGGATAAAACGTTTTATTATTTTTAATTTTAAATTGTAATCGAGTTGAAGATTAAAGATTTGATTTCCTTTATAATTAATTAAAAATAAAGTTATTTTTTCTTTTTAAGGGAACCTGAATAGTAAGAAAAATCATTAAATTATTTAATTTTTATTGGACTTAATTAAAGATAAAGGGTATTATTTTTTTAAAATTGTAATCGAGGTGAAGATTTTTTTTTCGTTATAATTAATTAATGCGCAGTTCATGTTTAAAATTATATATTTTTTTCTTTTTCTAAGGGCACACGTCTCTAATGCGGCCCTTCGTTTATGCATAAAGTTGCAGCTTTATACGACGGATTCGGCGTAATTAAATTTATTTGTGCTGCCGAATACCTGCGAGCTGCAACCGTGGAAAATTTCCACATACATATATATAAATAAGGCGCCCTTTGAAGTTGCAATTTCCACTCTTCGGCTTACTTAAGCTACTACCCTCTAGCCTCCTCCTCTTCCAACATCCACCATCACTCCAACGCGACAAGGCAAAGAAAGTAGGATCGTCGTCGCGGCATTAAGCCAACAGATTAAAGCGGATCCAGATCTACTAATTACGACAAATTTAGATATCAAACCTCTTCTTTGAAACCCTTTTGACTTTACTAAATCCAGAACGTTTTAACTCCCTTTTCACGCAAATACTTCACATCGGAACAAGTAAAAAAAATTTACACAATTTCAACTTGCAAAAAATATATAATTCTACTTAATATGAATCATAATTCAAAATTGAAAGAAAACTACAATCTGATAGATATCGATTATGAAAATAATCATTAGAATTAAGTATATTTTCATATTAACTTCAAAATTATTGTAAAATGTGAAGGACCCAATTAATGACTTATATAGATTTTGAAAATAAATTTTGAAAAACAAGAACTGAAAGAAAATTATAATCGGATTGACATCGATTTTTAAACTATTTATGTTAAATACAAACTTTTTCATTTGACTCTTAGAAATTGTTGTAAAATATGAATGAAACAATAATTGAATATGAAATTGAAAAACAGAAACTGAAATTCTGATTTATATAGATTTTGAAAATAATCATCTGAAATATGTATATTTTCTTTAGACTCTTAGAAATTGTTGTAAAATATGAATGAAATATTTTTTTTAATTAGAAGCTGAAAAACATAAATTTACAGAAAAGTACATTCTGATTGATATAGATTTTGAAAATAATCATGTGAAATATGTATATTTTCATAAGACTATTAAAAATTGCTGAAAATTATAAATGAAATAATTATTTAAAATTGGATACTGAAAAATAAGAATTGAAAGAAATCCATCTTAAATGCGAACTTTTCCATTTGACTCTTAGAAATTGTTGTAAAATATGATTAAAATAATTATTTAAAATTGGAAACTGAAAAATTTAAATTTAACAATTCATTTTAAATATGCGTTTTTCCATTTAAAGAAATTGTTGTAAAATATGAATGAACCAATTATTAAAAATTTGATACTGATAAATAGAAACTGAAAGAAAAGTAAATTTTGATTTATATCTGTTTTGAAAATAATCATCTGAATTTTTATAACGTAATTTTTTTTAAATATCAATGAATAAATTAATCAAATTTGAAAAAAAAAAAAAAAAGAAACTGAAACATTCTTTCACATGACGTTTGAAATTGTTGTAAAATTTGAATGAAACAATTAATGAATTACAAACTGCAAAAATAAACTGAAAGAAAAATGCATTCTGATTGACATCGATTTTGAAAATATTCCTCTTAAATACTTACTTCTCCATATAATGATGGAAATTATGCAAAATATAAATGAATAAATAAATCAGATTTGAAAACTGGAAAAAGTAAGTGAAAAAATATATTGCATTGATATCAAATTTCATAATATTCAAATTAAATACATATTTTTTCAAATAATGTTAGAAATTATTGTGAAATTATGCATTAAACAATTAATAAAAACAGAAAATTAAAAACTGAAAAAGAAACTAAATATTCATTTTAACAAGGATTTTTATTATTCAAAATTGAAACTGAAAGAAAAAAACAGAAACTGAAAGAAAAGTACATCTGATTGATATTGATTTTAAAACTATTCATTTTAAATACAAATTTTTCCATATAACTCTGAGAAATTATTGTAAATTATGAAATAAAAAATCAATAAAAATTGTAAACTGAAAAAATAAACTTAAATAAAAGTGCATTCTAATTGATATCGATTTTGAAACTATTCATCTTAAATATGCATTTTTCTGCTTGATTCTTAGACATTATTTATTGTAAAACATGAATGAACAAAATAATTATAATTGAAACTGAAAAAGGAACTGAAAAAAAGTAAAATCTCATTAACATATTTTTTTTTTAATATTCATATATTCAATATGCAATTTTCCATATGACGTTAGAAATTCTTATAAAATATGAATGAAACAATTAATGACAATTTAAAGAAAACTACATTCTGATTGACATATAATTTGGAACTATAATTGTTGTAAAATCAATTTATACAAATCGAAAACTGAGAAAAAAAACCAAAAAAAAGTAAAATTCGGTTTAAAACGATTTCGACAATAATTGTATTTAATGCGCAATTTTCTATCTGACGTTAGAAATTTTAAAATATAAATTAATTAATGAAAAAAAGGGAATTGAAAAAAGGACATTTTGATGGAAATTGTTATAAAATTGTAAACCGAAAAATTAAAAATACATTTTTGATACGTATTTTTCTACTTGACTCTTAGAAATTGTTGAAAAATATGTTTAATCAAAATCGAAAAATGAAAAAAAAAACTGCAATCTGATTGATATTAATTTTGATAAATTCTACTTGACTTTTAAAATGATCTTAATTTTACTTCAACGTTTTAAAAATGTCTTCATATATTACAGTTCCAAGTAAAACTACAAAAATTGAACCAATTCTATTGTATACTTATTAATTAAAATTCCTCATTTTATGATATTCAAAATATGTTTAATTTTATGTAATAATTTATACAAACATGGATTGTTACTTTATTGTTGTTGTTGCACCATAGTTTTGTCAAATCGATGCATTTAATCTTGTTGTTGGAACGCATTACATCAAAACCCATTATAATAATACCTTGCTCAGCTCGGTATTACATAGTTTGGTATCATTTAGGCAAGTTATTAATCATGTTATATAGATTATTAATCTAAATTATGATGAAATCAATAATTTTACAATAAAGTTTTTACAAAATTTAGTTATTTTTAAAGTAAATTAAAATTGACATAAATATTATTTTCACATTTCTTCTACCGCTTTTTCGTTTATGAACTGAAATCTTCTGAGAATGATGTATCTAAGTGGTGGATGGTAAAAAAAAAACCTGAATCGTAAAGTGAACAGCATCCATCTGAGGTTACTTTGGGTATTGTGTGTCATCTATGTAGACTTTGAAATCCCAGTTCGCGAGCAGCTTTTACTGCTTCGCAGTATATACCAATTTTTTTCTTCATCTTCTGCTTTCGCCTCTTCCGCATTTGTAATCCAAGCTTTCGAATACTCACTCGAAAGATCTCCTCAAGTGGTTGTAATTTCTGAAGTATGTTTACTTACACATCCATACACCACTACCTCTTTACTAGTTACATGAAACATCTTGTATTTTTTATATAACTTAAAATATTTTTTTGGAAATTTCATAATTTTAAATTTATTTATAAACTAAACATACTTTACATAAAATAGTGAAATATTTCATAGAAATAAAACTTAACTGCCTGAATTTGAGTTATATAATAATTCATGATTATTTAAATGGGGTAAATTTGCTCGATTGATCTCAAGATGAAATAAATTTTTAAGATATTCGTGTAAAATGTCTTAAACTCAGGTATTGCGTAACAACACGTTTTACGTGGAGTCGTTTCTTAGGTCTTCACCCCCCGAATTCCCATCGTAGCCATTCAATTAACTTCAAACACAAATCTTCCGTTTTTGTTCCGGTATTTGTATGGGCGAAATGAAATTTACTTTGCCGCTAGTAATTACAAGCGGAAACGTAGGTTTCACCCTGTACACAGCGATTCATTGCGCAAGAGCCCTTCCGCAAGGAAAACCAATAAAGAAACACGCCGCTCGATTGCGAAAATTTCTCTTGTGAAATCGATGCGGTTTTCACTCCTCCACCTCGGTATCTAATGATTATTAAACATAATTAACGTAATTACCGGTATTTAACGAGTCGCGGAATTAATTCCCCCGGGTGAAAAATCGCGTTCGCCGTATTTGCCGTTTAATTAATGGTTTCGTTACTTGCTGGGTTTCGAAGGTCGGAGGTGCGATTACGGTCGGTGCATGCGAAAGCTGAATCAATTTCGCTGAGAAAAAATAAGGAAAATAAATTTGTGTGTATATCGGGAAATGAGATCTGAGGGAAAATTTGTGGAAAATGAGCAACGGCTAAATGGTCTGCAGGATCGATTCGTTTTGGGTTTTCGGAGGGTGGATCAGAGTGGATTTTCAGGATGGAAGCTATGCAGAAGCGTTCGGACATACTTGGAGAGAATGATGTATATTTGCACTGTGCGAGCAGGAATCTGCATATCAAGTGGGTTTATTTGGCTGTTAGGCGAATGCAACTGATTTCTATGCGAGTTATTTTGTAACTCGATTTTCTATTGCCGCACAAAACCCCCTTGCATAATTCATACCTTACGTCATGATGCATCATTTGCAGCCACAATTTGACCACCAACAACTATTTCATAACAGATTTACTATCTTCAATAAAAAAAATTAAATTAAAGTATACATTTGCCTAAATAAAAATGTAAGTCACTAAACATTTGCAACAGATGAATTTTATTATATTATTGTATAACGAACGTTTATATAAAAATCTTGTTTTATTTCAACTAGCTGCTAAATAAGAGTTAAAAAAACTAGTTTTTTTCAGTACTATTTTGACAAGTTTTTTTAAACAGAATATAAAGATGAAAGTTGTATATGAAATTCAATAACTTCAGTTTTAAGTAGTCATAATTCAGAAAGGAAAAGCAATTATAATAAAGTAAATTTCCAGCAAAATATCTAATATTTTTATTAAATTAAGATTAATAATATAATTGATTGATTTGTTCATAGAAAAAGTATTGCGTCACATTTATAGACCTATAATAGCTTTACATTCTATATTCTTACAAACAAATATTACATAAAATATTTCGTATTTTTACTAAAGAAATACCTAAAAATTACTACTCTTTATTTAATAACTGAAAAATCATCAATACAATAAATTTATTAAAGTGAACTTACTAATATATAAATTTATATAGAATTTTGAATAATGTATACATTCGCAAGGGCAAAAAAAACTATCTTTGCAGCAGATTATTTTTATTTTATAATTGTAATTTTTTTTTTGTAATTTAATAACAATAATATTTATTGCATCAATATATTATTATTTAAAAAAAAATACTCTACTTATTTTTACCAAATATATAAATTAATTTGATTTAACTACCTTAAATTATATTTTTTTTTATTCTTGTTTTATTTCCATTAACTTCAAAGACTTTTTAGTAGTATTATTTTTTTCAGTATTCAGTATACAATTATATAAAGTATTTAGATTTAAGTAGTCATAATTCAGAAAGGCAAGTCAATTTTAGTAAGATAAATTTCCAGTAATTGTTGACAAAAAATATTTACAGTATTAGTAGTACTCTTCAATACAGTAAATAATGCACTCAACGGATGAAACTTTATGTAATTGATTGATTTGTTGGTAGAAAATATATTGCGTAACGTCTATAATCCGATAATTACTTTAGAAAAATGTATCTTTATACTAACATATGTTTTATAATAGATTTAATATTTTCAATAAACATATACCTATAAATTATTACTCTTCAATTAATAACTGAAAAATCAGCAATTTTGTAAAAGTATTAAATGAACTAACCAAGATATAAATTTATATAGAATTTTCAATAATGTATATTTTTAGTTTAAATAAAAATGTAATGGCAGAAAAACCTATATCAAATAGCCCTTTGCAGTAGAAGTTTATTTTTATAATTTTATAATAATAATATTTAATGGAACAATTATTATTATTATTTTTTTTAATCTTGTATTATTTCCACTAACTACGAAGAACTTGTAGCAGTTTAAAAGCTATTTTTCAGGATTATTTGGACAAGTTTTTTTTAAACAGAATACATAATTGAAAGTTGTATAAGGTATCAAAATTCAGAAAGGCAATTTTTCATATTTTTAGTAAATATTGGCAAAAAAATCTTACAGGCTGAACCTTTATATAATTTTCTAATTTAGGTTAATTGAAATATAATTTTTTATTTAACAAACATAATTTACTGAACGATATAATTTAATGATTTATTGGTAGAAGGATGTATTCTTTTTATTAAGAAATATTTTATAGCAGATTTATTAACTTCAATAATCAAATACCTAAAAATTATTACTCTTCATTAAATAACTTTAAAATCACCAATTCAGTAAAAATATAAAAGTGAACTAACCAAGATATAAATTTATATAATTTTTTAGATTATGTATACATTTGCCCAAATAAAAATTTAAGGTCAGAAAGACACACATTACATTTTATTTTATTATTATGATGTTTTTTTGTTGTTGTAATTGAATAATAATAATAAATAAATTTATTACAAAAATATATTAATATTTATCAAATAAATTATATTTTTTTTAAATCCCATTTTTTATCTACTAATTACAAAGGTCTTGTAGCAAACTATGAAAAACTTGTTTTTAGTATTATTTAAACTCATAGTTAAAAGTTGTATAAAATTTAAGTAGACATCAATTTTAATAAGATACATTTTCATTAAAATTTCTAATAATTTTAGTAAATATTGGCAAAAATTATTTATAGTTTTAGTAGTGCTCTTCAATGTAGTAAATTAAACATCCAATGTAATTTAGGTTAATTGAAATATAATGCTTTTAAAAAATGGTAATTTACTGAATTTTTACCATGATTATAATATAATGAGAGCTGAAATGCTGAGCAATATAATTGATTGATTTATTGGTAAAAAAAAGTATTGCGTGACGTCTATAGTCCTGTAATAGCTTTAGAAGGATGTATTTTTTTTTATTTTACCTATAATAAAACTTGTTCTTTGTCCTTGTTTCAGGATGCGGCCGATCGGAGTTCGACGGCGGCTCGAGGGCCAGCAGGAGGCCTGCAGGACGATTCGGGGACTACTCCTGCGATTCCCCCTGGGAGCTGATTGAGTCGGCGGCGAGGGCCATGATCTCACGCCAGGGGGACAACGTGGAGTTCGTCCTTTGGACAGGGTAAGAAACTTTTCTATTTCTATTTTTTTTTGTGTCGCATCATATTGTCCTCGAGCATAGATATTATAGGGTATTGTGGCGTACAATTTATCCTTTCTATTTAGATTAGGTCCGGATAATAGACCTTAATATTGCATCGGATTTGCTCTAATGCCGCAACAAACAGCGACTAATGTCATGGTTTGCGTAATATCTTTGTGGGAACACCATTGTACATCATTTGAATTAATTCAATATTAATAATCTAAATCCAAGTAACAACAGGATAAGCCCCAATGTTATGATGATCACTATTTTTTTTCTGCAAAGTCTGCAGCTGTACTTGTATTATTAATTAAGCGTTGAAATTTACACCATCCTTAAAGGATAATATTTGATAGATTATATCAAGAACCACTTCTGATTATAATCCTTTAAGGACGTAATCATTATTACCACATTTTTCTAAATGTGACATTACAATTTGTCATTTTTAACACTAATTAAAAATAAGCTGTTCGACATCTAACAGCTTTGTTTTTATATAAAACGATTTAACATTAATGATAAAATGTATTTTATTGTTTTTATAATAAATTAATTGAAAATATTCATAAAAATCCAATTTATTAATTTTGTAGGTAAACAAATATAATTGAATCTAATATTCGAAATATGTAAATTAATTAAAAATATTGATGAAAAATCAAAACACTTCAGAAAAGGAAATTTTCTTGTTTATATACTAAATTGTTTAAAAATACTGGTGAAAATCTAAACCGAAATCTACTTTTTTTTGTTGAAATTTAAAAATTAATTGAAATGAAAAATTAATGCAGTTCTAAATAGGAAATCAATTGTCTTGTTTATATTTTTTTCAATTGACATAATTAAAATAATAGAAGCTGAATCAAATTTTGTATGTTTTTATGTTATAATAAATTTTAAATGCAAAAATTGGATGATTTCTGTATAATTACGTTATAAAAATATGTTTTATCTATGCAGGTGTTCATTACAATAAAGTTACGAAAACGAGCGATTCGCTTCGTGCAGCGGCGAAGTTCAACGTTTGAGAATTGCAACTGCAGATGTGATTCATCGCTGCGAAAACGATTCATGTCCAAATAAGGCTTGGTTTAACGTTTGAGAATCGCAGCTGCAGCTAACTGATTACAATGTTAATTTTTAATCACATTTATTTGCAAAAAAAATCTGTAATAATAATAAAATACATCGAAAAATAATAATAACCAATTTAATAACGTAATTTTATTAACAGCAAATCTCGAAATATTTTTTGATTTACTTTTTTCAATAATTTATACATGATTCAAACTATTGTAAAAAAAACTAGAAGTAAAAATGATTTTAAAGTTATAATAAAAAAAAATACATTTGTTTTATCAAATTTTTAATTAAAAAATATAAATTCTGTTTTTAAAATTAATTTTTGCAAATGTGAATTTTGCTACAATTTGTAATCATTTTTAAATTCTAATACGATTAATTGAAATAATTAAAGCTAATACGCATTTTTTATGTTTTTATTTATCATTTTTAATCTTGGTTACATTTTAATTTTAATTTAAAATTGCGTTATAAAAATATTTCATATCTACGCAGGTGTTCATTACGAAAACGCACGATTCGCTTCGTGGTACTGCGAAGATTAACGTTTGAGAATCGCTGTTTATTCACATTTATTTGCAATAAAAATTCTTGCAACAATTTGTCATTATTAAACAATTCAATAATCAAATATTTATTGAAATAATGAATTAAATAATTAAAGCTAAATCAGATTATGCATGTTTTATTTATCATTTTTAACTCTTAAAAAAAATTTAATGCAAATATTGGAAGATTTCCATAAAATTGCCTTATTCTTTACAATAAGATTTATGAGCCGATTGTCACAAGCACTTCTAAAACTATACAAAATAAAAGTTACAAAAATGCACGATTCGCTGCGTCACGATGCGTCGAATATTTATTGTAGATTGTCGCTGCTGATTGTCGAACATTTACTGTAGATAAAAGAAAATTGTTCGAAACCAATTTTATTTATTTATTAACTAAGCAAATGTAAAATTTCCTCAAATAGTACGAATGCATCTTTATATACAATATTGTTAAATATGCAATGAACGAAGGAAATTCATGAATTTAAATGAAAATTAATATCATTAAATTCAAAATTGTGAGTGCTTTTCATTCAGAATATTTACTTTTATATAGAAAAAAAGACATTTTTATTTGTAATATTTTTTAAATTATTAAATAATTCAATAATCAAATTCAATAATATTCATATTTAAAAGAATTTTGCAAAATAAAAAAATATTACATTAAATTCCAATGCGATAAAATGAAATAATTTTTTATTTATAATTTTCACTCTTCAATAAATTTTAATGCAAGTATTGGAATATGTCAGTAAAATCGCTTCATAAAATATTTATTATCTAAACGATAAAATTACGAAAACGCGCGATTCGCTTCGTGGCGATGAGTAATGTGCGTAGTTTAACGTTTGAGAATCGCAGTTGTAGCAGACTCATCACGATATGAATGTTTAATCACATTTATTTGCAATAAAATTTCTGTAATATTAAAAATATTTGTTCATTATCCCAATTATCAATAATTTTCGATTAATGTAAACATACATATTGAAATGTAATATTTGTGAACCGAATTTTAGTTTGAAGAAATCAATTTTTAATAATTATTAAATTCTAAATTTACTTAAACTTAATATGAGATGAAACAAATATTATTCAAATCTGGAATTATAATTTTTACTACTAAATTTTTACAAATACAGTAAAAGTTAAATATTAAATAAATTAAAAATTATTACAAAAAAGTTATCTAAAAAAAATGTTTCCTTATATTCGGAAAGTTTTAAATATTCCTAAAATATTTGTTCAATCATTATTTGTATATAAAATGTATTCGTAAACCGAATTTACATTTTTTAATAATTTACTTTAATTAATGTAAACATAAATAATCTTTATATTTGATAATTATTGAACTATTGCTGTATATTATTATTGAAATTTGTAATATGAATGAACCGAAGTTCAGTTTATAAAAAAAATATATTAAATTCAATATTCAGTAATTATTACTTCACAATTTATTTTATTTTTTGTAATGAAATAATATTATTGAAATCTGAAATTATTGAGTAGATTCGAAAAAGTTTATTAGATAGAAATATAGTAATTTTAATTTATATTCTGAATTTTTTATATATTTGAAAACCTAGGTGAATATTATATTAATTAAAAAACCATTGATTATTATTTGTCCAATCATTTTTTTTTAAATAAAATTTTAATAATAGTCAAAGGTTTATAATTTTCTTTTCTTTATACTTGTTAATCGAATTTCAGTTAGTAAAAATTTATAATATTCAATTAAAATTATAAATAGTTTAATATTTATTTAAATTTAATGTAAAAAAAAAATGTTGAAATCTGGTATTATAAAATCGATTGGATTTCCCTGGGATTTCATAAACACATCACATAAAACTCGGATGCAGAAAGTAGATAATAATAATCCGATCTCGGCCCATAATTCCATAACCCGATTCGGGCCTATCTTATTCCAGTTATCAATGGATTTATTCGTTGCGGGGTTCGGAGTTGCGAGGCGCTTCGAGCGCTCCGAAGATTTATTATGTAACCCGTTGACTCGAAACTGGTGCCGGAGGACAGCGAAGGCCATTTGTTTGACACGAAACACAGTCGATGTTCACGTACGTCCAATGATTAATGGCGTTCGAATCCGATGTATTTTCCTTTCTTTCAATAATCCATTTGGACAAAGTTCGCCTCCCCCTTTTCACTTGTCAATTTGTTAACTAAAGTCCATCATAAATATATATTAAAAAACGAAAAATAAATCACCAAACTACACGTGAAAATCCATATTTCTTATGGAAACTTCAAAGAAAAGATATAAATATAACATCAATTTATCATTTATATTTCTTGTTGTTTTCTTTAAACCAATTCCGTTTCTGCTTGAGACAGATACAATATAAATACAATTGTTATTATTTCTCAAAAGATTTTTTATATTATTAAAGAATAATGGAAATCCGCGATTCGCATAAACCAAAATATGTAATGACATTGAATCCCATCGATTTATGCATTTCCTGTGAATTCGGGTACGGTTTTTTTTTCTTTTGGTATGATTTGGAACGAAGCGAAAACTATAAATAGATGTGTTATAAATCCTGACTTGAAACAAATCCGAATGCAAATTTTTGCCGAGGCGATCGCACGGTACGTGGCGTGATGTAAAATATTCAGCATTCCGTATAATTTCATTCCTGCCTTCAATCTCGACCAAAGTATTTCCATTTGGAAAATGTGTAATCGTCCTGTAATAATCTGCAATTATAATATTAAAAATGGATTTCCACATGGACGTTATCTCTGTAGAAAAATCGAGGTTTCCTTATTTTTCCCGAACTGTTTACATTTTCTCTCATATTTTCAATTAGTTTTTTGTATGCTAAGAAGAAATATCGAATTGTTTAAATTTTCATCAGTATTTTTAAATAATTTAGATTATTATTAAAAAATGGATTTTTTTTTTCCAATTGATTTTATTTAGAATTTAAAATTTAGTTAATTAATTTTTCATTATTATTTTCAATTGCTTTGTATTTCAATAAAAAAAGTATATTTCGAACCGCTTAGATTTTTGTCAGTACTTTCAATTAATTTAGTCCATAATTAAAAAAAATAATTTCCAAAAATTTGTCCAATCCTTGACAAAAGACAAAAATGTTTCTTCCCTTACCAAATTTTGTATTCCTCGAAATCCAGATTTTTATTTTTTTTTATTGCAATTATTGTTAAATTCATTTATTTCTTAATTATTTTTTTTAGTTATAATTATTGTTTTTTTTTGTCTTATTTTAAATTATACTGGCCAATAAATGATGTTATTATAAAATTATTAGAAATTAGAAATTCGGTCAACAAATAAATAAAAATTTCCAAATGTAATAAATTTATGACAAATTCTATAAATACAGATTTCAACAGTTTTTCTTTCATCTCAAATTAAATTTAAGTAAATATAAAAGTAATTATAAATAAATACTGAATTTAATACATATTTTTTTCCAATAATTTTCCACATTTTTTAAATATAAAGAATATTGAAGTTTACATTAATAGAACATTATTATAAATTAGAAATTCGGTTTACGAACAATTATTAACATTTAATTTTTTATATACTAAAATTGATTAATAATGAAATATTCTTAGTATATTTCCATTGAATCAGTTTTTTCATTTTTTGTTAATATTTTTAAATAATTTATATTATAAATAATAATATGGATTTCCTTTTTCCAACTGATTTCATTTGGACTCATTATATTTTAACAAAAATAGATTTAATTTAATTTAGATTTACATTTTAGAGCAGCATTAATTTTTCATTAGTATTTTTAATTGCTTTTTATTTCATTAAAAAAAGTATATTTCGGTTTCCGAACAGATTAGATTTTAAGTAATTTAGTACAATTTTATTGATTCATTGATCCCAATGATCTCGTTTATTCCAAAACAAACATTTGTTCAATCATTCTCCCTTAAATTTATATCAAAAAATAAAAATGTTAAGGGAAGAAACCAAATTTTGTATTTATCGAAATCCAGATTTTTCTTGCAATTAATGTTAAATTCATTTATATCTTATTTCTTAATAATTTATTTTTTTACTGATGTTATAAAATTATTAGAAATTCGGTCTACAAATAAATAAAAACAAATTCTATAAGTTCAGATTTCAACAGTTTTTTTTTCATGTCACATTAAATTTAAATAAATATAAAAATAATTATAATTAAATTTTGAATTTTATATATATTTTGTATAAATTATAACTCTTTTCAAAAATGTTACTACAATTTTTAAATATAAAGAATATTGAAGTTTATATTACGAACAATTATTAACATTTAATTTTTTTTATACAAAAATTGATTAATAATAAAATATTTTCAGTATATTTGCATTAAATCAACTTTTTTTTGTTAATATTTAAAATTAAAGTAGTAAAAAGATTGTAAACTATATAAGGAAATTGAAAATGTATTTGTAAATGATGAGACATGAATGGGAAAAATGGTATTTGTGTTTAAGATTAATTTTAATATAAGGAGGAATAAAATGCATGGATGGTGATAATAAATAACGTCCTTCTATAATGGGATGTCGTGTCCTTCTTCTTCAATGTCCGTCGAGGAAGTCATCGATCCCTCCTCTGATTTATGCGCTTCCTTGAATAATCGTGTTTACGTATACAGTGGCAGCGGTAGAAGCAGCAGCAGCAGCAGCAGAAGTAGTGGTAAAGCATGACTTACAAACTAGGACGTCGGTCATAAATTTTAAACGTTCCGCGCGTTTCTTTTGACTCACGGCTTTTGTTTCCAGACATGCCCCACGTTTACACAATCCGATGCCATCCCCATCCGACAAAAGCCCATCCACCCCCAACGCCGCCCCCTCCTCAACAGAACGTGATACAAACCACCCCCGTCCCATTTTGCCAACGTTTCAATTCGAATCCCACCACTGTAATTATTTATTTAGTTGAAATAAACTTGGCTCGTTTAGATGCTTCCTCGATTACAGCCGACAATAATCGCGATGGAGACGAGGATGAGGTTCACCGTTTCCATGCATTTATTTATTCGCAAACGTACAAAAAAAAATCTACAATCTACAAACAAAGTGAACAATGATAAATACGCCGAAGATTTATCTCCGGACGATTCGTGCAGATATCCATAAAAATCGCAATGCAAGTTTGATTATTTCCGAAGGAAAAATGCGGCGCTGTAATATTTCGAGGAAATGGAAAAACCATTTGGAAATAAAAACGGGGTTGCGTTCCGGAAAACATGTTGCTTCCATTATTCATATTAAAATATAATACGTGCATGAATATAAATATGTGCTTATGAAAGTTTGCTCGACAAAATTTTGAAAGGATCTAAAAAAAGAATATAATAATATTACAAAAAAAAAAAATGTATGTTTACAAAAATAATGGAAGATATTGAATAAAAATCTCGCTGAAAAGCTACTTTAATGTTTTGTAAAGAATTTCAATATAAAGTTCTCTCATTTATCCGAGGATGAAATTCGTAAATCTTCGGAGTTTTCTTTGTGGAATGGAAAAGAAGCAACTCTCGAGTGGGATTTAATTAGCGGAAGAGTTGAATAATGCTTTGCTAGTTTTGAGAATTCTCAAGATGCACGTCATAATAATTGCATTACAATTGCATGCATCAAAGTATATTAAGAATATAATTGATTATATAAGTTTTGTAGTACTTTTCAAGTATATAAACTACTGATTGTGAGAAGAAAAATTCCAGTTGTTCTCAACAATACGACGATATCCACAATCTATTTGACTATACAATAAATTCACTGATTTGATTCAATTTATAGAAATTATTGTTTAAGTTATATTCTTAAAAATTAAAGAAGACTTCCAGATGTTCTCAACATTTCTATAACAATGAGGATATCCAGAAATTTGTTAAATATTGAATCATACTTGGACTTATCTTCCGATAATTATTTTGTAATTTTCAGCCTGAGATCAAGAGTCTCAAGATTAAGGTAACTTTTATATTATAAAACAAATGTATCCTTAAAAATTAGGGAAGACTTCCATGAAGTAGTGGTATTAAATACGCAGATTATCCAAAAATATAACGAAGCAATAACGAGTATATTAGCAAAAAAAACTTTTATTAAGTAATCTACAACAACTAAGGAAAACGTGCCAAAACTTCAAAATGACCAATGACAAAAGTAACTGAATGAAGGTATAAATAAGCTAAAGAATATTCAAAATAAGGCGACAAAAACTATCTCCTAAAAAAATCTACTTATTATGGGATGCTACAAAGAAGCTCCAACAACCGTAAATAGGAATTGCTGTCATATCAAAAACTAATGGAATCGAAAATTCTAAGCGAAGAAATAAATACTTTTTTATATACTATTCATCAGTTAACACTTCGGATAGAATAAAAAAATACAGGTAGAAATTATCACATGCATAACTAAAAAAATCACACGGATAAAGGTATAATTTTCCTGACTAATATTCAACATCAATCTTACAACACCAAACTTCCCTTCCTAATAGAAAGTCACACAAATCATAATAATCGTAATTCTAAAATCTGCAAAACCTCTATAGATCGATAAATAAGTCTATTACCACATAATCCAACACATAATCCAAGAAATAAGCTTTTTATTAAATTGGCGGAAGTACTAACTAGGCTGAATCCCATGGAATCGGGCGTACCACAGGGGAGTGTACTGGGTCCAATTTTTTTTTTATATACAGCAGATATCTCAAAGACTGTCAATACAAATATAGCAACATTTGCAAATGACATCACACTGATTGCAACAGATGAAAGCCCGATTTTTACCTGTAAACATCTTTAAGAATAGCTAAATTTGCTTGGAATATAGTTTAGGAAATGACGAATTGGAATAAATCAATCAAAATGAGTACATTTTACCTTATATATTAAAACGAGATTCATATCCTTCAGTTAGATTTAATAACAGAGTAGTTCCATCATCTTCTATTGTAAAATTGGGTATAAGGCTGACTTGGAAGGACCATATTTAGGCAACGCGAAAATAATTGGAAATCAAATTTAGAAAATTGTAATTTGTACAAAGTTATACTAAAACTCACATACTGTATTCAAATGTGGGAAACTGAGCTAGCATAAAATATTTACAAAAAAAAACAACAAGTATTCCAACGTAAATGCTTTAGAAGAATCGCTGGTTATTGATGCACCAATAGAAGAAATTCAAGAAATACGCGGAAAGTTTGTCAAGCTTTTAGATAACAAGATGATTGAAGCATTTCAAAGTAAAAAATAAAATCAAACGCCAAAGTAGCAAATTTCTAATTTCAAACAAATTATGACAAAAAATAAATAGTTTACAATATTATAGAATTTGTTAATCTTGAAAGGATTAAAGATGTAAATCATATTTTATGCTATGTATAAATACGGATCGTACTATTATTTGCATTGGATATCATTGATGATTGCTTAGAGTAAATACACATAAGAAATTAATACAGATCCGATTTAACTAAAACACGATTCAATGGTCAATATTACAAGCTCAGTTAATTACTACAAATTAATCATTTACAAATTGGTTTAAACTTAAAAAATATATTATTCAAGCTATTTCTATCAAATTATAATTTATTATTAAATTAAATTGAATCATTTAGTTAATTTTTAGTAAAGTCGTGAATAATTTTGATGAAAGTACTAATTTTAATCATATTATTAAATAATATTAGCTTCATTCATAAAAAAAAATTACATAAAACAGCATCTATGATTCAGGTAATTGACGTTTGTTCCTCGCAATTACATAAACCATGAAAAAACTGATGTAGCAGTAGTAGTAATAGTAGTAACCAATGACAACAACAGATTTGATGTGCGAATTCATTCAGGTGGCATTTCCAACGTCCCTTTGTGGGGCGGAACGTGCGGGTTGAAGGGGCGGCGGCGGCGGCGGCGTGCGGTCGTGTCCTGACCAATTATTCGGAACGAAACTAATTTTGTGCCGCCGCGCATTTTCCCGCCGACCGGTTTAACTTGCATTACCGACAATTACACAATTCGACCGAAAATTAATGTTAACCAGTGGCGTACCCGCATTCCAAATTCTTCCCGGTTTTCATCTATACATTTTCGCGCCGTTAATTTAAAACAAAACAAAAAACAAGCTACAACAGCCGCGACCAGAAAGATGAAACTAAACAGAACAAAAAAAACTATAACAGTAGATGAAACAAAACGAAATTGAAAAGGAGAACGATCACAGCAGCAACAGCGGAAAAATGCGAGCCACGACCTGGAATGGAATTTTAATATCGCACTTTTTGCAACAGTTTTTGTATAAATGTACATTTTTATTTTTGTTATTCCAAATATTAAAAACGTAAAGATATTTTTTCTTTAAAAAAGAAACATTCATAATAATAATTACAATTTACGTATAACAACTCTATAGCAACCATTATTATTTCCATAGCAACCATTGTTATTTCCATAACAACTAAATTGTATTTATTAAATCATAACAAAATACAAAATATATTTAGTTTCTATATGATTTTATACATAATTTTAAACATTGCCAGACGCTTCCGCAATAAAAAAATGGATAGTGGCAATAATGCAAAAAATTATAATACAGAATAAATTGATCAATTGATTGGAGACTTATAAGAAATAAGTGTAAAAAACCAGTCTGAAAATACTGAATAATTTCCTATTCAATACACAGTTGAATGCAAAAAAAATACATATGCTAAAACTGTAAATCGGATTAAGTTAACCGCGGCCATTAAGAACTGAGTCTAAACCAGAAAAACAAATAGAAAATAATGAGGGAAAAAGGTCCGACGCGGAAAAACGGACGAGCTGAAATTCCCTGTACGTTGAGTTTTATTTTATTTTTAAATTTCCTGTACGGATTCCTCGCATGACGTTCGTAGCTCCGGTTTTATACGTGTTGCATGAATTCATGGCTCGCTCTAAATACTGCATACGGCATACGTAGAATGTGCAGTCGTACCAACCGAGGCGTTCAGCGAATTTACGAGTCCTGCGACTTTTTAACAGGACATACACGGTCCCAGGAACGCCGCCATCGTCTTCCGGTTAATGTTTCAACCGGAAATAAATACGCCCTACCGCCTCGCAACCTCTAATAGGCAACGCCAGATTCCGGCTTCATTTGCTATGATGATGATTTGAATGCCAAAATGTTTAGGTTTAATTATACGCACAAAATTCCAATTTAAAAAAATATTTACTTCAAATTTTCGTTGCAACTTAATAATTGTATTTATATTTTATTATTATTTAATCAATAAAATTTCGATGTGGGGATGAGGGTATAGGCAAATGTAATAAAAGTGTAATGGAATAAATGTGTTGGAAAGTTGGCAGCAAATAATAAATCTATTAAATGGTGCTAGGTTTTTGCATTTATTCCGGAACATTGAACGCCCGAATTGGGTGTTAATTGTGCGAAATTTCGCTCGGTTTGACTTTGATACACAGCCCTTGACACTAATTCAACGTAATGCAGGCTCGAAAGGCTTTCAGCTAAATCTCGCCTGAAAGCACATTCGGCGGTCTGCATATATTAATAATTGTCGGGGCAATACTTGCAAAGAAAATAAAAGCGACAAAAAAAAATGTATACGCATAAAATAAAAGTTTTCCTCAATTCGAAATTTTGCAGTTCAGAACTTGGGGTAGTCCTACTCGACTCACCCCAACTCATTTGGATGGATAATTCAAAAAAAGTGGGGAAGCACACGGTTTTTTTGGGGTAGGGCTAGGTTGGATGACCTGGAAGCGCTCAGTTGTTTTTGGAAGTTGTGATGGGTGCGAAAGGGGACGAGGGTTTTTGGAGGCGGTGAATCGCTGCTTCAGCGCAACGCGCGGAAATATATAATTTATGTTAACTGAATTTTGAAATTCGGGCCGTGCTTTAATGTACTTCCATGCACACCCTCCTCCATTCCATCCCGCAAAACGCCGGCGCCGCCAAACACAACGGGCTTTACCGTAATAATCCAATTATAAAACCGCAACTCGTTTTCCTAAACAGAAACATGCATTAATATTAGAAGTTACTATTATTTCCGCGCCGTCAGAACTGAATTCAACTTTTTATAAATAACACATAATAGTTACATTTTGTTCTTAATAAAATTTTATATTAATTAAATCATTGCATTATTATACATATTTCAAAAATTTTATCAAAAGGGAATGAATAAAATCAATATATTTTGAAAAAAGTTTTTGCAAATTTTTATCTATCATCATATTCTCAAAGCCAAGAAAAATAACAGTAAAATTAATAATTTCTTTTTAGAAATCTTCAAAATAATTATTATATAAATAAAAATAAAAAAATCTAAATTATTATATTATTTTAGCCAAAATATTGATTTTTCCAAGTGGACAAGTTTTCTTTTTAGGGTGAATGAAGATTTGTTCTGGTTAAGTTTAATCTACACTTATTTAGTCAGTTTTTCATCTTTCTAGTTGTTAGTAAGTTAGGCGTATCAATTGGGCCCCAAAATACTTCCCTGTGGAACTCCTGATTTTGTAAAAAAAAAAGATAAATATGCTTGAATAATGTTGAAAAGTGAATAAATTTTTTGTTGAGTAATGAATGAATTGTAGACTTTTAATTAATATTTTAATAAAATAAATAAAAATAGAATTACAAATAATGGAATAAAAAAAATAATTGATAAAAGCTGTTATTAATATTACTAATACTTTAGATAAAATGATACGTGCTGTAAAAATGATTTTAATATGGTTGAAATTGAATATATTTATATGAAATATATATATTTTAGTTTATCCCGAATATACAAGAATATTTTTATTTCAATTTATTTTTGCAATGCGAATTTTTATTTTACGCGTATAATAAAGTTGGGTATTATTTTGCAGGATGAGTGGAGGATTTATATTTATAAAACAGCAACAACGTGTATTTTGAGGGAAAAAAGTTTTTGTGACAAAAATAAAAATAATATAAAATATGTATAGAGAAGTGAAAATTTGCTGGTGCGAAAATATTATAAATATGAAGTTTGAAAATTTATTTAAAAAAAAAAATTGTATGTATATATATATAATCGCGAGTGCAAATATTTCGTCGAATGCGGATGCCGTTAATTATGATTCTGAAAATACGCGCAAATAAATAAATAAACTTCAACGAAATTTACGAAACGGGTTGAGTTGTGTAACAGTTTGTTATTGTTAGTAATAATTAATAATTTTTATTATATTGATTTTTGGGCTCAAATTTAAACAACGGGAATTAATGTTAACATTTATACTTAGTTTACGCATAAATAAAGTTTAAAATGTAAATCTGTAAATGTATAATATTTATTGTTATTTATTTTATGTCATTTTCTTTATGTGAAGTCATTTCTTTTTTTGACGCAAAATAGAAATTAGTTGAAAAGTAATTTAAAATACGAGATAATACTGGAACAAAATTTATTGTATATTTTGTGTTTAATTAAAATTGATTTGTAAATGATGATTTCCTATTTTGAGTGAACTTCTGGAAAGGTTGTGGTCTAATTTTTATTTTTTGATGTTTCAATGTAAATTTTATTTCTATTTTTGGTGGAGAAGAAATTGGTTTGTAATTTTTGTGAACTTTTGGAAAATCTTTTTCTATCATAGTTTAAGTGTAAGCATTTTTTTTTCGTCCAAAAACGGAAATTGTTGAAAAAAATACATAAAATTGTTTGAAAAATATTAATTTTATGTCTATTTTTCTGGTGCAGAGAATATTAATTTGTGAGCTTCTGGCGATATATACTTTTTGGCTTGTTTAAGTCAAGGTTTAGATCTGGTTTATGTGAAGACGTTTTCCTCCTTTTTTTTTTGGTGCGGAATTTGGTGGAAAAATTACACAAAATAGGAAATAATAGTGGCACAATGGAAACCTGATCACGACTTAACGGTTTGGTAAAGTTGTTCGCGTGCATCCAAAACCTTCCCATCCCCGTTTCTAAATCACATTCGAAGTTACGCGATTATGGCTCCAAATAAAACTTCCTCCCTCAAGTATTCCTAAGTACTCCTCCCTTGGCGCTCGCTGCTGTCTTTCCTTTGCTCCTTTCCTCATCCTCCTCTCTTTCTTCCTGCTGCACAAACACCCTCCAACCGAAGGCCGCTCGTAGACGAAGACACACCGGGCCACAGCCATTCCATTCCGGTCACATCTGCCGCATCAATAATCAATACCCCCCAGAAACTCATCCTCACTTCTCGGAGACGACCACCCCTTTTAAACCCGCGCTAATTCTTACTGTATTTTCACCCCCATCTCTAACATCTTCCACGATCTTTCAGAAATATTATTTTGTCTTCACACTTTATTTTTGTAAAAAGAAAACTTCTCTGCTGATATACCAGGTGTCTCTTCAGACTTTGTCCAACTCATCTTTAAATCTGCAAAAGTACTTATTTTACCCTTATAACCGAATAACAATAAATCTAAACCTATTTTTAATCTATCAGATATTTCATCACGTAAAACATAATATTAGTTATAATATTATTATTATATATTTTTCATATTTGATTTTTTAGGACATTTTTAAACAATGAAAAAATATTTTCCATAAGATTGTATTTATTTTTAACTGCTCGAATTAATAAATCACATTGAAAAAAACTTAGTTTTTAATAATTACTTTTTAGATATTTTTAATATAAATGATTTGCAATATTTTTTTTAAATTTAATGAAAATCTAAATATTTTATAGAAATTAAATTATAAATATAAAATATCAAAATTTGCAACAATTAATTAATAATTATTACCAGAAATTCTTAAAGATTGATTTTTTTATATGTTCAGAATAAAATCCAGCAAAAGTTTATTACAAATTTATATTTGCATAATTACTTCTAATTATTTGTATATTTTTAATTTTAATGAATTTTCGATTTTTCATTGTATTTTTTGCCATTATTTTAGATAATTATTATATAATTTATTACAAATATCATTATAATAACTTATAACACTTAATACTAAATGCCTAAAAAAATTATTACTTCTTAAATTTGCTTCATCAAACAATTTCAAAACTATTTTTATACCCAAAACATATACAGCATTTTTTTAAATACAAATATATGCATTTTCATTGGTTTTAATCCTGAAAATCGATTGTTATAGTAAAAACACATTAATTATACTTTGTAAAATCTTGGAAAGTTTTACATTTTTTAAATAAATTTCAATTGTAAATAGTTTATTATAATCAAATGATTTCCCGATCTTTAAACATTTATTTTTCACGTACTAGTTCAGATGTTGTAGTGGATAAGAGAAAATTTGGTAATATAGATGAAAATAGATGATATTTTTTTAATCGCGATAAATATTTTTTTTGTCATTTCGTTCCAATATTCAAAATTAAATATTTATTTATTAATAATTTTATTGTTTGATTTTCTAATGAATTTAGAGATTTTTCTCTATTTATTTAAAGCAAATTTGATTGTGATCGAAACTGCCTTTATGGAATTGCATTTGATAGCAAAATGCGTTGAAGCTGTAAATACCGACGGATCACTCTGTATATATGTTGTGTACGTGTGTAGAAGCGGAAACGGGAAATTGAATATTCGAAGTCTTTTGCCGTAGTATGCCCATGAGACGGGGGAGTTAGACGTGATGACCACGTCTCAGTTTGAAGACGCCGTGGGCGTTCCATGTTTGATTTCATTACAGATGCCCTCAGGCAGATCCGACCTCCGCCTGATCCAAACATGAACATGAACACCGGACGAATAATGATGCGCGCCTTGGGAAAGGGCCCTACCGTAAAATGAGAAAATTTAATATGTCACACGACACCAACCCATACAAAAAAATATTGCAATAAAAATAACTAAACCCAATTATAATTATTCGATTTAATGTAAACTTAATATATTTTGTAAACATCACTTCGGTTGCTCGCAGATATTTACCTTACAGTTATTGTCGGCTTTAATATTGACTTGGTTTAAGTTTCGATATTTGCAGTACATTAACTACGGGGCCCCGGGTGTTCTGATCGAGCGCTAAACTCAAATTAAACAAAGAACTCTTTCTGTCCTTCAGACCGCCAATGACCTAATCCAATAAATACGTTTGCTCTGCGGATTTATACTCAATCCTAATTTTCTTTTTTCAAATTTTATCGAAGGTTTACTTTACGAAACTTTTTCCCAACAAATATATTAATATGAATTTTTCATGCAAACCACGTTTAATGTGCATTTAAGTATCTCATATTTTTATACTTGAAAATATATTTTTTTTGTTGGAATTTATTAGTGCATCATTATTTTCTAATTTTCTTTCCATATAATCAATAATTTATATATTGGACATACCATAATTTATTTATCGCTTTCTTACATTAATTTATGATTTATTAATATTTTCTATTGACCCCTAAGGGTTAATTATAAAAATATTTTTTTAATTCAAATAATTATTTACAACTATTTATCAATCATCATTAATAATTTCCATTTTCAAGACACTTTATCCAACTTCTCACATCCCTTTCAGGGTGTTCCCCAAGGTTCCTTTATTGCGATTATTCTTGAATTTCTTCTGCTACAACTTGTATAATATTGATCCATACTTATGTGTTTCATAATAATACAGTCATAGTTCCTCTCGTTACCATTGAAATCCTCGGCGAACTTCCTTCAGACCTTCTTTTTAATGCTTCGTTGTGGACTAGTATATGTATGTCTATCCATCAATGTCTAAACTCTACATTCCTTTTTGTCGGATATCCTCCTCTACTGCAGTGAACATGAATGATATTTCCCTTGGTCTGTCTTCAAATATTAAATACCTAGATGTCACATTTGAACCATAAACTAAATTTTCATCTGCTCACCAAATAAATTAAGTATAAGATAAAGTTCAGGGCAACACATTTCAGGGCTGTAGACCACTAATTCTCGACAATCTTTAACAACTTTCGTATAGTCAACCTTACTGTTGCGGAGAGAGTAGTTTAGCTGTATGAACGATTACGAAAATAAGGTTTTCAGACAATTAATTGTACAACTCTTCCAACGACATTTTATATGATAGGACTACCAAAATTTCAATTTTGAATCGTTTAACCATCTTGTCCACTAAATTTTGCATCAAAGATTCCAACCGCGACTCGCTATACCTTCTCTGTAAATCCAGATTTCAGAATTGCAAAGTGGTACATTTTCCTTTAATCCTAATAATGAATGGTTATTTTTATTCTTTATTTTATTTTGTAATTTATTGCTATAAATATTATTATTATATTATTTCTTATTTATTATTATTAATTTCCATATTTTAAAGTTTTAATCATAAAAAAAATAATAAAATTTAAATAAGTAGATAAAAATATATTATGTTTTATATTGATTCGTGCTTACATAAAAAAAAGGACTGATTAAAACTCGCCTCGGCAAAGGGTGGTAAAAACGAAATTTGATTACCAATTAAGTTTTTGCATTTATTTTGTAATTTGATTCAGGTAATAAACATGTAAATTTTAATTTAATTGTACGATTTGCTTTTTAGCGATTTAGATGCACAAATTATTCAATAATTTTATACTTATAATTATAAAATAATTTTTAGTAAGATTTAAATTAATTTATATGTATTAATTAATAAAATATTTTTTATATACTGATTTACTAAGCTTTTTATTAATATTTATATAACAAATTAAAAAATACGTGCCAAAAGTGTAAAAAATTGATAAAGTTTGAAAGAAAATTTTCTACTCTATAGGGTGTTCCCCCATTTCTAGTGTTAGTTATTTTATTATAATACACTATAAGTTATTGTGTCTACTTTTATGTAAAATTTATTATATTATTAATTACAAGCCTTAAATTTGATAAATGTATTCAAGTATTCAAGAAGTCTCCAAGATTGCTTGCAATAATTGCTCCTGACTGTATTCTTAAATTATAGCATATTATTGGATAAATTCTTCGAATTTGCGAAAAACTTGTAAAACTTTGAGAAGAAATTAAAAATAATACATTATAGTCTTATTTTTTATTGTAATTTTGTTGTTGAAAATTATGTCTTTTTCATAGCGGTATAGAAAAAATAATATTTTTTTGATTTAAAAATTTAGTTTACACAATTATTGGTAGGAATTTATTAATGAAAAGTAAAAAATAATGGGTAAAAATCGGAAAAAAATATATAGAAAATATCCATTGGAATATAATATTTATAAATTGCAAAGTTATTATTTGCGCAATTTTAATCAACAATTATTTATTAAAAATTGTGCAGAAATTTAATTGGAATAAAGAAAATATTTTGATTTAATCCTAAAAAGTTTTGTGGAAAAAATATTAGAAAATAAATAATATTTTTTTTATTTATAAATATATTTTTTACACAATTGTTTGTAGCAATTTGTTAACGAAGGCACTTAAAAAAATAATTGGTAAAAATAGGAAAAATATTTAACTTATTTTTTAACGATTTTATAGAAAATACCCATTGGAATATAATATTTATAAATTGCAAAGTTATTTTTAGCACAATTTTAATCAACTATTATTTATTGAAAATTGTGCAGAAATTTAATTGGAAAAAAGAAAATATTTGATTTAATCCTAAAAAGTTTTGTGGAAAAATTATTAGAAAGTAAATAATATTTTTTTTGATTTATTAGCAATTTGTTAACGAAGGCAGTTAAAAAAAATAATTGGTAAAAATCGGAAAAATATTTAACTTTTTTTAACGATTTTATAGAAAATAACCATTGGAATATAACATTTATAAATTGCTGATTTGTAAAGCTATTTTTGTATAAATACGGTCAATTATTAATAATTAAAAATTGTGCAATTTAATTAGAAAAAATTAACAATTTTATTTAATCCTAAAAAGTTTTGTGGAAAAACTAATACAAAAGGAATAACATTTTTTTGTATTTAAAAATCTATTTTTACACAATTATTAGTAGATATTTGTTAATGAAGGCAGTTAACAAATAATTGGTAAAATTTGGAAAATATTTGAGTTAAAATACTTGATTTAATCCAGAAAAACTTTTAAAAATGATATTAATACATTTCTAATATTTTTATAAAATTACTGAAAGAAAATGTAATTATATTTTATATATTTGTGTTGTGTGTAAACTATTGATGTTTATCATGAAGATGATAAAAGTTATAACTAATTTAGTTAATGTGCTCTTACTCATAAAAATAAATGTAATTTACACAAAAAATAACATTTATTTTAATGCAATTTAGTTCCGTCTGCGCAATCCCTAAGGAAATTAACATTGAATAGAATATAATGCAGTTTGTATATATATATTTTTTTCCCTGCATTTTTAATGGTTTCTCGGTAATGCGGGTTAAAATAATTACGTTACGTTCGTTTTTAAGTTTTGCAAAAATATTTAAAAAAAAAAATGCAAAGGGTTGTGCGATCCGTAGTTGCGATACTAGCAGGGCGCCAAGGTCCTTAATATTATTATGCTGCGCGGTTATTCGAAATCGATGGTAATTGCTAATTATAACAGTAATTACTCTTTGATCGCGTGCTGCGGTCGCGTTACCGCAGTTTGCTTTTCGCACCGTGTCCTTCCTTTCTCCTTCCAAAAATCATGCGAGAACGCACATCCTGGAAATGTCCTATAATAAAATGATGGAAAAAAGAACGGCAGGATTAATGGGAGGAATATATATTTTAGTCCTGCTGTGTGCAAGTTCGGGACAAGGTTAAGATAAAAGTGGGGGCATGCGGAGTTTAGAGGTTTGGATAGGATAGATTCGAGGCGATTGCGTCCCGAGGAATTTTCCACGCGATCCCCATTCATCAGGACGATGTCCCCAATTTCACACATCACGCAAAATTGATAACAGTCCTTTTCTCCAGCTCCCAGATTAATGTCCTGCTTCCTCTTTTTCTTCTGTTCTTTTTTTGTATAATTTATGAGTGTGTTAGATGCAACGATTCACACGTAATTGTATTTCAAACGAAAGATTTATTGATTCCACTTGAATTTATAAAGACTTTATTTTTTGTCAGAAATTTATGTATAATTTTTTATTACAAGGATTCGCCCAGAATTCAAGACTAAACCAAAGTTTATTGAAAAATGATTTACTCTTGTACTATATTACTAAATCTTTTATTTATTTTTAATTTATTTATCTCAAATTATATTTAATTTTTTTTTTGATACAAGGATGTATTTGGATGTAAAGTCTTAATTTTATTTAGAAAATATATATGAAATTATTCACTATATTATCAAATCTTAATCACTCTATATCATCTATATTTTGTGAAATATATAATATTTTTTTATTGCAAGGATTCAAACGGAATTCTAGTATATTTAGAAAAATAAAATAAAATCTTAAACTATGTGACTAAAATTGAGATTTTATAATTCTTTATTTAAAGACTAAAATCATTAATTTATTAAAAGTTTGATTCTACTTGAATTTATTTAAACAACTCATATATAAATCTCTCTTTTAGAAATATATTTTGTTATGACTTGTTGTATAATTCTTTTTCAAAAGTATTCAAATATAATTTATGATTTATTACTCAGTCTTAATTCATCAACACAAAACTATCAATTTTTTGGAGAAATAGAAAAAAAAGACAAAAGTATAAAGTTTATTTAGAAAATATTTATAATTTAAAATTATATGACATAATCTTGATTTCTGTAGTTAAATTTTATAAAGTAGAACTTTTGTATCATTTTTTTCTGATAAGTTTCTTGAATTTAAAGAACAGAGAATATTATAATCTAAAGTTTATTTACTATATCTTAATTTATAAAGATAAATAATATAAATATAACTAAACTATCTTTTTTTACAAAATTTAGAAAATATTTAAAACTGATATTATATGATTGAATTTCAATTTTTAAAGATACATTATTAAGTTCTGTCCAAACCATTCAATTTTGTATATGTTTTGTGTTACATGGATTTAAATGAAAGTAAATATTACTAAATCTTAATTTAAAAAAACAAATAATATAAAGTTTTCTAAAGTTTTTGCTAAAGTATACATTTGGAAATGAATACTCAAGTTTTAAGCTCATTTCTAATATATTTAAAATTCTAAATTATTTAATTTTTAATTTCTAAACATAACTTATAGAAATATCTGTTCATAACATCTATTTTTGCATAATTCTTTATTTTTTGTCTAAAGATTTAACTTAATTGAATCTTAAGCTTACATAAGAATATTAGACAATTTAAATCTATTTGTTTGTGTCATTTATGTTTAATTATTTGTTTATTTCGCTATTATGGACTAAAATTTATTTAAATATTATTTATTTTTAACTGTATTATTAAATATTAATTGATAAAAAAACATTATTTTATATATTTTTTAGTACATGTACATGAAAATGAAGATTAAAGTCTTTTTAAATGATATGTCTGAATCTTAATTTCCAACGATTTTATAGGGATTTGATCGCACTATTTATTTTATTTCTGTTAAATTCTTTCTTTGAAGTCTAAAAGATAAAATTTATATAATTACATAAGAAAATTTATAATTTAACAATTTATGTAATGTTAGAAAATATTGTTGTTTGAGTAAAGTTTATAACAGTACTCAAAGGAGTAAAAACAAAGTATGTATATCTTTAATTTAAATGTATGAATGCTGTAGGTTGAGAGCAAGCAATAAAGATAAAAATTAATAATGAGCAAGCATGAGGATAGGTAAGAGAAGTATTAAAAATAAACAAAGAACAGAAACAAACCTCCGCAATAAGAGAGATTTATACGCACGGTAACGGAATGCACGTTACGTAAATTCCGAGCCGCACGCGGATTAAAATTAAGCTTTATTATGCCGGCTTATATACACTTTAAAAATGTATAAACTGCATAAATCAGATTTTATGAATTTCCCAGACTTTAAGGTCGTAATAGCTTTATTAGTTTAATTCTCCAAAATCCGAGGTAGTCTCGACGCCCTAAATCAGTTGCACATATTTAATGTTATTATATTTAGTTTTTTTTTTTGTTGTGCAAACGCCGGACGTTTTATCTATTATTTAGTGATCCGGACAACCTTTCAGCCCTTCGTGCGATTGATGCGAACGAAAAAATAAGGAGAAGTAGAAGAAAGGACAACGAACGAAAATAATAATGGTAATAAAATAATAAAACTGTGGAATCGATCAGACACGTCGTTCTCGATTTCCCGTCGACATTTTCCTCGGGCCCCGACCTTTTCCATCAAGTTTTACACGGCTCAACCTTTTCGTGCATGTGTGATTATTAAATTATTTGGCATATTCTCGATAATCCTGGCATGGTAATCGAACATTGTGCGTGGACGTCGATAAGTGAGTTTCGCTTCAAAAATGTAACGATCCCAAGGTTTTTCTTCCCTTTTTTTTTTCTTTGTGTTATATCCTTATTATATTTCCCGTCCATATAATCCCATTTACATCTCATCATCTGAACGATTTAACTACAACGGTAATGCGATAATAACGCCATCCACCGGCGGTTTTTTTATTTTCTTTTCTTACTTTTCCCTGCATCGATGGATTATATCCTGTCTCCTTCTCGCGTTTTCCCCGTTTCCTGGTTCGCGTTAAAAGCGACGGCTCAATAAACTGACGTAATTGGGATCACATTTTCATTTCCTTCGCATCACTTTTTATACCTTACATAAAACTTTTATATATATATAATAATAATTATTATTATTACATATCAAATTACAACCATATTTTTCCAAGCTACAAAAGTAATATTATACGTTTAAATTACGTAATAATATTTTTAAAATTACATAATTTTAAACCAAAATAAACAATACTAAATCTAATCAAAATTTTTAAAAATCTTAAAAATTGTATGAGTAAATCTTCATTTATAAACCACAATCATTTAAAGCTTTACATAATTTTATGTATATATTTTTGTTACAAAGATTTGCATATAATTCAAGACTAAAAGTTTAATTAAAAATGATTTACTCATGAAATATATTACAGAATCTTCATTCAGAAAAATAAATTATATAAAAATCTATTCAAACTATTTATATTTAACTATAGTTTTTTTCTGTACAAGTATGTGGTTGGAAATGAAGGTTTTAAATTTATTTAAAAAAAAATTAAAATCTTAAATTTTATTACTAAATATATATAAAGTTTCTATTATAAATTATATAAATTTTTTTGATAGATCTGTCTGCACTACATATTTTTGTGAAACTTTGGTCTTGAGACTAAGTTTATGATATCAGAACATTATATAATTAAAAGTTTTATTTTATTTGAATTTATGAAAGAAAATTATTTAAAGATCTCTCAACATCATCCTTTTTATTATGAAATGTATGCATTATTCTTTGTGACAAAGATTATCATGAAATTTAATATTAAAGTTTATTCAGAAATAATTTACATTTAAACTATATTACACAATCTTAATTTATAAAGACAAATGATATAAAAATCTCTCCATCTAATTTTTTCTGAAATTTATTGCAACAAATCAAGTTTTGAAAAAAATAAATTTGTGACTGAAATTTAATTCCTAAAGATATTTTTAAAAAGATACTTTTGTGAAACTTTGGTATAATTCTTTGTCTCAAGACTAACATCTAAAGTTTATTGAAACAGAACATTATATAATTCAAAGTATGATATTATATCAATAATATTTATGATATTTTTTTTATGAAATATACTAAAGTTTATTCAGAAATTATTTACATTTAAATTATATAATTGAATAATATAAAGATTTAAAAATGTATTGTTTAAAATAGAAACATTTTTTCTTCTGTGGATTTAAAGAAAGTCTGAATCAGTTCAATATCTTTGAAAGTATTTATTTTCAAGTTATTTTTTCGGTATATTTGTAGAATTTAAATATGTGACAGAAACCATTGAATAAAACATGGAAGTGAGCTAAAGTTTTCAGTGAAAAGGACCAAGAAAGATTATTGCTTCTACTCCACTATTCGTACTTCACAAATAAGAGGATGTTCGAGGATTTTATAGTAAATATTATAAGAAGCTTTCAATATTTTAACTCAAAATCTGTTTGATAAAAGCAATTCTGAAAGTCGACAATAAATTCATTTATATCATTGTTAAATGCATTTTTTTTCAGAAAAATATTAAGTAATTTATTAAAAATTATACAGAATTTTTATTTTCAGTTTTTACATCATCATCGTATTATAATTCTCGCTTAGTTTTCTTGAGTTTGAATCCAGTTTCCCTGCGGACAATAATTTAATTATTTCCCCGTTTACCCGTACCTTTCTTTCGTTTAAATTATTACAGTAATTATAATGTAATTGCTTTTAAAAGAATTAAAATCATTAGCGATAAGAGTAATTAAAAATGAGGGTTATTACTTGTCGAGAGAAGAAGCGAGGATTTAATGAAGCCATTGGAAAATGCACGCCCGTACAAATACGATTTTTTTTTTCATCATTTTCGCTCTATTTTCTTTCTTTTCATTTTCGCTCCTTGCATTTGCTGCACTTTTCTTCTATTTTTCGTTTCTTCACTCGAGAGAAATAAATAAATAAATAAAAAAAAGAATCAGTGGGAAAATCGTGTATGGTGAGGAAGGAACAAAAAGGTTTGGGGGCGGTGAAACAAAGGGGCGCAGACAGAGGCGTTGAATGGATAAACCGCGTCGGGATTTCATACAATTACCTGACGGTTTTTTTTTTACTCTCTCGCCCTTATTTTTCTTCTACATACGTATACTTGTTGTTGCTTTTTATTTTTGACGCGCGCACCTTTCGCGCCATTCTTTTATGTGTGCAAATCTCGAAGGGGATTCCCCTCCGTTTACGTATCTATGCGCGGAACGCAATTTTTGTCCGGGGCTTTAATCTACTGCCGTGTTTTTCATCCTGCGGGGGCTTTAATTTTAATAAAAAATGTATTAAGCCCATCGAGGATTACGGACACCGTTCCCAATTTACATACACATCATCGCGAAGGGACGAGGCACAGATCCAATTATACAAAACGCGTCGACGGAAAAATGTAGAAACGTAACGAAAATAAAGCAAAATATACATGATTCTATTTCTGTTTTTTTTTGTTATTTTCGAAGCTGCATTGTACATTTCTTCCGTATTTTTATTTAATTCTATAATATAAATATATTTATATATAAAAAAATATATAGATTTAGGAGTTTTAATAAATTTTGGAAGGGACAAAACTTAGATTTACTTTAATTTCTAATCACACAAGTATGATGTTTCAAATATGTTTGGATGTCCTTTTCGCATCCAGCTACCATTTATCACGATGGCAGCTGAAAGTGTTTTATCTGCGTTCCTATCTTTTGTGTAACTTTCCGAAACTTTAATCGTCGGCGGGTTGAAGAGGAAGGAGGGATTCACCACTGCCGCAAATAATCTTTCCCTTCTCCCCAAAATAAAATGTACTCCGACAAGGGAAGAAGCAGGAGAAAGAGGAGAGAGATATAATCATCCACTTAATTTGAATATTTCCATTTGCATCTTGATTGCACGTCAAAAACGCGAACCGAAAGTTGTTAAATAACAATAATAAGATTTCGGTTATTGCCAAGTTTCATCCATTCCCCCGCGAAACGTTGCGAAGAATATGTCGCGAGGCTTATCTTTAAATTGCATAAGTCTGCGTTTATTAGATAATTTTCTTTTTTTACTCATTTCTACTCAAACATTCACTTTGATTGACTTTGATTTTTTCCAACTACAGCTTTTGCTCTTATCTTACATCATCATTAAATTATTTACTAATTCTTTAATGAAAAGATTAACATTATAACAAATAAAAGTTATGAAATTGGTGGATGCGCCGGGTACAATAATTAAAGATATGCTTATCTTTTATTCTGGATGTTATATGAAAACATATAAAATAAATGAAACATTGATAAAACTTGTATCTATTTAATTGTAAATTAAAAAATTGCAGTTTTTGTAATTTTTATTTACTTATTTTTAATAAGAAGTTTACTTAATCTAATAGCATAAACATAATTATTATCTTACTATTATTAAGCGGATTAATAGCCAGAATATTATTACATGATTTCAGTCTATTTTCGCATCTGCTACTTAAAATTGGTATTATATCAATGTGGAGGCTTTTTTTATTGACAATTTTATATAATTTGTTAGTTTGTACCACACATTTGGTTACGTCCATACAGGTTACATTATTACCTTGTATATTTTTACTTTTTTCTCCATTAATAATTTTGACTTTTATTCTACTAACTAGTAAAGATTTTTAAATATTATAAGCAATTTTTTTAGGCTAAATGTTTTTTTTCAAGTTAATCCTTCTGTTGAGATAATTTCAAAATATTTGTCTTTTCTTGATTTGTGCAGATTTTTAATGGTAATTTTATTGTTGATATGATATGTTCAGATTTCATTTAGTTCTTCATTTTCTAAGATATTCTTGTAACTTATTTAAATTTTCCTACATATGCTACAGCTGGATTCTCATCTAAAAACAATATTGTTATATCATCAACGAATATTTCCATTGCAGTATTATTAGTTTTAGGAATGTAAATTAATGGTTTTGTCTTCAATTTTTACCTGAAATATATTATTCAATTTGTATAGTACACTGAAATGTCATACTTTGGCTTTTTGGATAATATGTTTGCAAGAAAAGGTGATAATCTGTTATCAATATCTTTTTTAAATATTTTTGGCAATTTGGATTTCTAATAATTGATTTTCCTGATTTAGTAAACACTGTTCTCAAAACTAGCCTTGAAATAATCAAATAATAAACATTTTATCATATAAGAATTCATTTTATTTATAAATAATCTATTATTAAAAATTAAATTACAAAACTGAAAAATCTTGGTGGATGCGCCGGGTAAATTATTTTTAATTTTCATCTTTATTCTATTTACTTTTCGCTTCATATTAATTACATTTAGATAAATAAAATAAAAATATAATAAAAATTAGCATTCAATTATAAAAATTAAATACATTTCAAATCAATTTATTAACAATAAAAATTAAAATTCTTGTATTACATTATGTGAATTACATAAAATATTTATTAAAATTAACTAATTTATGAAATAAAAAAATAAATTAAGTATTTATATTTCAAAAATTACTTAATTTAATTACAAATATATTTCTTCTAACATTTTTACCTGAAACTTTTTATCATTTTTATAGTAATTATATGATAAGTTTTTGTTCAATTTGTAACGTAGACTGACATGTCAGACTTTATCGAATACTCAAAATTTAATCAAAAAGATTACGTAATTTCTCAAATATTTGAAATTTATTAAGGTGTTAATCTGTTTTCATTTTTTTTATATACTTTTGATAATATGGGTTTATAATAGAAGAATTATTAATTTCTTCAGCAAATTTTCCTAATTTATGTTTAAATTTTCATTATTCTGTAAACTAATCTTGAACTAATCAAATAAGATTTTTATTGTTATATAATTTCTGTATTTTTTTTGTAAATAATTAATTATAATGTTATCTTAATTTCATTTAATTAAATACAACAAATATAGTAATTATTGGATGCGTCAAGTAATTATATTACAAATATAATTCTTAACAACAATAATTATAATTATATAATTTAAATTACTTTAAAATATCTAAAGTATATAAATTATTTATTAAAATTAATTAATTTATAAAATAAAATAAAAATAATGAAATTAATATTTCCAAAAATAGTGGATACGCCGGGTATAATAATTAAAAATATGATTATTTTTAAGTCTGGATGTTATTTATTCACACTAATTACATGTAAACATATAAAATATAAGTAAAATTGATAAAACTTGTATATTTTGATTTGTAAATTGCAAAATTCTATTTTCTTATAGTTTCATATTTCAGTTTTTATAATTTCTACCTTTCAAATATGAAGTATAATTAATATAATTTGTGTTATTTATTTATTGGATTTAACGATTTGCATTAATCTAGATTAAGTAATGTTACGTTTATAAAAATTTTAAAAAAAAGTTATGCAATGTAGTTTTTTTCATTTTTTTGTATGTTTTTTCTACTACTCCAATCGTAGATGTTAAAATACATTGTATTAAATTAGTATATGTTGTGTTATTTTTATTGAGATTTACCAAATTATATTCATTTAGCTCAAAGTAATATTGTTTTTATTAGAATTACAAAAAAATAGATTTAAAATGTTATGTAAAGTATTTTATTTTCTTTGCTTTCTTCTACTAATCCAATTGTAGATGTTGAAGACTTAAAAGGGGTGGAATAAATTTCGAGTTAGGTTTGCGAATTAATCGTTGCCCGTAATCCCCTATCACTCCTATTAAAGGATGTTAAGGGATGATAGTGTGTCTGTGTTTAAATTCCTTGTAGAGAGTAGTGCGCGCAGTTTGGAAGTCTTGTGTGACTATCTTTATTACTACAACCACCAACCCCGATTCGGATTAGTTAGACTCCGATCTTATTCGGATGCGGAAGTGCATCCCTCCGGCGCAGATGTAAATAGACATGTTTTATGCCCGACACTCTCGTTAAATATTTACTTTGATGTCAAGTACTTCTCCTTTTTTACCGTTGCCAATGATGCGACGGCCCGTCATGCAAACCGATACGTGCACGTGTATATTTCCTTTTGACTCGACGTATCCTTTTTCCTCAGTCTTATGCAATCTGCATCATCGTTTGATGCAACAGCCTGAATGGCCGTAATTAATGACCGCCGAAACGTCGCGCATGAATTTCACAATTACCACCGCCAATTACTAAATACACACACAAATTTTCACTTTGATATTAATTCCACAGTTTCTATTTTTTTTTTAACATATGAATCACTTCAGTGATTAATTACTTTGATATTAAATTTAATAACGTATTACTTCTTGATTATACTTTAACTTTTTTCTTCTTCATCCTTCCTTTTCGGTCACATTTCTTGTGTCGGCGTGGAAAACGTTTGGGCGGCCGGTTTCGCAATTTTCTTAATGCACGAAGCCTCGGCCATAAAGTGTGTACACGATGGAAGCAATAAACCTAAAAGCTTTCAATTATTTACCTTTCTTTGAATGAACGCTTGTTACGCATTTAAAATAATCCACTCGAAATCATTCATTAACATCCAAATACTTAAAACTTTCACAATATTCACAAATTTTACTGTAAAATCTAAAAAAATAGTAGTTTTAATTACGTTTATAATATTCTTAAATATTTCCTGAAATTTAGTCTAAATACTTTTTTAGCTAAAAATAACACATTACGAATATTTACAAATATTAAAAGTTAATTTCTTGAAAAACAATTAAAATTGGAAGTTTTTAATATTTTCACTAAAATATCCGAAAAAATTATATAATAACTATTTATAAATATTCCTATAAATTTGTTATTAATACAATTAAATTTATATATTTATAATGTTTAATAATACTCACAAATATTTTCTTTACATTATAATTTTTTTAGACATTCAAATTCACAAATATTAAAAAAAAGGATTTTTTGTGTTCCCTATTTATTAATCAAATATTTACAAATATTACAAGATAATTTTATGAAATTTATAATTGTTACAACAACATTTACGCATTTAGATTATTCATATTTTTTTCTGAATATTAGTTTCATTATTTTCCCGAAAAATTTCTAAAAATTATATATCAATATTTTTCACAAACAATACAAGTTAATTTCTTGAAACTGTGTACTTTATTCAATTTACAAATATTCATAAATATTTTCTGAAATTATATTTTTTTGCATTTCGAAATACATTGAGACACTCATAATATTTCCGAACAATTCCTAAATATTGTATATTAACATTATTCACAAATATTTCAAGATAATTTCCTAACAATTTGTAGTTAATACAATAAAATTTACGCATTTACAAATATTTATAAATATTTTCTAAAAAATTCCTAAAAATGATATATCAACATTTTTTTTTACAAATAATACAAATTAATTTCCTAAAAAATCATAAATATTATCTGAAAATTATATTTTTTTTGCCAATTCTAAAAACATTCATAATATTCACAAATAATCAATTATCAAAAATATTTACATATATGTAAAGATAATTTTCTAAAAATTTATAGTTAATGCAATTACTATTATAAATTTACAATGTTCACAAATAATCATAAATATTTCCTGAAAATCGTTTTTTGTGCAATTCTAAAAATATTGATAAAGATAATAAAAATATTCATAAATATTAAAATTTCTTGAAAAATTACTATTTTTTGTTCATGATGTTATATTTTTATAAAAATTCTAATTCCTAAAAATATAACAATTATTCATATATCCTGAAAATTGTAATACATTTCTTAACATATTTTTTCTGTAATACCTAAAAATATGAACAAACTCTTTTTTGTTCATTATTGTTTTTTTATATTATGGAAATGATGCAATTATATTTAATTTATGCAATTTATTGAATAATTCCTCTCCGCGTGAAACACATCATAACATTTTCTCAAATTCCTAAAAAATCACAATATTCATTCATATTTCCTGAAAATCAAAATAATTTATTCTTATATATTTCATTTCATACTTAAAACAATACATTATTCATAAATATTACAATTTCCTGAAAAATTCAAACTTTTTGTTATAATTTGAACCACTGAAAATACTCTTACTGCAAACTATAAATATTTATAATTATTTCCTGAAATATTTTAAAAATCACATAAACATTATTCACAAATATTAAAATTTTACTGAAAAATTACAGAAACTTTTTTTGTTCATGTCGTTTTTTTTTCATTCGATAATCGATGCAATCACAGTTAATAAAAGCTATTCATTGAATAATTGCTCTCCGCAATGAGAAATTCATAATATTTCCTCAAATTCAAACAAATCACAAAAATCATTAATATTTCCTGAAAATTATTCCATATTGTTCCCTTAATACCAAAAAAAAAATACATATTCAGAAATATTACAATTTCCTGAAAAATTATTACGTTTTTGTTCGTGATGTTTTTTTTTATATGTTATCGAACCGATGCAATCACAGTTAATTAAAGCCATTCATTTAATAATTCCTCTCCAACCCATAAAAAATGCAATCATATGGTATCACTGTTTGTGTTACGCAATAAAAAAATCACTGAATAAATAAAGAGCTCCGATTCATTCATAATTAATTTCACATACGTTCATTCGCTTCCCGTAATATTTACTTGCTCTATTTTTTTTATGCACACAACGTATAATTATTTATGTTTTTTTTTGTAGTTATTTTGATGATTTAATTAAAATTTTAAATATTTTCAATATGAATATTTATGCTTTACTAATTTATATAAATTAATTACATTTTTAAATTACAATCTGAAAATAAATTACTGTAATTTCTTCTCTAAGTATTAATTATAGAAAAAATCTTTCAGAAGTTGCAACGCAGTAATTACCTAATTTGCCTTGGTAATTGCCACGTTCGTACTGAACTTTATTATTCGCATGCAGTCGGATAATCTTCGCATCTGCTATTAACTCAAACATTATGAAACAAGAAAAAAATATACAAATAAATATATTCAAAAGGAAGAATGATTTACTTTGAGGAGAGTTCAAATTAATACGCGATAAGTCGTTTCGTAAGTTATGCAATTAAGAATTATGGAGCTGTTCAGGAGCGTTAGCAAAACGCACTGTTTAAAAATTCTCAACTGTTTCAAGAAATATATATACACTCACATTTACAAGAACAAAAAAACTAAAGAAAGAGAAACGCAAGCATTCGCTGTAATTGCTTTCAGCTGAAATGCGAGAAAGTTTTAAAATATGCTTCAATTACGTAATTTTGCTGGAATCTCAGGTGAATACAGTTACTTCTAATTTTTCTCTCTCTTTCTGTAGTTTTTATTTCTTTATTATTCATTATGTGCGGAGCGAAATGATTAAAAGTCTTTTAAAGAGAATTATTTATTCATTAGTGACATGAATGAGAATTCGCAATGTTAGACATAATTTTAATTTTGATTATTTAAAAGAAAAAAAATGCTTTCTTTAATATTTTATTTATTTTGTATATGAAAAGCTAAAAATAAATTTGTTTTGGGTGTTAATTTGTTTGTAAAACTGAAAGTAAAAAAATAAAATCAGAATGTGTTGAAAGTTTTCAAGAATTTTCAGGAAATGGAATGTTACAATTCTAAAAGTTGTTTTTTTCTTGTATTTCTTTCTCTGTTTAACTCTATTTAATATATATTCTTCTCTCTGTTTTGGGTGTGTTTCAGGGACGCGCTGTCGCATTCGGCCAGGCGATTACCGGAAACGAGACAGCTGGAACTTCTGCAAAATTTGACGGAGCTTCTGAGGCAAACTTTCAGCTCGCAATTTGTATTCCCTGCTCTGGGCCACGACGATCCCTCATCCAGATGGGACCTGGGCAAGATGTGGAGTCGTTGGCTGCCCACCGACTCTATGACAACCTTTGATTCAGGTAAGGAATCCTTCCACGTTTGCCATCCCGGGAATTCATAAGGTCATTTCTGCTTCTTTTTTTGTTACTTGAGAAATACACGCTCCGCAGAGCAGTTCTGGTCCAGATCCCTCGGCGATGTCTCATCCCTATCATTTCCCCGCAGCATCTCTTCATATAATGCATTTAACCCAAGATCAATTTCGCTCGGCTAACTAACGAGAGGTTCGGGTTCCATTAAGCAGCACTAAATTATCATCAAATGTTGCATTTAACCCTTAGGTATTAAACACGTTTCTCATCAAAGATCTTAACTCTCACTTAAGATAAAAATAAAACAAAACAAATATTTAGCATCTCAAATTTACCAATTAATAGACAACATTGATAATTTTTCTGTCCATTACTTAAAATATCATTTAGCACTATTATTGACAATTTATCTGTTAGTCATTTTTATGTATATTGATGTCAAATATAAAATACATTTCATCTGTCAATTACTTCGATAGCCATTGACACATACTTTATCTACATTTTTGACAATTAAACTGTCAGTCCGAAGATTGAAAAATTACTGACATCGATTTTTGACAATTTAAATGTCACTTACTTACATATATATTGAAACATTATTACTATACATTTCAAAAACTGTATCTGGCAGACAATTTATTTGTTACTTATTTTTATGTATATCAATGTCAATATAAAGTACAATTCATCTGTCAATTACTTAGATATCCTTTGACACATTCTTTATCTACATTTTTGACAATTGAACTGTCAGTCTGAAGATTGAAAAAATACTGATATCGATTTTTGACACTTTATTTGTCACTTTCTTACATATATATTACAACATTATTACTACACATTTAAAAAAATGTATCTGGCAGACAATTTATCTGTTACTTATTTTTATGTATATTGATGTCATATATAAAATACAATCCATCTGTCAATTACTTAGATATCCATTGACACATACTTTATCTACATTTTTGACAATTGAACTGTTAGTCTGAATATTGACAAATAACTAATATCGATTTTTGCCACTTTATAATATACATTAAAAAAAAAATGCATCTGGCAGATGTTGTCTAATGAAATATTATTGATATTGGGTAAATTGTATATGACAAATACTGTTATGTCAATTTTTGACGTTACCGGATAAAGTACTTAGATAAATATTTTTGACAATTTATCTGTCATTTAATTATGTTTGTATATTGACATTATTGACATCCAGTTTTAAAAATATATTTGAGAAATACTTTAGATTAAAATATTATTGATGTCAATTTATCTGTCAATTAGTTATATTTAGAATCATTTTTTTTGACATTTGTAAATTACATATATAGAATAATACATCATAATTAATAAATATCAATTGATGATTATTATTGAAAATTTATCCGTCAGTATCTGACAGATAGTCCTATGTCATTTTTTGACATTTTATTTTTCAGTTACTTATGTTTGTATATTGAAACATCTGAGAAGTTCTTTATATTCAAATACTATTGATGTCAACTTTGTACAATTTATCTGTCAATTTATATGTAGAATGATAATTGATAAATATTTCTGACAATTTATTTGTCAGTCACTTGCAGGTTAACTGAAACATTATTGATATGCATTTCAAAAATACATGACAGATAATGTTATGTCATTTTTTGATAATTTATTTTTTATGTTTATTTCTTGAAACATTTTTACAAAAATGTAGCTGACAAGTCCAGTGTATTGAAATATTATTGATGTTAACTTTTGACAATTTATCTGTCAATTATTTATGTGCATATTGAAATATGTCAATTATATAAAAATAAAATGTATCTAATATTATAAATGTCATTTTTGAACAATTTATATGTTATATGTAAATTGATACATGATGACTAATTTTTACTATTTATTTGACAGTTAATTTTGATGATTATTTATATGTCAGTTTATAATGATATAGCTTTAAGAATTATAAAAACTCATACATAACTCAAAAGCCATGTGTCAAAAAATCAAAGAGTTAAAAAATACAATTATTTTCTTTAAATGTAACATTTACATAAATTTTAATGAATTATTATTAATCTGAAAATTATGAAAATCTATGGTAAAACCAACAAAGTTTGTTCATTAAATCGTGTATTTCACTATGAAAAATTGATCATGTTCATTTGAGTGTATATTTTTTGGTAGTCATCGTTTGTGCTTGTTTTTGTTGTATGGTTTGGTATAATTAAAAGTAATGAATTCGCCTCCAACAGCAGTTACTGCATATGCTATTGCAGACCAATGCAGAATACTAAATTATGAACGAAAAAAGATGTCATAGTTGCGGCAACCATGAAATGCACTCATATGAATTCAGTTTTAGTAGTATTAACTTTTTTTTCAGCAGCTGCACTGAAAATTGATAATTCTAGATAACTGAAACTTTTTCATTTGCGTACGTTTTAATTTACACAATTTTTTTTTATATGAAAATCCACAGTAATAAAAAACGAAATTTTTCAATAATTTGTTTATTTAGAAAATTATTCGGTAAAAATAAAAATTATTTCAGAAAGAAATATAATTTTCATCAAATTTTTCAATCAATTTAAAAGGGTTTTAATAAAATTACTGAACGAAAAGCCATTCGACATTTCAATATTGACTGACTAGTTTTTAGCGTTTTCATTTGATTACTCGCCATAACAACGTTTATTGATTCCATTTTAAATTAAATTTATTTTAAATATTTAACAATTGTCAACACTAAAACTCATTTCAATGTTCATAATTTCGGTTTATATAACAATAAAATATAATAATTATTATTATTAACATTTTTAATTAAAATTTGCAAATAATAATAATTAAACATTAAAATGCATAGAAATAATTACATATTGTATTTAACAAGTAAATATTTATATTTTAGCTTGAATACACTTGAAAACTATAAAATAACATTTTATCTAAGAATTAAATTATTAATATCAATTTTTAATAATCTGTATATTAATATTTCATTCTTGCCTACTTTTGAAAATGTACAAATGTCATTTACTTTTTTGACAATCATATTGTTTCTTTTGACAGTTCATCTGTTTGTCAATTTACATGTCTATTTTATCAATTTATCTAACACCAACATTGATGATTTTTTAGAAGGAAAAAAATTAGTATTTGTAACAACATTTTCGTTTTTATTTTTGTAAACGTAAATCAAACGTTTTTTGTTGTGTAATTGACAGTTTTCGAGTGAAAATTAATTATTGGGCGGCGGACGTCAAAAAATTTATGTGCCGTTAAAAATTTACTGAGGGGAATCCCCTGGAACAGAAGGTGAATTTCGATGGTGGGGGGAGGCGGAAGGATGGATACTCGCACCGTAAAAAAAATATGGAAAGAAAAGCGGTGGAAAAACTGCAGAAAAGCGTTTTAATTCCAGATCGTTCCACCGCTTATATTTATATCATCCGAATGTAGCGGCCATAACACTCAGTTTTATGACGGTTGCAATAAATCCCCGGGATGAAATGGCACGTCAGAAATATTATTTAAATTTCGAGCACAGAGAGAAAGAAAGGGAAAAGAAAGAAATATAGAGCGGAGGGCTCAAGAGAAATATTACTCTGCGTTATGTAATAATAAAGCATTATATTATCTGTAATTACATTACGTACACTATCTTCTTTTCATCTTACATTTATTTATAATTTATTTCTTTTCAACATAAAATAAATTATTGCCATAAATTTATAAAAATATTATTTCAAAATTTCCAAAAATAATTATTTCAAGGTCAGATTTGAACTATCAATTTGGTCTCTTTTGACAATCTGCATGTCCATTTTTTGACAATTTATTTATTAGTTACTATGAAGTTGTGATGCAAAGAAAATTTCAATATAATTTAAAAATTTCCAAAAAAATATTCATTTTTTAATAATATTTTATATTATTTTTGATTGTAAATGCTATAAATCGATTAGTTTTTACGTTTTCAACAAAGATGAGATGAATGCAAATAGATGATTCAGTTCAGAGATGAACTATCTTTCGCTCATTAATTAATGCAAGTCATTTCGTTCATGAATAGTTATCATAATTGATATTATAATTCCCGCTCGACGTTCAAATTTAATTAATGAAGCGAAACGAAAATGCTAAAAGTAAAGAAACAAAGGGAAATATAAAACTGAGGTCTCGCCGGAATGAAAATCATCGATTTTTTTGCGAGAATTTCATTCATTTCGAAGATCGTTATGTGGTGTTCGCATTCGGAAGGTCCTATTTTCCTTTGCTCCAATTACGTGAAAGGTAATGGTGTAAGCAGACGGTCCTCGAGACAAATATTAACCGTCTCCGACAACTCGAAACTCTTCGCCTCTTTTTTTATCATTTCACATTACTCCAATTCCCTTTCATTCCCGCCGTGTTCTGTTATTTCAGCTCACTCATTTCATCGATTGATCCGAGAATTGAACAATTTTAAGTTCTTATTAACTTTTTTTTGCCAAATCATCATTTACAAATATTTTACTTAATTAAATTAATAATGTGATTGTTATTAAAACTTAATTAATTGAAATATATATATTAATGAGTTGAAAGTGTTAAATTGCTGTCGTTTAGGTTGTAAGAAAAGCTGAAACTATTTCGACGCGGAATCGGTGCAATTGAACAAAGCGAAATGAAGCACGAAGAACATGAACGGAATGAATTAATAGCTGGGTATTTTTGCGGGGGTGGATTTTGCAATTCCGTCAATTGGCCGTAATCCTGGGAGAGCGATTTCGGCAATGTCTCTTTTCCGCGACTGCAATTCCTCTCCTGCCATATTCTTTTTTCGTTTTGTTTTTCCACTCGCCGTCTTTTTGTTGCTCATCCTGCTGCTACTGCTGCTGCTGCTGTCATTCCTCCTCGCTCACTCCAACCATACCGTAAACGACTGCCATTATCTTAGCTCATTTTCCACGGCGGAATGTTCGAATTAAGGATTGCCATTACGAAATTGTTTCACACAATGGCGGAGGGCACAATCCTCAAACTCCCTCCACCGCTTTACACACAAATACACCTCACAATTAGGATTGGTTTGGTTTTTGGGTGGGAGACGTAATGGAAAACTTTTGCGGGCGAAGCGAACGAATATATCTCCATCTAGAGTTCCTTTCTTTATATATAATTTTTTTTTTCGTCCTTCTTTTATTTTATTCCGTTTTCTTCTCTTGTCTTTTATAAATGTGTATTTATTTCGAACCTTATTTCCTTCGCCAATGTGAATCTTTTTCACTCTCCTCTTATATATGTGAGTATATTCGAACATTTTTTTTTTGTCTCTTCGTCTTGTTTTTCTCTTCATCATATCCTGTCTACTATCTGTTCTGCACGGGTCAGTAAACAAGGAGTTGGCCGACATCGACGACGTCCGCCGGTGTCGCTTACCAAACGATGAATTATCCTTCTTCACTCTTAACTGAATACAGGATAAGACGAAAATATTCGCCTATCCAAAAGCATGGAACATCATCCGAGCATTAAAAACATCGATCAGAAAAAAGCAAAAAGAAATAATATAAAAAAAGTATCAAATCAAATATTTTGTGTGGATGCGCCGGGTACATAATTATTTAGTGGATGCGTCGGGCGAACATAAATTTTACTAAAATATTAATTCAATAGAATATTACTTACATTTATATAAAATATTCTATTTCCAACACAATTGTTGATATTAATGACGAAATACCAAAAGTAGCAGATATGTATAAAATTTAAAAAAAAAACTATTTATTTTATTATTTTTAATATTACAGAAATTGTAACATTTCATTGTGCGAATTTCATTTAAATATGAATATTATTATATTTGATTATTGAATCTTTAAAAATGACAAATTGTAGCAAACAAAAATATATTTTTATGTATTTAAAAAAAATTGCATTTACAAAAATGTGGTTCAAGAACAGAATTTCTTTTTTTTAATTAACAAAATGGTAAAAATTTTAATTTTTAATAATACCCTTAAAAGCATCATTACTTGAAGTTTTTCACAATAGTGTAATTCATTAATTAAAGTAAAAAATATTAAAGAAATTTTATTGATTATAAATGTGATTAAACATTTACATTGTGATAAGTCCCCTGCAGCTGCAATTTTCAAACATTAAACTTTGCAGCAGCGAATTGCGCGTTTTCGTAATGAACACCTGCGTAGATAATAAATATTTTTATAAGGTAATTTTACGGACATATTCAAATATTTGCACTAAAATTTATCGAAGAATAAAAATGATAAATAAACTACACAAAATGTGATTTACCTATAATTATTTGAATTAATTGTATTGGAATTTAAAGTAATAATATTATTTGATTGGTGAATTGTTTAATAATTATTACAAATTCTAATAAATAAAAATGTCTTTTTTATGAAAATTACAGAATTTTATATGTGCAAAAAGTTCAAAAATAGAATTTCTATTTTTATATTAACACATTTTTTACTATTTTTTATTATAATTTATTTAAAGCGTCTTTACTTATAGTTTTATACAATAGTTTAATTTATGAATAAAATGTTTAAAAATGGTACAAGCGATATACTTGTTCTTGGGAGAGAATACAAAATTTGGTAAGGGAAGAAACATTTTTGTTTTTTGACAAATTTAAGGGAGTGTATGAAGAATCTATAAAGGATTGGACAATTTTTTTGTTTTGAAATAGAATTTTTAAGACGGTTATTTGGATATACAAATTAATTTACCCAATATTCGCTTTTATATTTATTGTTCAAAGTATTTTATAAATTTAATATTACAGAAAGTTTATTGTAAATAAATGCGATTAAACTACGCAGCTGCACATTACTCATCGCGACGAAGCGAATCACGCGTTTTCGTACCTTTATCGTTGAGGAACACCTGCGTAGATGAAAGATATTTTAAAACGCGATTTTACGAACATATTCCAATAATTACATTAAAATTTATCTAAGAGTAAAAATGGTAAATAAAACGTACAATATGTTATTTAGCTTTAATTATTTCAATGTATCGTATTGGAATTTATTGTAATAACATTTTATTTTGTAAATTTCATTAAATATGAAGATTATTATATTATTGAATTGTTTAATAATTTAAAAATTACTACAAATTAAAAAAAAAATATAATTTTATGTTTATAAAAGAATTTTACAGAACAGAATTTCTATATTTATATTAACAAAATGGTAAAACATTTTGTTTATTTTTATAATACCTTCAAAAGTATTGTTTTACACAATAGTTTAATTAAGTATAAATTAATTAAAAAAGTATATCAAGAAATATTTTATTAATTCCTATTAATATATTTACGCACAAAATAAATAAATTTATTTACTCAACATTGGTTATTATTATTTTTGGATATATTTTATTATTTTTAAAATTATAAAAATTTTATTGCAAATAAATGTAATTAAAAATTCCAATCGTGATTAGTTAGAGCTGCACCTGCGATTCTCAAACGTTAAACTTCGAAGCTACACGAAGTGAATCGCGCGTTTTCGTAATGAACACCTGCGTAGATAAAAATATTTTTATAACGTAATTTTACGCATATTCTCATAAATAAATAAAAACGGACAAAATTAAAGTAATAATATTTTATTTTGCAAATTTCATTCAAATATGAATATTATTATATTTGATTTTTGAATTGTTTAATAATTTAAAAATTATTACAAATTCTAGCTTCATTTATATATTAAAATTTCTTATATACATAAATGTAGTTCAGGAACAGAATTTCTATTTTTAAATTATTAAAATGCTAAAACATATTGTATTTTTTTTTATTATGCCCTTAAACGCATATTAATTTGTAGTTTTATACAATATTTCAATTCATGTGTAAATTGTTTAAAAAAACTATATCTAAAAATATTTTATTAATTGCTATTAGTAAAATTACTTAATTAATAATTATTATTATTTTTCGATGTATTTTATTAAAGTTATAGAAATTTTATTGCAAATAAATGTGATTAAAAATTCACATCGTTAAACCAAGCCTTATTTGGACACGAATTGTCCACGCAGCGATGAATCATGGCTGCAGCTGCGATTCTCAAACGTTTAACTTCGGAGAAGCACGAAGCGAATCGAGCGTTTTCGTAATGAACACCTGCGTAAATAAGAGATATGTTTATAACGCACGTACATTTTCCAATTTTTGCATTTACATTTCTCTAAGAGTTAAAATGATAAATAAAAACGTGCAAAATGTGATTTAGCTTTAATTATTTAAATTTAATGTAATTACATTTCATTAAATATGAATATTATTATATTTCATTATTGAATAATTTAAAAATTATTACAAATTCTGGCAAATTATAATGTCTTTTTTGTATATAAAACACTTTCGCATTTGCAAAAGTTTAAGAACAAAATTTCTATTTACGGACATATTCCAGTATTTGCATTAAAATTTATTAAAGAGTAAAAATGATTAATAAAATACATAAAATGTGATTTAGCTTCAATTATTTCAATTAATCGTATTGAAAGTTAAAGTAATAACATTATATTTTGTAAATTTCAATTAATTATATTTGATTATTGAATCGTTTAAAAATTAGAAATTTTAACAAATAAAATTGTCTTTATCTATATATAAAAAAAATATTATTTGCAAAAATGTTTTTCTAAAACAGAATTTATATTTTTAAATTAACAAAATGCTACATCATATGTATTTTTTTGTATTTTACTTATAGTTTTACATATCAAAAAATATTTTTTAATAAATATATGCACAAAATTTTCAAATTAATTTACTCAATATTGGTTTTTATAATTTTTCGATGTATTTTATTAGTTTTAATATTACAGAAATGCTATTTATTAAATGTGATTAAACATTCATATCGCGATGAGTCAGTTGCAGCTGCGATTCTCAAACGTTAAACCAAGCCTTATTTGGACACGAATCGCCTGCGCAGCGATGAATCACATCTACAATTGCAATTCTCTAACGTTAAACGTTCGCTTCGTGCTGAATCGCGCGTTTTCGTACCTTTAATGTAATGAACACCTGCGTAGATAAGAAATATTTTTATGAGGCAATTTTGCAGAAATCATCCAAACGTACAAAATATGATTTAGCTTTTAATTTTCCAATTAATTGTATTGGAATTTAAATTAATAACATTTTATTTAGTAAATTTCATTAAATATGAATATTATTATATTATAATTTAACAATTATTACAAATTCTTGCAAATGAAAATGTCTTTTTCTGTACATAATAGAAATCATCAGGAGTTTTCCATAAGATCACCTAGATAAGGTCATTGACGAATTAGTTCTTTGTTGAACTGTGTGTATCTTGTGCTACAGAAGATGAAAATTATGCTGCAGAAAGGAAATAGATGATTTTATAGAAAGGAATCATTTATTTCAAAGATAATTTTTAAAATTAAGATGGAAGTTACAGAAGATATGATAATGGAAATGGGTTAAGAATGAAAGAGTAATGATGGAAAACGTCGTGTCGTAGAAATCGCTGAAGAGTAAAAGAATCTAATATAATTTTTTTGTGTTTTTTAAATTTAGTTAATTTTTCAATAATGACAAATATTTTTTTAATAATAAAAATATTTTTTGATGAACCGTAAAAATTATTTATTTTTTTAAATCAAATTAATTATTTTTCTCGTGGAATTGAAGTGCTGCGAAGAAAATGAAGATTGGGTGTTTCTTTAATTTGTGTGGAAAAGTTATTCCAACTGACTGTGGAAACCTTTTTTACTTCGGGTGACGCAATTAAATAAATAAATAGAGAATGAGCGCATAAGGAAGCCATTAAATCTGTCGACAAGGCTTGATGCGAAGACGCATTGTACCCTTAGTCCTGCTGTACATTGCAGGACGGACGTAGGAATGAGAGGAAAAAAGGGACTACGACGTCAAGGTTTGCGGGAATGCTTCCTGCCGAAGGATAATAGCAGGATGCGGGTGAAAGGGAGAGCGACCGTAATGGGCAATGGAAATGAAATCCGAAAGTTAATTTTAAAACCCTTCTCTTTTCCTCCCCCTTTTTTTTTATATATATACGTTGTGTTTTTTTGTTGTTGTCCTTTTGCTGCGCATATAAAAGCAGGAAGAGGGATACAACCGTCGAGGGCCCTTTTATATTCATCTCAATTAAAAGCGATTCTCTTTGTGGAATAAAATATTGTCGCTGATGCAAGAATACAAAAATAATAATAATATTTTGTATATTGTAAAAATGCAGTTTATTTCTTTCTAATGGAGTAAACTTTGTAAAATTTAATTTTATAAAAACTTTTAGATTATTTATGAAAATATATAAAATTTATAAAAAAATACACACATTCAATTTCCTTTTAAAATAATTGCTAATATTTTTCTAAAAATTCTGTAAATATCTTTCTTTTAAATCTCAGATATTTATATGAAAATACTACAAACATGAATTACCCAAAATAATTGCAAATTTTAACTAAATGTACTAAAATTTCTTTTTTCCAACATAATTGTAAATATTTATATGTAAATGAAACTGAAAAAATCGTTATTTTTTCTAAATAATTGCAAATATTTCTATAAAAAAAAATCTGTTTAATGCAGAGAATTGTTTTAAAATACTAAAAACGTCCTTTTTTTAATTATTTGCAGATATTTCTATATCAAAATATTAAATAAATCATTTTTCTAACATAATCACTAATATTTATATAAAAATACTAAAAACATCCTCAAATACTTAAATAAAAAATATTAAAAACTTCCTTTTTCCAAAATAACCATAGATATTTCTATAAAAATACTAAAAACATACATTATTTCAAATTATAGATATTTCTATGAAAATAATAAAAACATAATTTCAGATACTGATGAAAAGAAAATATAAAAAACGTAATTTTTCTAAAATAATCAAAGATATTTCTATAAAAATACTGAAAACATTATTTTTCGTACATAATTAAATTTAATATAATTACAAAACATTATTTTTTCCCACATAATTTCATGTAATTATGTAAAAATAATACAAATGTCCTTTTGTTGTAAAATAATTGCAGATTTTATTTAAAAATACGAGAAACTTCCTTTTTTCAAAATAATTTTAGATAATCACATACAAACTTCTTTTTACCAAAAATAATTACTTATATTACTAAAAATAGAGGTTTTCTCTAAATAAACGCAAATATTCCTATCAAAATACTAATAAAAATCAATTTTCCAAAATAATTTCAGATAGTTATATAAAAAAAATAAATCATTTTTGTCTGTATTTTTTTTACAATAATTATATATTTCTATTTTTTTAGAAACTACAAACTTTGTGCTTTCAAAATAATTGCAGATATTCAATTTAAACACTTTTAATATCCTTTTTGTAAAATATTTGATATTCTTATAAAATTACAAAAAAAAATATCAAAATTATTACAGATATTTTTATAAAACTACTAAATATTATGTGTCTTGTAAATATTTATTTAAAAATATCAAAATTATCTGTTTTCTTCAAAATAATTACAGATATTTTATATGAAATACTAATAAAATTGTTTTTCTAAAAGAATATTATATTTTCTTATAAAATTACTTAAAAATAATTGTAGATATTTCAATATAAATACTAAATAATTTGCATTTTTCTAAATAATTGCGTATATTTAAAAAAAAATACAAATATCATCTTTTTGTGCCACATATTTAAATTAAAATACTAAAAATATCCATTTTTCGAAATAAATGCTGATATTTATTTAAAAACACAAAAATTGACAGCAGATATTTATTTAAAAAATTGTTTGCAATTATAATAATCTGTAATAAAAATCTAACAGTTTCAAATTAATATCAAGATATTTTTTAATTATGTCTGATGTATAGAAAAATATATGAATTTTACAAAAATATTCATCAAATGCAGTAAAATAAATTGTATGGGTTTATTTTATCAAATTAATATTGATAATTGTTTTTAATTACTGCTCGCATAACAAATATTATTTTAATGAAAAACTTGATAAATAAATATTAAAACAAGGCTATCAATTTTTCATTAAAATATGAACCTGAAAAAATACAATTTACATGTGGAAAATTTCTACCCGGAAATAATTATTGATTAAGCATTCGGGTCAAGTAAACTGATATTAAATTAATTTTTAATGAAACATGTTTTTCCTGGTTGAATATACGTTAACATTATAAAAGAAGGAAATGTGAAGTAGAATGTAGGACTATTATAATTTGAAAACAATACTGAGTCCTATTCACATTTCAAAAAGATAATTACTTTATTAATATTCTCACATATAAAATGAATGGAAAAGTATGATGCAATAGCTTTAATACTGGATATTGGACAAAAGAAAATGTAAATTATTACAATCCTTTGTTCATATTCAAATTTGGTATGGTATGCATTACCTAAAAAATTTACAGGTATAAAATTTAAAAAAATCTACAATTTTAAGTGCAACTATTTATTAATTTACTAATTATAATAAATATAATCAAGTGCAAATAGCATAAATAAAGATTGTTTATTAAATTTTTGGAAAAAAATATGTTTAATTCTTGGATTTAATTAAAAATTTTTAGAAAATCTACAATTTTAAGTGAAATTATTTACTAATAATATATTTGCTAAATATAATCAATCCTACTGCAACGAATAAAGATTATTTATAAGATTTGTTGATTAACAATGTGAAAATTTATAAATTTCTTAAAAATCTATAGTTTTATTTGCAATTATTTATTAATAATATATTTGCTAATTATAATAAATATAATCAAATGTATATAATATGAATAATGATGGTTTATAAGATTTTTGTAAAAAATTTAAATCCTTCGATATATTAAATATATACAAATTTCCTGAAAATTTACAATTTTAAATGAAATTATTTATAAATAATATAATTACTAATTATAATAAATATAATCAAGTGCAAATAGCATAAATAAAGATTATTTAAAAGATTCTGGAAAAAAGGTGTTTAATTCTTGTATTTATGATGCGAACAGTTTATAAATTTCCTGAAAATTCACAATTTTAAGTGTAATTATTTACTAATAATATATTTTCTACTTATAATAAACAGAATCAAGTGTAAATAGAATAAAAAACGATTGATTATAATAGTTTTGTAAAAAATATTTTTAATTGTAGGATTTATGATGCGGACAGTTATAAATTTCCTAAAAAATACAATTTTAAATGCAATTATTTACTAATAATATATTTTTTAATTATTATAAATATAATGAAGTATATATAGCATGAGTAATGATTTTTTAGAAGAATTTTGTAAAAAATATTTTAAATTGTTAGATTTTTGAAGCGAACAGTTATAAATTTTCTGAAAATCTAGAATTATAGCATGAATAACGATTGTTTATAAGATTTTTGTAAAAGAAAAATGTTGAATGGTTCGATTTTTGATGCGAACAGTTATAAATTTCCTGAAAATTTACAATTTTAAGTGTAATTATTTACTAATAATATATTTTCTACTTATAATAAACATAATCAAGTGTAAATAGAATGAAAAACGATTGATTATAATATTTTTGTCAAAATATTTTTAATTGTAGGATTTATGATGCGATCAGTTATAAATTTTCTGTAAATCTACAATTTTAAGTGAAATTATTTACTAATAATATATTTGCTAATTATAATAAATTTAATCAAGTATATATAGCATGAATAACGATTGTTTATAAGATTTTTGTAAAAAAAATATTGAATGATTCGATTTTTGATGCGAACAATTATAAATTTCCTGAAAATTTACAATTTTAAGTGTAATTATTTACTAATAATATATTTTCTACTTATAATAAACATAATCATGTGTAAATAGAATGTAAAACGATTGATTATAATATTTTTGTCAAAATATTTTTAATTGTAGGATTTATGATACGATCAATTATAAATTTTCTGTAAATCTACAATTTTAAGTGAAATTATTTACTAATAATATATTTTTTAATTATTATAAATATAATCAAGTGTATATAGCATGAGTAATGATTTTTTAAAAGATTTTTGTAAAAAATATTTTAAATTGTTAGATTGTTGATGAGAACAGTTATAAATTTTCTGAAAATCTACAATTTTAAGTGAAATTATTTACTAATATTATATTTTCTAATTATAATAAATTTAATCAAGTATATATAGCATGAATAACGATTGTTTATAAGATTTTTGTAAAAAATATTGAATGGTTCGATTTTTTTTGATGCGAACAGTTATAAAATTCCTGAAAATCTACAATTTTAAATGCAATTATTTTCTAATAATATATTTTTTAATTATTATAAATATAATTAAGTGTATATAGCATGAGTAATGATTTTTTAGAAGATTTTTGTAAAAAATATTTTAAATTGTTAGATTTTTGATGCGAATAGTTTAAATTTTCTGAAAATGTACAATTTTAAGTGAAATTATTTACTAACAATATATTTGCTAATTATAATAAATTTAATCAATTATAGCATGAATAACGATTGTTTATAAGATTTTTGTAAAAAAAAATCTTGAATGATTCGATTTACAATTTTAATTGTAATTATTTACTAAATTGTTAGACATAATCAAGTGTAAATAAAATAAAAAACGATTGATTATAATAGTTTTGTAAAAAAATATTTTTAATTGTAGGATTTATGATGCAGACAATTATAAATTTCCTGAAAATTTACAATTTTAAATGCAATTATTTATTAATAATATATTTGCTAAATATAATCAAGTGTATAATATTACATGAAAAACAATTATTTATAAGATTTTTGTAAAAAAAAAGTTAAATCGTTCGATTTATGATGCGAAATTAATTTCCTAAAAATCTACAATTTCATCTGCAATTATTTACTAATAATATATTTGCTAATTATAGTTTATAAAATTTTTGTAAAAAAAAATGTTGAATGATTCGATTTTTGATGCGAACAGTTATAAATTTCCTGAAAATTTCTAATTTTAAGTATAATTATTTACTAATAATATATTTTTTACTTATAATAAACTTAATCAAGTGTAAATACAATGAAAAACGTATGATTATAATATTTTTGTAAAAAATATATATAATTGGAGGATTTTTGATGCGAACAGTTTATAATTTTCCTGAAAATCTACAATTTTAAATACATTTATTTACTAATAATATATTTTTTAATTATTATAAATATAATGTATAAGTGTATATAGTATGAGTTATGATTTTTTAGAAGATTTTTGTAAAAAATATTTTAAATTGTTAGATTTTTGATGCGAACAGTTATAAATTTTCTGAAAATCTACAATTTTAAGTGAAATTATTTACTAATAATATATTTGCTAATTATAATAAATATAATCAAGTGCAAATAGCATAAATAAAGATTTTTGAAAAAAATGTGTTTAACTCTTGTATTTATATATTTTCTGAAAATCTACAATTTTAAGTGAAATTATTTAATAATTTCAACTGCAATTATTTACTACTAATATTTGCCAATTATAATAAATATAATTATGTGTATACAGCATGAATAGCGATTGTTTATAAGATTTTTGTAAAAAAAAAATGTTGAATGAGTAGATTTTTGATGCGAACACTTATAAATTTCCTGAAAATTTCCAATTTTAAGTGTAATTATTTACTAATAATATATTTTCAACTTATAATAAATATAATCAACTGTATATAGTGTGAATAATGATTGTTTAGAAGATTTTTGTAAAAAATAGATTTATGATGCAAAAAGTTATAAATTTCCTGAAAATCTACAATTTTAAGTAAAATTATTTACTAATATATAATGACAATTCAAATAAATATAACCAAGTGCATGAAAAACGATTTTGTAAAAAAATATATTTAATTGTTGAATTTATGATGTGAACAGTTATAAATTTCCTGAAAATCTACAATTTTAAGTGCAATTATTGACTAATAATATTTTTGCTAATTATAATAAATATAATCAAATGTATATAGTATGAATAACGATTGTTTGTTTTTTTTTGTAAAAAAAAACTGTTTATTCGTGGGATTTATGATGAGAATAGTTTCATGCAAACTCTGCATATTTTTTTTAACAAACGAAAAGATCGAAAAGCATAATTCGCCTGCAAATTTATTGTCAGTCCGGAAAAAAATGGGAAAAGCGCCAAAAAAGGACAGAAAAGGTAAATAAATAAACAGTACACGGAAATAATAGGCGAAATGCGTTTTCGGATTTTAAGGGCGGAAAAACGGTATCGCAAAAATAAACACGGCCCCCCGTAAATACAATACATCACACAGGTAGTGCATGTCAATATGATGTATAATTTATCATAGGCGGAGCAAACAAAAAGCTAAAAAAAGAGATACAAGAGCCGAGGGGTAAAAATGTGAAAACTAACAACAACAATAGCAACAAAAAAAGAGTAACAAAACGAAATGCGTACGATTTGAAGTGGAGAGGATGCAAAAATATAAACTGTAAAACATCGCGTAATGCTGAAATGTTGCTGAATATCGGATTGCAACAACAACTGCAGCAATATCGGATTTTGAAATGGAGGAGCTGATTGATTTATCGCGGATGATTTTTGATGGAGAAGATAAATGGACCGGGGATGATTACGACTGCTTATGCGTTTATTTATGGAGATGGAGAGTGTTGGATAGATAAATCATCTGGCGGGTGTAAGCAGATTAATCTTGGAGGATTGTTCGCTAATATTTTTTTCTCTTTTATTTTGGAGCGTCTTCGGTTCTGAGTGCAGGGGAATCCCCCTTATCGGATCATATCTGCAATAATAGGTGGTCGGTGGTAATTTTCTTCTTGGATCCAATCCATTAACGGCGAATGGACCGTTGGTCTCGACGTGCGAGGCGAAAAGGGGGGAATTCAGAGAAGAAGACCGCAGATGAAATTGCATCGCAGCAGTTTCGCATCGCGGGGAATATTTGCGCCACTCGTTTTACTCCCCCAAGAAACTTCGAATGAGTACACCCAACTAAGCATGCACACACGTATAGTTCTCTTTCAAGGAATTCATTCCGTTTCGTCCTGCCCTGCTCTAACCACCCCACTCGTTCATCTACCTAGACGACCCCCGGCGACAGTGTTTCTGTTTAGGGACGCTCCAGTTTTGAATGCATTTTCCCCACGATTTACCCTTTCACCAGACTCAACGCAAATAATGCATTTCCATTTACTCATTAACTTCTTCTTCATCAACTACTTTCTGCATTTCATAAAAACCAGACGCAATTATTGCAAATTCAATGGTTTTCAATTTACACTTTACATTCAAATATATACAAATAATAATGAAATTCATTCAAAATACAGTAATTAAGACATTAAAAATTGAAACAAATTAAAGAATAATATAAATTATAAAATACCAAATTACAGCATATGCTAGAATCATAAAAAAAAAAACTATTTAAAATATTTCAAGACTTACGATAACAATTTTATATTTATTGAACTCTTTTTTGACTTTTTAATATTATATATAATTTTTATTATTCTAAAAATATTTGTTGTTATTTTTAACATTCACGATTTTTATATTCAAATCCATGTAGTAGGAAAACCATTAAATTGTAATATTTTCATTTTCCTTTTTTTTATTCCAAGATTAACAAGAATAATTTTATAAAGACTTTTTATTATTAAATATAATAATAAAAAGTCATATTAAAATATAAATAATTAATTTATTACGGTGGATAGAATTGTGTGTTTGTTGTTGATGTTTCTTTTTTTTGTTGGTTTTGCGTTAATACTTTTAGTATTCCCGGAACTGCGCTAATGACCGACTAGTTAATAAGCGCGCCGTTAGCAATGTGCATTAAATAATGCCATTTCGTTGCATAATGCGAGGCATTAAAGTGCATAATGCGATAGATAAAACTGAACGTGAAAACACGTGTACGTTATATAAACCGGAGATAGTCATACAACAACCATGAGTGTTCTTAGTGTTAAACTGTGACAATGATACATTAATTCTTTTAATACTAAAGGTTACCCTGAGAAGGTTATAACATTGTTATTATTTTTAAGTTTTCACACAAAATACATGCAAATGTTTTCTTTTTGTTAGTATTTACTTTTGTAAATATATTTTTTTATTTTTTGAGAAAAGTATTTGTAATAGATTAAACAGGTATTTCATTAAATATATTTTTATACAACCGACAAATATGAGTCCTTTTATATGAATATGAAAAAATAATTTATTTTAAATAATGGTAGAGTAGGATTTTTTTCTTAAGTTTTTTCAATTGATTTAGAAGACCAAGGCATCGACATTACTACTGATTGATTAGTTTAGGATGAAATAAGAGGTTTTAAAGTCAAAAAAGTAAAAAAAAATAATATTTTTGATTCTAAACTACGAATATCTTAAATTTTATAAAAGGGAAGTAAAGTCTGCATTTTTATTAATCATGAACATACCATTAAAAAATGTAATTTCAGATTCAAAAGTAATTAAGAAAATTGTAAATAAATGTACAAAAATCTATACAAAATGTAAGAAAAATGTATATCGAAAATTATTAGTTATTAGTTTAAAATTCAATGAATCATTCAATTTTACTAAAATCTTTAAAAATTTCTTAAATCCTTTAAATAAATATTTTTTATTATTTTGTCCATCAATAAAATAAATTAATTTATTGCAAATTATTTGTTTTCAATATTTTATTTTTATGCTGTTTAGAATTAATTTATTGTTAAAAAGCAAAAGAAATAATTAATTACTTTAAAAATCAATCAAAATTACTAAAATATTCCAAAATTCCATAAATTCTTAAAAAATATTTTTTATGTCTATCACTAAAAATATGTTTTACATAATTTTTGTTTTAATATTTAAATATTTTATGCTGATTCTAATTTAATTATTATTGAAAAGTTAAAAAAATATATCTTTCATTACCCTTGAAATACTTTAAAAATCATTCAACATTAATGAAGTCATTAAAATTCCTTAAATTCTTTAAAAAAAATTAGATTTTTCATAATTTCGTCTATTTTTTTTTCGAACGTTTTGGTACGATTTGGTATATACATAAAATGTTGGTAGTTTTAGGTTGTATCAATATTATATTAGATCATTGAAAATTAGTAATATTCGAAAAATAAATCCTTATTATTAAAAAAATCTTTATTTGTTTTTTTTTTACTTTAAAGCTTAAGATACTTCAAAATTCATGAAATCTTTTAATATTACATAAATCTTTCAAAAATATTTATTACTGGAGATGTGTAGATTATAAAATAATTAGTAAGATAATTTATATTGTTTGGAATTAAAATAGTGTTAAAAATAATATTTAAAAATTTATTGAATCATTCAACATTATTGAAATCTTCTAAAATTCCTTAAATAGTTTAAAAAAATATTTATGTTGTTTCAAATTAAATTATAGTTAAAAAGTATAAACATAGATTTTTTATTACTCTTTAAAATTCATTGAATCGTTCAAAATTACTGAAATTTTACAAAATTTATTGAAAAAAAAAAACTTATGTCCATGTTTTAATATTAATTTATTACAAAATATTTGTTTTCAAAATTTTGTTAAAAAGCAAAAAAATATTCTTTGATTACTCTTTAAATACTTCAAAATTCATTAAAATCTTATAACATTCCTTAAATCCTTTAACAAAAACCATTATATACATCACCAAAATAATAATATAATACAAAATGTTTGTTTTCAATAGATTTGTATTTTTTGCTATTTCGAATTAATTTATTGTTAAAAAGCAAAAAAAATATTTGAAATACTTTAAAATTCATTCAATTATTGAATATTACTTAAATCTTTCGCAATTCCTTAAATCCTTTAAAAACAAGCCTTTGGCGGAAAGACTTAAGTCGATAGTCCTTTGCTCACATATTATGTGATTAATAAAAATTAAAAGAAATTAATAAATTGTTAAAAAAAAATGATTTTTAATAATTTCTTATATCAATTACAAATAATTTTTATATCTTCAAAATAATATCTGACGTGCAATTTATATTCAACATTTACTGTGTTTCCAAAACGATGGAAGATCAAAATGTAAAATCCAAATATTTCAACTATTTTCATATCCCAAAATAAAATTGTTTTAGTTTCTAACAAATTTATTAGTAAACTTTATTAAAAGTTAATGTTTTAAAATTAAATATTTTGTATTATTATTATAAATATATTTAATAATTATGTAAAGATGATTGAAATAAAATTAAGTGTATAGAATGTAATGTATGTATTGATGAAATAGAAGATTGTAACTGTAATAAGGCTTTCACATACTTTTGCTAATATTTAATGCGTATATGAACGTACATTATGATTACAAACTTATGTAAACTGCTTACTCAATTCGGCACGAGGCAGTGAATGTATATTACATCAAAGCATTAATTAGTACAAACGAGCACAGTTGGAAAACAAACTTATTTGGTGGAGCCGTTCCATCGAAAACGTTACACCATTCATTACTAATTGCAATTCGCAGTCAAGTTTAATTTACAATAAAAACATAAATTTAACTAAAATCTATAGTAAACATAATTATTACGTAATTTAATTATGAATGATATAAGTTTAGTTAATGTAGATTACAATTATTGTTATTGCAAGGTTCGGATGGACAATTTTGTTTGAGGTGGATGCGCCGGGTAACTGCAAGTTAATAGCGCTCCGGATTGTAAATATTTATGAGGCTCGTCGGAACGAAGAAAAGTGTTTAGTGGGTAATGCGGGATGGGCGTCGGAATATACGGGTTACGTGTTCCGAGTTTCCTGTTTCTTACACAAACTATATGTGCTCTGATGAAGACAAAAAAAAAAGGATGGAAGATGTGAGGATGAGAAAGTCAAAGCAACACACCATCATCTCCCTCCAAACAAGAAAATTGTATATACGGGAATCAAATGCGCTACGGAGGGATTTCCAATTCCGCCGGAGAATAGGTTAAATAAGTTTTGGGGTTGCGTGTGCAGCTGAAGACGACGGCAGTTTGCGAGTCAGCGACAGCAATTGGCCGTTGGGCAGCCGCGTCCTCGTCCTCCTCTTACACCCATGGGAACCCTTCCCTCATGTCCTCTATCCTTCGGAGAATCCTTTCCCCCAACCTCCTCCTCCTCTTCTCCGACACGTCATAAACACGACGTTGTCCGGATCTGTCAACAGACACTACAAGCTTGCTGACTCCGATCCATTTCATCCTTCCACTTTTTTTTACTTCATTCTGCAAAGGACATCACAAAAACTTAATGAACGAAACCCGATCCTCACGGATTATTACAACTTCACCGAACGAATTGTAAATCACGTTAAGGATTTATAGGGACGATTTTACGCTTCACATTTATTTCGATTATTCTTTCATAAACACAGCTCACATAAAAACACGTGCAGCGGAGAAAGACGAACGGCCGCCGCGTGCTTCCGCCTTTTTCCACCCCATCAAAACAAATAAATTATATAAAATAAAGAAAAGACCGCATGAAATATTTACAAGACCAATTTGTTATAATAAATATCTTATTCTATTATTTAAAAGAATAAAATAAATTTAATTAAAAAAAATATATATTTCATTAAAAAATATAATTCTCTTAGAAAATTTTCATAATTTAAATTAACAATTAAAAATACAACCAAAATCTGCTAGAGCTGAAATAATATTTCTGTAATTATTTTTCATCCAGTAATAAAGCAAAACATTTTTTACTATTTTAATATATTATCTGTGGTAATCACGTAACAAAATTTTATTGTTGAAGTTTGGAGGTTCCTAAGATTGAAAAACGCAGGTATCGTTTTGATATAAAAATCTATGTTTTGAAAGATTTATCGGCAACAGAAATTCATAAGAAGTATTAAAACAATCCAATCTTTTATTTCCAACTCTCCACTGATGAAGTATAAAATTTTAACGTGGATGTACAAGTTCTGAAAATGATCCACGTTTTGGGCGTTCAAAAACTGTAACGTCATCAGAAAACATTCAAAAAGTACATGGTATGGTATTAGTCATAGATATTTCATCAGAACGAGTTTTTCATATTTTTCATGTAGAATTAAAGATGAAAAAACTTTTTTCAAAAGTGCCAAATTGGATTTTTTGTGTTTAACAAGAATAAAACTGTTTTTATTCGTCGATTTATAACTATGAATAAAACTTGAATTCACCTCTACGCTCCAGAGACGAAATAATATACGTTAATGGTTAGAAGTTGGTATATAACACCAAAAAATGCAAAGACGGTTCCATCAGCAATAGATTTTTTTAATAGATTAACTTGAGAAAAGTAAAATAATTAATAATTATAAGTGAAAAAGACCTGTTTTCGTATATCTATAAATTATTTTTACGTATTTTGAAAATATGTTTTATTTTAAATCAAAGAAGATATTCTATAGTTTAATTATTATCAGCCGATTTCCTTACGTTCAAATTTTCTATTTTAACCTTCCAGCTGTTATTTGTTGTTTTTTTTTGTGGTATCATTAATATTAACTTCCAATAACTTTACATTTTTACCAAATTTTTAGTTTCAATGCAAAAATATTTTCAAGTTGAATAATTTCTATATGTAATTTCCAAGAAAAATACAAAATAAGTATTAATATAAAAAATGATATGATTAGGGGAACTGGAAAGAAATCCATTATATTTTATCCAAAAAAAGCTTCATTATTTTATAGATATTTTGAAATAATAAATTAAAATATAATTACATTTCTTCTCTTAGGACAATTTCGAACATTAATTTTTAAATTGCAATTGTATTAATATAAAAATGATGTTATTAGGGAATCTGGAAAGAAATCCTATATATTTTATTCAAAAAATAAACTTCATTATTTTATAGAACTTTTAAAATATTATATTAAAATATAATTCCTTTCTTCTCTTAAAACAGTTTCTATGTGTAATTTAAATTATAAAATATGTATTAATATAAAAAAAGATATTATTATGTGATCTAGAAAGAAATCTATTACATTTTATCCAAAAAGAAAATTCAATTATTTTAGAGAAATTGTGAAATATTAAATTAAAAAATAATTCCTTGCTTCTCTTATGACAGCTTGGCGTATAAAAACTTATTTTTCAAATCCACTTTTAAAAAATGTAGGAGTTTTGAATTTAAAAAAAAAATCGAGAAGAAGAAATTTAGATTTTCTTTTTTTGGCACAAAATTTATTAACTTTTGTGTTATTATAGAAGATTCATTTTTCGTACTGCACGGTATGGAAACGGTTTATTTCGGTTCCTTTTCAGTAAATTATTTTCCTGTACTTCTTCCAAATTCTAATTCTGTTTATTTTCCCAAACTTCGATCACTTTCAATCATTGATTTAAAAAAATTGTCATCAAAATTCTATAGTCTTCCAGATTTTGGGGCATTCTGCAGGTACCTATCATCAAATTTAAATTTTCTAAATCACCATTAACATTTATTTACTGTTAAGGCACTAACATAAAAATTATCGATATGAGCTTCGACATTTCGGGGCTTAACGGAAAATTACAATTTTGTCCTAAAAAATAAAGTTAATCAATACTAAAAACGAACAAATCCTATAAAAAATAATTGATATATTTTTAGTCTTTTTATTACTTTTAAAATTTAATATTTATTTACAAATTTATAATTTTATAGGTCTATTCGTCAACATTATTTATTTTACATAATTTCATCCTAAAATCAAAGTTATGTTATTCAAAAATTCTAATTACCTAACTGAAAAATCCGGTAAAAACATACATTTTTCTGGCTATTGCCACTCATTACTTCATTTTTTCTCTATGGTTATTGTTGCCGCTCTTCATCAATTTGCTCGTTGAAAATTTCCCATTGCGACGCATTATGTATTTTTAATTGGCTTCGCCTGTTGCGAGGTTTTTACGAATATTTTACACGCCAATTTTCAATCCAATCGCGAATTACTTTTTCGGTCGTTATTATTATGTTTTCCTCTACCTCTCTCGCTGCGTGCATCATATACATTTTTTTTGCTGTTGTTATTGTTGTTGTTTTTATATAGTTGTTGCAGTTACGTGAATGATCCCAATTACGGCGAATTTAATTTTATCCGCACCGATGGAGAACAAAAATATGAAAAATAACAATAATAATATTTACAAAAAAGAGATTGTTTTTGGAATTTCATTACGCAGTTTTCAAATCGGGAATTCTTTATATCTTTGTTTGTTTGTTCTATTATGATTTGAATGGAATGTATAATGTTATCGAATTTTACTTTATTTATTTTAAATTAATAATTTGTTTATTTGTATTTAATATATTCTTCTAAAAAATCGTCAATTATGTTGAATAAGTGAAAAGCAATACAAATGTGTAGGAAAAAATAATTATTTATTGTAAAAGATGAAAAAATATTCTAATTTATTAATAGAATTTAAAATAATATAGAAAAATAAAGCAATGAAAATTTATTAATTAATTTAAAAAAATGATTTTAATTATTTATTTATTAGAAAATAGTAATATTTTTTCGTGTTCTTTAATTACTAAGATAAATATAATATTAAAAAAAAAATAAGAGAATTTTCTGTTAAAAAAATTATGAAATTTTTAAAGATTTTTAAAAAAAATCTGTAAAACACTAAAATTTACATTTTATTATAAAAACTCAATTCTTAATTATTTTTTTTATACTTTTCTAATTTATATATTATTTTAATATATACAGGAGGAAATTTTTATGAAACTTTTTTAAAATATAATTTTTTTAAATTATTATAGAAACATTTTTTTTATTAAATAATTTGATATTTTCAACTCTTATTTGATTTTTTTTTAAATTTTCTATTTTAAAAATATTGAAGGTTACAGAAAATTTTTATGAAAATTTATAATGCAGAAAATTTTAAAAATTATTACAAAATACTTTTATAATTATTTATTATTATTTATTTTTATTAAATTTTATTTAATAAATATTTTTTATTAATTAATAATTACTCAACAATCCTCAACCATTAATTTATACTTTTCTAACTTATAAATGCAGAAAGAAATTGAAAAATTTTATGAAACATTTTTAAAACATTAGATTTTATTAACCTTTTGAACCCTTACTTGAATTCTTAGATTTTTCTAATTTACATAAGATATTTAGGAAACATATATAAATATTTTTTTATTAATTCATAATTACTCAACACTTTTCAACCCTTAATTATTATTAGACTTTAATAAATTATATAAAATTATTACAAAAAAATATAAGAGGTTACAGGAAAAAATTATAAAAATTTTTAAAACTAAACATTTTAGAAAATAAGGGCATTTTACTTAATTTTTCTGTTCTGGCCAATAAATTATATTTATTATTATTAGAAATTAATACAGAAATACTTTCTGAGAAATTAAAAATAAAATATTATTTTTTGTATGTTATTCAATTACTATGTATTGTGGGATAAATCAAAGTAATGAAAATTTCTGAAGAAAATGTTCTGCTAAAAACTGATCGATATCAATCGGACGATTGAATTCTTTAATGAAATTTTTAAAGCGGAGCGCAGATTTTCCGATGATTTAATTGCAGCGGCTTTTCTTGGATGAAGGTGATTCTGACGAAATGAATTATTTATCCGCGTGATGCTCGGGATTCGGAACCGAATCGGATTTTCTCCTTTTAACTTTAATTACATCAGAGAAACAAAGTCCCTCGCTCCAATTTCCCCAAACGCAACATTTCCCAACGGTAACTCAAATATGTATTTCCCCATTTCTTTCTGTTTTCTCCTTCTCCTTTTTTTGTATATATATTTTTCTCATTCCGCGCTTCGCTCTTCAAAGTCAACCACTCGCTAAATCTTTCTCTCTTTCCACTGCTCATACAATTTTCATTTGAGACGCAAAACCAAACCAAAGTAAAAAAAAATACGCAAAATCCAGGATTTTTCCGCACACAGGAATACATTAAAAACGTAGATTGAAATTAGTTAAAACAAAATTTGATCATTAATTCATTGTATTTTTCATAAACTATTAAGGACATATTAATTATTATAATTTTTAGTGCGTTAGATAATATCAACATAAAAATTAATTAACTGCATGTAATAACATCATATTTGCTATTTTAACGAGTTTTTTATTATATGTTACATATTGTAGTAGTAACAGGTTAATTATGATGGAGATGTGCTATTAACTTTAGTTGTTGTGACAAAATGTAGCGCTATCAAAATTTAACTAACAACACGTTTCTGTTGCAGGTGGTTATTACATGATCGAAAGGAAAATGCTGAAGCTGCAGATCGTCGTGCTTAATACGAATCTGATGAAGAAAGGAGATGCCGACGAAGAAGCGAGGAGACAATGGGATTGGCTCAATGCGGTCCTTCACAAATGCCACGCCACAAAGCAAACGGTGAGCGTTTTGAACTACTTTCAGCCCCGATGGTTTTTCTTTTACTTTTCTTTCTTTCTTCTCGCGGTAAGATACGAAACCGCGCTGCATTGAAACCTAATATAGGAAATGTAAAAGTTCGATTTCGCCGGTGGAAAAGTTGTCGTTCAACTTTCTTATGAGGCGAGTGTTGTTTCTTTGCTAAACGAATCAATTTCATGAAGCTTTACTTGCCTCTTGCAGACAAATAAAGGACGTATCGGATCGGGAACTAAGCCTTTCACGTTTTCACTTTTCAATACACTTTTTCTTCGTTTCGAAAAAGTTTTTTTTTTGTATTGATAAGAAAACATTTAATATTTTGGTTATTATATTCAAAGAAAAAGAAATTCGTTGTGTAAGATTACTTTTTTGTATGATAAATTGTGGAAATACATTTGAGAAAGTTGAAAATACGAGGAAATTTTATGAAACTTTATAAAATGGTAAAAATTATTATAAAAATCATTTTTTTTCTTACTTTTTTTTAGTATTAAATAAGATTATAGCAAAAATAAATACAAAAAGATACAAGAAAATGTTATTAAACTTTAAAATTATTTTTAGCATATTTTTTTTATTAATTAATTTAATACTTTTCCAATCTGAATAGAATTTTTAAACTTTCCTATTTTATAAAAGATTTAGAAAAAAAATATAAAACCTTTCAGGAAATTCTTAGATTTTTCTAGTTTATAATCTGAAATTGATTAAAAAAGTATACAGAATAAAAATATGAAACTACTAAAACATTTAAGTTTTTTTTTATTAATAATTTTTATAATAAAACTTTTTTAGAACATTAAATTTTATAAATTATTATAGAAATATTTTTTTATTAATTCTTTTAATACTTAAACCCTTTATTGAATTTTTAAATATTACCATTGTATATAAGATTATTAGAAAAATACTGGATGTTACATAAAAAATTAATAAGAGAAAATTTTAGAAATTATTAAAGGAATACTTTTTTATTAATTTATAATTTCTTAATAATATGTAACACTTAATTAAAGACTTTCATAACTTATATAAGATAATAGTAAAAAAAATATAATATAAGATTAATATTAGAAGATACTGCCAAATTTTATTAAAGTTTATAAAACTTAAAATTTTAGAAATTATTGTAGAAATCATTTATGGATTAATATTTATATTTTTTGGGTTATTTGAGATAATAATAAATATAAATACATGAAGATACAAGAACATTTAATGAAAGTTTATAAAATAATAAATTTTAGAAATTATAACATAAAAACTATTTTGGTAATTCATATAATTTTTGTTTTACATAATATTATAGTAAAGAATAAAACAACATTTTATGAACCATTAAATGAATTCTTATATTTTATTATTTTACAGATTTATAGTAAAAACATGTAGGAAAAGGCAGAAAATTTTATAAAATATAAAATTTTCAAATATATTATAAAAACATTTTATTTTCATTAATCTATTTTTCCTTAATACTCTTAAAACTTTAATTGAAATATTAGGCTTTTAAATTTTATATATGATTATAGTAAAAAATATAAGACGATACACTTATATTTGATGAAAGTTTATAAAATATAATATTATAAATTAATATAGATTCACTTTTTTTATTAATTTATAAATACTGTTGAATTCTTAACTATTTTTTTAACTTCTTTATATTATATAAGATTATAGTGAACATAGGAGAATACAGAAATATTTAATAAAAGTTTATAAAACTTTTTGAAATTAATTTATTATAGAAACACTTTTTTTTTATTAAGACATAATTCAATATTTTTTCAATCCTTAATCGAATTTTTATTTTCCTATTTTATACAAGATTATGATAAAAATATAAAAAAATTCTATGTAAGTTTATAAAACATACAATTTTAGAAATTACATTAAACTATGATAGAAACATTTTTTTCTAAATTTATAAGTCAATATTCTTCAACCCCTAATTGAATTTTTAGATTATTCTATTGTATATTATAAGATTATAATAAAAAAAAATAGGAGAATACAGAAATTTCTAAGTTTATAAAACATAAAATTTAAAAATTTATTTGTAATGTACCACAAATCATTATAGAAACACATTTTTCTTAATTTATAAGTAAATATTTTTCAACAGTTGATTGTATTTTTATTTTTCTATTTTAAACAAGATTATGGTAAAAAAGTATAGACAAATACTGGAAAACATAAAATTTTAGAAATTATTATAGAAATAATGTAATATAATAATTATGTGTTATATAAGATTTTAGTTGATATATTTTGAGTATATAGAAAAGCAACATTGTGGTGACATACAGTTTAAATCAGAGTTAATAACTTTATGCGAATGCGGCGAACCGGTGGTTTATTCAGGAGATAAAATTGCTCCGCCCGGCCGAAATTGGAAAGCTTATTTGCGCGAAGCCCCATTTATTTGGAAATGAAGCACCAGGATTTTCCAAAAAAAAAAAAAAAACGGATTTACACATTGTTTCCCAATAATAATGCGGTGCGACCGAAATCGGAGGAATAAAATAACAGTGAAACAATGCGAATAAGATTAACACCGAAAAAAAAATGTGGATGGGTTGCGAAGAGAATTATAACAGAAACGAAATAATAAATACACACTTCGCACGGATGCTGGGTCTACGTTAACCGGTGGTTATTAATTACGTTCGTTCCGCGAGATAAAACGCCATTAGAAATATGAGCGTTTTGGGAGAACATAGTTTAATGAGTTCGTTATCCTTCGTATACTTGCTTGCCGTTGCTCACATACGTGGTCAGGCAAAAAACAATTAAATAAACCGGTCATTTGAGCTCTCCAGAGATAACGAACTCGTTAATTCTCATTTGCCAAAGCCATTTCCGTTACTTCATAATTGGGGAAACTCGGGGAACAAATGGATCTCCTACCTCCTGAGGGCGGTATTTCACTAATGCTTCGAAAACTTCCATTCGTCCTTCGTCCGTTCCAATTTTTTTTGCGTGTAAATTTTACGTTTGGAACGATTATTAATGGATGGAAGATTCGTCCCTGTTTTAAATTGTTTGTTTTAATTGCTATGGTCACAAGTGCGTCTCCAAAGGACGAGCAGGACTCTTGCAAAGTTAAGTAACTCTCGTGATTAATACCATCCGGCTGATGGACGTCCCACATTTGCTCCTCCGCTTATTGTTATTTATTATTACCGCTATGACCTACATATTCCAAATCCCGAATGCAACTTCGACTAATTAATACCGAACATGATGATTTAATTTTAGTATAAAATTTTCAAACTATCAGGAATCACAGAGCTTAACAAATTATAATTTACGCTAGATGAAATTGTATTACGAATATATGGGTGCAGCGAAACCACAATTATGTAATATTAATATCCGCTTTGCAACTACGAAAATTTCAAACTTTATATATTAATACATTAAATAAATTAAACAACTTTATCATAACAATATCAATACTTTCTATCTTCATATTTAAAATTAGTCCTTTTCAATAAAATAAATTTTGAATAAAATGAGTAATTCTTATTATTTTTTTTTAATATGTAGTAATCAATTAGAATTAGTATAATATAACGTATATTTGTGTTTGTAGTATTTGCTCCACTACAGATAATGTTAAAAGTTAACGTGAATCAGGTAGCTAGTAATAAACTTCAATAGTTTAAGCTGAAGAAGAATCTATTTCATATATTTTTTTAATATTTTATTATTTAAATTCAAATAAAAAAATATAATTTTAGAAGCAACTAATTATTATATTGTTTCGTCAATTTAAAAAATAAATATGTTTATATGTTGTGTGGAAGTATCGAAAAAACATAATGTTGAACGTCAATTTCAGACAATTTAAAATCTTAATAAAAGAGTAAAATAAGTCAACTAAAATAATCATCTTGTCTGCCCAATAGTCGTTTTTTACTACTAACACCTTGCTTTTTTTAAAAATTTCTAGCAAAAATGAAAAAGTATTTCAGAAAAAATATTTCCAAACTGTATGTTACGTAACGTTATAAATATTAAAACTAAAGAAGTAGAATTGCTGTGGAGATATTGCTGGGGGCTCTTGAGTGAGAGATGGGGTAGTTGGTAGTGGAAGAAGCTTTGAGAAAGTGAGAAGAGGTAGACTTGGCAGTTCTGTGATGCTCACTCAGGAGGAGAATGAGAGGAAAATTCCGGAGTTAGTTCTCCAAGGATGCGTGGGTTCTTGAACAGAGTCAATGGAAAAGTATAGAGTTCTTCATGTCTTGAACTGAAAGAGGCCTCTAAGACCTTCAGAAGTCAATAAAACTACACACTGCCTAACTTTAAAAAATAAAGCATCTTTGGAATAACGCCTTTTCAAAGTTGAAAATTCGTTCTTATTAAATTTCATTAGCTCAGTAAAGGCATAGCTCTTATAAAATTTGTAAATATAAATAAATAAATATATCTGAATACTAAAAAATCAAAATTTTGTTGAACTTTCTTAAATTTTTTGGTTTTTATCACAGACGTAATAGAAAAATTTCATTATTTAAAATGATACTCTTCCTTCTTTCAAAGTTTATCACATATATAAAAAAAACCTTTCCACGATGATTTATTAAAAGAAACATATTTGAGCTGTTCAAATTGCTTTTTGAATATTTTTCTAACAAACGTGAGATTAAGTCACAAAAAGAATGCTTGCAATTTCAAAAGACGTAAAAACTCAGTTGAAAAGTGAAAAAAAAAATGGAAATATTTATAAAGTTGTGTGATAGAAAATAAATTTTAAGCCCTTTTTCTCTGAAGTAAAATCAAAGATCTTATAATATTTATTACAGATAATGGAAAAATTGTATTATTTAATATTAGAGCTGCAGAGAAAATACATAGGGTTCTACTAAGCCTATGGTAAAATATAAAGATTGCTGATTTTAAAATTTAAATGAAGAAATTAAACAATATTAAAATTTGGAGCAACAGGAAATTTACAGTTTTAATGATAGCGTCTATAAACTCATATAAAGCTAAACTAGTTTAGTGGATATCTACAACTGAAGTAATTTGTACATTTCCCAAATATGAAAAAGAAAATTTTAATAAAAGCAATTTCAACAGTAAATAAATGCAAATATTCTAGAGTTTCTTAAAGTAAGGACTGTAAAATTTGAACTGGAAATGTTGGATCTTTCGAACAAGATTCTCCCAAAATCCAATGTATCAGATGAGAACTTCCGGAATATAATTGATAGAAGAAAATTTCTATTTACGAAAAAAAGCTAAAAATATAATAGTTTTCAATAATGAATATCATAAAATCATAGTAAAATTAACATCTTGTTAATTGATTAGGAGCAGGAATTTTATCATATTTTTCTTATTGTCAATAAATAATTCCTACTTTTGGGAATCTCACAAAATCTGTAATATCTAGAAGATGCATATGAAAGTTGTATATTTGAGTAATGCAAAGTATTTTAAGTTATTACTGTAACTTTTACCGTTTGGCTGTATAATTGTAAAAGCAATATTTTCACATTTTTAAGGTTTTCTAGAAAACTATAATAGATAGAATTGATCCAAAAGATTCAAATGAAAGCTGAATCTTTGAAGAATGTAACATGTGTTAACTTTTTGTATCATTATAAATTTGGGTATAATTTCTTGAAAACTATAATAAAAGAATATTTTTTGTGAATTGATCTGTTTCTAAGAAATACGCCTTCAAATATCAGGTGATATTGAAAAAATGTGTTAATTAGTTACGTAATTTTATATATTTTTTTTACAGTTTTTGTGTACTTATACAAAGGATAATAAATTGTGTGTTTTTCTTTCAATTTATTAAACGAACTGCGAAAACGGACATTTTTTTAAAATAAATGGATTACAAATAAAATGAATTAGCGTCGAGTTTTATTGCAGCACTTGAAACTAATAAAACCTCCTTGGAATTTGGCACACACTCATTTAGGTCGACGGGGGCGGTTGTTGATTCTGTAAATGATGTATCGGTATACTCTTCCAAGTCGACTTGGGCCACGTCCAAATAGCTGATCGATTCCATACTGCACGTCCAATAATTGCCACACATTTATATCTTCAAAAACTTCAACTGAAATATTACCAGAAAAAAATATTACAGTTTATATTTATTCTTAATTTTCAATAATAATAATCAAGTTTTTACCATTAATAACATGATTTTTCATTAGTTAATGATGTTTTGTATGTTATGTAATAAAGGAGAGGTAAAACTGTTATTGATGGCTGTTATATAACAGTAATGGTAGATGTCAATGATCCATTGATGTTTTGCACTTAGCTTTGATGTACAATGAAAGCGACGTAATAACATATAAAGCGACAATCGGAGCAGAAAAACAACGTGCAACAGTATTGCTGTTCGGATTTAATGGGTTCCCGGTGGGAGAGGCTGTTCGTAACTGCGGAAAACCCATAAATACGGAGCGCGGACGACAGCGAAAAAAAAACAACAACTATGAAATAAAATATATATGAAAGAATGAAAATAAATAGAATGAATATAACAGAAAACCGTGCTGCGAGTCGCAGGTCACGTACGTGTAAGAAGTAATAAAAAAATAAAAATCACTAAACCCTTATTTCTTTATTTTTTTTTGGATATGGTGGAGGCGCCGGGTTTTGTAAGTATTATAAACGTGTTAATAAACCTATTTCTTTTTAACTAATGTTTGTGTGTTTTTTATTCTTTTGGGGTTTTCTTTTTAAAAAAAAATGGACACGAATGATGAAAGATCCACAATTTCCTATTTTCCATACCGTGTGCGGCCCAGCACGTTTCCACCATTTTTATTCAGATTAGTTTCTGGCCTAGAAAAACTCATAAAGTAGGATTTGCGCAGATGAAAAATTCTATTCATATCCCTTCTCTTTTCATTGAAAAATTGCTATTTAGAGAGACGAAAGGGAAAAAAGGGACAAATAAAAAGGGGCGCAAAAAGAAGCTGAAAGATCAATCTGGAAAACTCTTCCATTGAGACAGTTCATTCAATGAGCAAACTAATTTATTTATTCGAAAGTATGCGATTTTGAGCGATAATATTGAAATCAGTTTATTTCATCTTTTAATCATTTTTATATTAGACGAAATAATGAAATATTTGTGCTCATTATTTAGTTTTATTAATTATTTAAAATTTTATCAATTTTATAAATTCTAATTTTATCAATTTTATTACTAATTGAATTCTATTTTAATTCTAGACTAAGTAACAAAAATCTTGAAATAATTAACCAGATTTTAGCGGTTTTCAATATAACTTTCAATGAAATTTCATTTTTGAACGTGTTTATCTTTCATGGCTGAAAATTAATCAATGATCCAGTTTATAGGAAAAAAAAATGTAAAATAATTAGCAGGTTTTTCAATTTTTAATTTAAATGTATGAACCTTTGCAATATTCATCAATATCGGTTTATTTTTTCTCTAGTTTATAGGAAAAAAAATATATATAATAATTAACCGGTTTTTCAGTCTACAATTTTAAATTTTTGAACGTTTCTTTCATAATATCCTAAAAATAAATACACGATGGTCTAGTTCATATTATCAACATTTAATATCGAATTTAAGGAAAATTTAATCCACGCAATTTTCAATATAATTTTCCATGAAATTTCATTTTTACTCTTTTCTTTTATTAAATATTATCTTAAGTTTGAATGAACAATTTTCCAGTTTATTTAACCGGTTCTTTCGATCCCTAATTTCAATTTCCTTGTAATTAAATTTATAATTGTTTCTTTCTTAGTATAGTCAAAATAAATACAGAATGGTTCAGTTCATAAAATAAAAAAATACAAAATACCGGTTTTTTCAGTCCGTTTTTTTATATCATAAATGTAATTACAAAATAGTCCAAATTTTATAAATTAGCAGTTTTTCATTAAATTTCATTTATCAATATTTCTATCGTTTTATGGTAAATGTGAACACATTATAGTTTATAGTTTATAGCTACAAAATAATTAAATAAACTGTTTTTTTTTTCGATTCTAAACATAAATTTCTTTCTTTTTATCATAAATATAAATTTATAATTTATACGTAAAATAATTAAACAAATTAAATTTATTTTAGTTTTAGACCAATTTATAGGATGAAACTTTGTGAAATACCGATTTCTTTATTTCTCAATTTCAATTTATGAATATTTTGTATCTAAAATGTAAATACACAATAGTTTCGATCATAGGAAACACATATTTAATATTTTTAACCGGTTTGTAATAGAACATTTTATGAAATTTCATTTTTTAACATCAATTTTCTTTCTCCAGTTTGTAGGAAAATAATTTGTATAATTAATTAACCGGTTTTTTCAGTCTTCAATTTCAGTTTATGAAAGTTTTTCTGTACACAATAATCCAGATTATAAAAAAACATATTCAATATAATTAACCTGTTTTTAGCTGTTTTGAATACAACTTTCCGTGAAATTTCATGTTTAAACTTTTCTATTTTAAGAACAATGGTCCAAATTATAGAAACAAATATTGTAATTTAATTAACCAGTTTTTAATTAAAATTTATGAACGTTTCTTTATTTGTATCATAACTTATATAGTCCATATTGTTAAAGTTTTTGGTTTTTTATAATCAATTTTTATAAAATTAATTAATTTCATACAAAAATTAACATAATTAAATGGTTCTCAATATAATTTTCTATAAAATTTAATATTTGAACTTTTTTTTTCTTGCTTTTGTAGGCAAAAAAATTTAAAATAATTATCCGGTTTTCTCACAAATAAATTTAAATTAATTAACGTTTTTTTCTTTGTATCATAAATGTAAATAAATAATAATTCATGTAATAGAAATTAGCGATTTTTCAATGTAAGTTTCCATTAAATTTAATATATAAACATTTTTATGTAAGTCCTGAATTTAAATTTATAAACGTTTATTTCTTTGTATCATAAATGTAAATAAATAATAATTCATGTAATAGAAATTAGCGATTTTTCAATGTAAATTTTAATGAAATTTTTGTCTTTTTTGTAAATGTAAATACTGAACCAATGAGCTCATAGCTACAAAAAAAATGTAAATTAATGAACTTTTCTTTCTTCATATCGTAAATGTAAATACACAATAGTCCAGATAATTAAATTTAGCGGATTTTCAATGTAATTTTTTATGAAATTTCTATATTTGTATCGTAAATGTAAGCACAAAATGGTTCAGTTCATAGTAACAAAAAAATAAATTAATTAACAGTTTTTTTCGTTACTAAATGTAAATTTATGAACGTTTGTTTCCTTGTATCGTAAATGAAAATACACAATAGTCCAGATGATCCTGAAATAATTAACCGGTTTTTATCGGTTCTCAATTTAAATTCCCATGAATGATATTATTCCCGTTGCACTGAATAAAAAAAGTCGGAATGGAATAAAATTCGTAGTAAACGCAGGCGGTTACGAAACAAAAGAGAAAATAAAAGAAAGCCGTGGCTACACAATTAAAACGCTGTGCATCTATTAAGCGATCTGGATGCAATTTAGTTCAGAATTTAATTTAAAATTGCGCCGACGTCGGAACAGAAAAAAAAAATAGAGAAAACAACAACGAGCGGTGGAAAAGAGAAGAACAACAAACGCGAAAATAAATAATCAACGGACAAAAAAAAAACGCGAATGCAGCAGCAGCAACAAGAGCTGCAACAACAACAACAACAACAACGGTAAGGACGAAAATGAATATAAAAAAGGAATAGAGAGGACGAACAAATGGAATAACACGAGAGGAATTGCAGAGTGTATGGGAGAAAGGCCAGTGCAGAAATAAAACTCTAATTACTGAAAAACAGGACTCCATTGCTCCCCAAACCTCATCTCATTCGATCGCAACGTTTCTCTCTTCTATTTGTGTTTATCTCACTCTAGCTCTCTCTCTCGCTCTCTATCGCTAAACCCGCGCGATAAGTCCACCTTTATTTTCGCTGTTTGTTGCCCGTTTGTATTTAATGGAAAAACAATGGTCCGACACACATACAGCATCGTTAGTGCAGATGGAAAGGGCGAAAGGGTGAAATAGCTGGAGATAGAAGGGGTTGCTGGAAATGCATAGAGAAAGAGAGAAAGGAAACTAGTATTGCAGCGTTCGTGATTGGCTTTATACCCGTTCGGAATAGAACAAAAGGTTCAATGTAGTGAATAATACTGGGGAATGACATCCTGTTGCAATATTTAACTTTTGAGCTCTCTCTCCTCCAATATATATAGAGATACAGCGTACGCCTCTATTGGGATTACTAATAAGCCAAGTCTGTCGATGCGATTCCAAATGGAAGTGATAAAATATTGAATAAAAAAAGCAATGCAATTAACACAAAAAAATTGCATGTATAGGGGAAAATCCATTCATGGATGCGTCTGAATCGAATCGTTTCGATTTCGCGACTTTAATTAAAACATTTTTTAATTGTTTCCCCGCGATAACAACAGATGCTCAATTGCAGTGCAGAAAAAGTATGAGGCTTTTAATTATTTTTTTTACACGTTTTCAATCACTTCAGAAAAATATGCAATAATTACGTACATTCATTACTTAATTTCAATACATAGTCATTATTTTTTTGTTTCTAACTAACTGAATAATAATTCAATTTTTTTGAATTAATTTTAAAATGTTTAAAAAAAAATCTGATGTATTTATGTACTTTTTCACAATAAAGTAATTGAAGTTTTGTTTTTATCTACAATTATATAAGTTATTAATTTATTTAAAAAAATAATAATTCAGTTTTCTTAAATTAATTTTGGTATGTTTAAAAATCGTTTCCTAATGTTTTTATGGGATAATTACGTAGTTTTATTTCATATATAATAAACATTGAATTAAAGAATAACATATTTTTGCAAAAGAAGAAATTTCTATTTTTGGTTCTAAATTAGAATAAATTCTGCTTAAATGAAAATCTATACAGAAATGTATAGAAAATGTAGTAGAAATATTATTTCTTAATTTTTATTTAAATTTATTTAAAAAACATATTTTAAAAAACATTAAATTTTTCTTATTACAGAAATTTTATTGCAAATAAATATGATTAAACATTCGCAGCTGCAGATGCGAATCGCGCGTTTTGGTATATCTAGTTTTTATAGTTTTAGAACCGCTCGTGCCGCAATCGGGCATTTTCGTAACATTATTGTAATGAACACCTGCATCGATAAGTCATATTTTTATGAGGCGAATTTATAAAAATCTTTCAATGATTGCATTTCAAATTTATCTAAGATAAAAATGATAAATAAAAACAAAGAAAATGTGATTTACTTATTATTATTTCAATTTATCAAGTAATAACATTTTATTTAATTTAAATATGAATATAATTATATTTAATCATTGAATTATTTAACTTTTTTTTATATATCTTTTTTCTATATAAAAGTAAATATTCTAGAGGAAAATCACTCACAATTTTGAATTAAATGATATAAATTTTAATTTCAATTCATGAATTGCATATCTAACAATATTGTATAAAGCATTCGCACTATTTGAGAAAATTTCACATTTGCTTAATTAATAATAAATAAAATTGGTTTTCGAATAATTTTCGATTATGTTGTAATTTTATTGCACATAAATGTGATTAAAAATTCACATGGGCTGCAGCTGCGATTCTCAAACGTTAAACCAAGCCTTATTTGGACACGAATTGTCCGCGCAGCGATGAATCATGGCTGCAGCTGCGATTCTCAAACGTTTAACTTCGCAGGAGCACGAAGTGAATCGCGTGTTTTCGTAATGAACACCTGCATAGATAAGAAATATTTTTATAACGCAATTTCTTGGACATTCTCATAAATAAAAACGTACATAACATTTTATTTAGTAAATTTCCTTTAAATATAAATATTATAATATTTGATTATTGAATTATTTAAAAATGATAAAGAATGTCTTTTTGTGTAAATTTTAAAAAAGCACATGTATTTTAAATACAAAATTTATATTTTAAATTAAAAAAATGCTAAAACCTATACTTTTTTTATTCTTAAAAGCATTATTACTTGTAGTTTTTCATAATAGTTTAATTCATTTATAAAGTGTTTAAAGAAAGTATATTAAGAATTATTTTATTAATTGCTAGTAAAAAAAATTACGCACAAAATATACAAATTATTTTACTAAATTCGCTTTTATAATTGTTCGAAGTATTTTATATTTTTAATATAACAGAAATTTTATTACAAATAAATGTGATTAAAAATTTCCAATCGTTTTCGTAATGAACAACTGCGTAGATAAGAAATTTTTTTATTTTCCAATTTTTGCATTTACATTTCTCTAAGAGTAAAAATAATAAATAAAAACGTGCAAAATGTGATTTAGCTTTAATTCAAAGTAACAACATTTCAGTTTGCAAATTTTATTTAAATATGAATATTAATAATAATAACATCATTTATTGGCCAGTATACAATAAAAAATATAAAAATACAAGGAAAATAAATGTAACTCTGAAAAACAAAAATAATTAAGAAAAAAAAAATATATATAAAAAAACAAAAATTAATTCTATATAATATATATCTGACCAAGGTTTATCTGCTTAAAAATTATTATAAATTCTGGAAAATAATAATGTTTTTTTTGTATATAAAACTCTTTCAAATTAGCAAAAATTTAACAGAATTTTTATTTTTTAGTTAACAAAATGGCATAACAAATGTATTTTTGTTACACGTTTAAAAATTACAAATTCTCGGAAATAAAAATGTATGCAAAATTGTAGTTCAAAAACCTTTATTGTAATTTTGAATACCTGCGTAGATAAGAGATATTTATTGTTATATTTTTATATTATTGAATTGTTTAATAATATAAAAATTATTACAAATGTATTTTTTTATATATAAAAGAATTTCATAGTTGCAAAAATAAAGTTTCTATTTTAAAACAACAAAATACGTATTTTTTTATTTTATCACTAAAAGTTTCTTTATTTGCAGTTTTACATATCAAAAATTATTTTCTTAAGTGCTATTAATAAATATATGCACAAAATATTTATTTTTAGTTAGTTTTCTATAGCAATAACTATGAGTGTGTAGTCGGTATAGTAATGAGTTTTGTAGTAATGAATTGCGAAGAATTGAAACGTTTTTTTGGGGATGATGTTGCTACCCCAATTCTGAGGAATAATGCGATCGGCTTGTGAATCGGTGCGATTGAATCGGGGAGAGCGGGCGGCTATCGGTGGCGATTTCATTATGCAATGCGTGGGTGGAAAGGCACGGCCGTATTGTAAATGGGAATGGATTTTGGAGGGAGGATTCACGCACGTTGCACTGATAGTAACTGATCTGCTACATTGAGATTAGGCATCACGCAAAGTGCGCTTCAAGTGCACTGAGTGGTATTGGTGGTATATAGGAAGCTCGGAATGATGATGATGATGATGATGAGATGGATGGTTGGGCAGATAGAGACCAATCGTCTAACCACCAGGTATTCTACATATCTATACACATAAACGGAATCCATACATATAGATTTGCAGTTGCAGCAGCAAATTCGTTTATCCGCGTCGAAACTATTGTGAGTATTTGCACGGCGCTTAATAGAATTAGTGTGCGGCTCACGTAATGAAGTTAATTGCAGTTTGGCGTAAAGGGCATTAACATTAATTAATGCGTTTTTATTGGTGATTACGTCCTAGCGTTGAATCTTCTTTCTCCACGATTCGATGATATCAACATTCCATAAATTACTCCCCCAATTGCACACGCAAACGCGTCCATACTATATAGTATTCCACCACTCGAGCCCACGTATCTGTGCAGTTGTATAGAGTGGTTATATGCAAACTACAGTTTGGTGGCTACACATAATAATATTTACCGTTGCGCGTTGCATAATTTATACGCAACGAATCAAAACTGATTACGCGAATTTAGTGCAATTATTTACTGCTCGTCCGCATTAAGATTTATCGCCTCGTGCATTGTTTATTTGTCAAATGTCGAGTGTGCGGCGCGTTTTAACCGACTGTCGCCCGTTTCAAATATTAATAACACTCGAATCCACCCGCACCCACCTCCAACCCTCTTGTCACGCCCGCTCCCAATACTCACCCTCGCCGACCAAAACACACAAAGCCGGAGCTCCCAGCGCCCCATTTACCTATTCAAATTACACGCTGTAAATCATTTATGTGTAATCGCAATGTACATTAACGCGAAGAGTTAAATACTCCACGAAGAAGAAAACATAACTGCAAATACGTAAATTACATTAGTCAAATAGTCAACTAATCTATCAAATACAAAAAAATCTAATTACAAATCTTAACAAATTCATTAACATTCTAATTCATACATAGAATATTGTAATTTACTGAAACTAATTAGAAATCGAAATAAAACTAGTAAAATTTAATAATTTCAATTTATTTTGTAAATATATAAACTATATAAATATGTAAAACTAATAATTAATTTAAACAATAGTTATATTTTCATTAAAAATGTACTTGCAAGTCACATAAAATAGAAATTACAAATTTTTTTTGCACTTATTTAAATAATATTAAGTAAATATTAATGAGAAAATGTACTTAGATGTTTTATTAAATTTTTTATTTCTTAAATAAAAAATAAACATTACAATCTAATTAAAGAATAATAATTAATTTTTTTTTTTCAATTTTTAACATTAAAAAGTTCTTTCGTAATTTATAACAGGAATTATTAAGATTTATTAAAACGTTTTAACAAAAAAGGATTCAATTTACAGATTATTAAAGAATCGTTATATAAATTGATTTATATTAATATTATAAACTTAAATATAATTAATAGCAATAAAAAATGAGATTACATATTTTTAATTAATTAAATAATATTTGATTAAATAATAAGTTAAATTAATTTTTCTTGAAATAATTTGGAAAGTTTAACATATTAATGTTAAGCTCCATCAAATTTAATTAAACATTTAAAAAATTAATATATCGATTTTTTATAATATATTTAATTGCAACTGTGATTCTCAAACTTTAAATGACACAATAGATAACGCAATTTTTTGAGACATTCTCGTAAATAAATAAAAATGTATTTAAATGTATAATTCAAAGTAATAACATTTTATATTGCAAATTTGATTATTAAATTGTTTAATAATTTTATTACAAATTTTAGCAAATACAATATTTTTATGTATATAAAGGAATTTAACATTTGCAAAAATGTAGTATTGTACCTTTAAACGAATCTTTTCTGGTAGTTTTTCAGAATAGTTTAATTTATTTATAAAGTGTTTTAAAAAACTATATTAAGAATTATTTTTTTAATTGCTATTAATAAAATTATGCAAAAATATATAAATTAATATATTATATATTTATAATTTTTCGATGTATTTTTAATGTTTATTGCAAATAAATGTGATTAAAAATTCACATCGTAAACAATTAGTTGCAGCTGTGATTCTCGAACGGTAAACTTGGCCGCACGAAGCGAATCGCGCATTTTCGTAACTTTATTGTAATGAACACCTGCGTAGATAAGAGATATTTTTATGAGGCAATTTTACAGAAATCATACATTTATTGCATTAAAATTTATTTAATAGTAAAAACAATAAATAAAAACATACAAAATATGATTTAGCTTATATTATTTTAATTAATCGTATTGGAATTTAAAGTAATAACATTTTATTTTACAAATTTTATTTAAATATGGATATTATTATATTTGATTATTGAATCGTTTAATAATTTTAAAATTATTACAAATTCTAGCAAATAAAAATGTATAGAATTTCATATTTGCAAAAGAGAATTTCTATTTTTATATTAACATTTTTTAACCATTTTGTGTTTAAATTCATTTAAAAAAAAGTATATTAAAAAATATTTTATTAAATGATATTAATAAAAATTCAGAAATTATTAAATATTTACTAAATATTGGTTTTTATAATTTTTTAAAGTATTTAATTATTATTAATATTATAGAAATTTTATTGCATATAAATTAAACATTCATGTCGTAATGATTCAGCTGCAGTTGATTTATAGTTTTTAGATGTATTTTATTATTTTTAATGTTACAGAAATTTTATTGCAAATAAATTTGATTAAAAATTCACAACCTGATTCGCAATTCCCAAACGTTAAACTTGGCCGCTGTACCTTTATTGTAATGAACACCAATTTTTCGGACATTCTCATAAATAAATAAAAACGTATAAAATGTAATTTAGCTTTACTTATTTCAATTAATTTATTGGAATTTAATGTCATAACATTTTATTGTACAAATTTTATTTAAATATGATTTGAATCGTTTAAAAATAATAAATTTTAATGTCTTTTACGTATATAAAAAAAATTGCAAAAATGTAGTTCAAGAACAGAATTTATATTTATATAATTAATAATAATAATAATAATTAAATTTAACATCAAGACTTAATGACCATAGTTTTTTTTGCGTGTTTTGTAATTTAATTTATTGATTTGAAATTGCAGATTGAATAATAGAAAATAAAGAATATTTGAATGTAAACGATAAAAAAAACGAAAAATACGATATAATTATTAAAAAATCCAGAACAAATTTACGATTAAAATTAGATTTTAGTTATGATTTAATATTAATTTTAATTCTAAGTGATTGTAATAAATTTAATAGATTTTGTTTACTGAAACATTATGGAATTAGATTGTTGGAAAGTTTAGTAAATTAACGTCAACCGTGATCAAATTTAGCAAACGCATCAAAGTATTGTTACGTAATTTGTTGTGAGTTGAAGTTATACGGTTTTCGAATTGCAGGTAGGAAAAAAAAATAACATACAAAGTTACGAAGTGATCAAAGGGAGTGGAGGAAATTGTAGCAGAAGCATGATTAAAAATAAGCGAGCGAAATGAATGAAATTCATAACAAATGTAAATATCGTGCAACCTCGTTGAAGGGACTCGAAAATTTTGAAACGTGAATATATAATTACGCGGCAGACGTGTTTAATTTGTAAGCAGCGTTTTCCCTCGCTGCGAAAACCTCCCTACCACCCCCTTCGTGCAGAACCCAACCATCTCTCTCTCTAACACTCTTCTGGCAGAATGCGACCGCCTGCATAACTGAATCCACGATTGTATTTGTATTTAAAATTAGATTTCGCGGTGGCGAATTTAATGCGCCGCCGTCCGGCGAAAAACGGATTCCGGAAAACGCGTCTAAATTTGTTATACCACCATCGGATTAAAACGCGACAACAGCATACAAAAACACACATAAAAAAAAAACTTGAATAAACTAGATAGATTCTTCTGTAAATAGAAAATTATTGCAACTAGAAGTGCTAGAGTACGATTTATTTATTGCGTTAAAACGCAACAATTTTTTCTTCCATCTGTAAAAATGTAGTTTTAATATTCAAATATTCATTTTAAACAAGAGAATTGTATCAAAAAAGTACACAGAACTTTGAAATAAAAAAAATCATGTATAATATAGATGTGTTTTCGTTTATCTGCCAATCTGCTTTAAAATAATAAAATTGCATCAAAAATAGTACACAAAACTTATAAAATGAACAAATATAATGGAGAATTATTTTAACTGGAAGATGAGTTTTCGTCCATCTGTCAGAATAATTGTTATATGATTGTAGTGCTTTTAAAAATAGGATAATTGCATCCAAAAAGGTATACAAAATGAAGAAAATGAAATGCTAGTACATTATAAATGATTATTCGGAATATGTTTTTTCTTCCATCTGCAATTTTATAGACAAAAATGAACACAAAACTTTAACACAAAATTTTAATGTATTTACCTGAATGTGAATATACTTCTTTAAAATAGGAAAATTTTATCAACAACTTTTAACACAAAATTTATAAAATATACAAGTATATTTTGGAAAATGATTATAACTGAAAAATGTGTTTTTGTCCATTTCTGATTGCTCTGTTAAACTGAACAATTGTATCTAAAAAGGTATAGAAAATCGGAAGATTGATTTTTTTTTTGTCCATGTGCAAAGATGTAGTTTCAGTTATATGAAAATGCGTTAGGATAAGAGCAAATATAAAATGAATCAAACAGGAAGATGTGTTTTCCTTTAACTGCTAGGTTGTAATGTTGAAGGGTGTTTGGAATTTTAGGACCCATCTGCTTTTGGCTTCCGGTTTCGGTCCTGATGCTCGATCATCACAGGCGACGCCTAGGATGCACAATAAATCAGAGAGAGGATAATAGAATGCCGAGGAACAATGGGTCCCTATGTGTGTACGTAATGTAAAATATGTCGTGCTCTCAATTTCTAAGGCGGTGGCGGCAACGGCTGCGGCAATGCTTTTCTACCCATTTTTTTAAATCTCGTGTGCATATTTTTCACGTTCCGAGAGATTTAATCTGCGCGATATTTAGTACGTTATTTTTATATTTATCGCGAGAAAAATGCGGGTTCCCACGCGTCACGTGAATTTCCGCACGGTACGTTACACAATAACGTTAAATAGCCTAATCACGACCACGATTATGTAAACTTGCACATCTTAAATAATTTTTTTTTATAAAAATTTAAATCAATACAAAAATATTTATAAACAACAATAGGAATATATTTTATACACACATTTATTACATAATAAAATTTTAATTAAATTAAAATATTTTTATTTTTTGAGTTAATTTTATCAACTATTATGTTTATTTATTGTTTAGTTTATTTTTTTATTATAATCTAAAAAAAATAAATAAAATTCCGAATATAACAAACTTTACCATTAATTTTATTACTTAACAACTAATATATAAAAATTAAATATCAAATTACGAATTTTCCACAAATCTCTGCGGTATTTATCTTTCACCTACAATAAGCAATCAATGTTGAGAATGTAGTAACTTCACGTTTATTCTTAATACTCCATAACCACATATAATAATTATTTACTCAAATATGAAAAATAAAGATAAAACTATAACCTTTCCAATAAGCCTACATACTTATCTATAGTATTTATCATATTTCTATAATAAATTTTTAAATTTGAGCATTTTTCAAATTATTTTAGTTTTGTTAAATACATTTATTTTCATAAAAAATTTCATAACACTAATATAGAATATTTTAAAATTTCATAAGAATGAAACACTTTTTGTGCATCTTTTTTGATATAAGTTATGTTACGCATTGTTAAATAATTAACAAGAATTTTGACTATTTCCTAATCTTCATATTTAAATTAATTACTTGATTATTAAGAAAATCAATTAAGATTTTTGGATCTAAGTTGTAAATTTATAATTATATTTTTTTTTCATAAATTATATTTTTTTCATTATCTTATAAATAATTTTGCTATAATAAAAAAATGCAATATTTTAATATTTTATTTAATTACTGGACAACTGACAACAATAATTAAAATTTCATATTAGAGATAAAACTATGTACAGTATATTCTACTCTTATATAATAAATTAATAAATATACATATGGTATTCATATTTTTTTCTATAATAAGTTTTTAAGTTTGAGAATAATATTTTTCAAATTATTTCATTTTGTCGCAATTTCTTGAAGAAGAAATTTTAAGATTTTTAAATTTTTGCACATTAACTAAAATAATATAAATTTTAGTATATTTTATAATTTAATCAGAAATAAACACTTTTTGTACATCTTTTGATACAATTTATTTTACGTAATGTTAATTAATTATCAAAAAATTGCGATTTTTAAAATTATGCTTTTTTCTAATAAAACATTAAGTTTAGATTTTGTATTCCAGAAAAACTTTTCCTCTAATAAGAAAATGTAATGTTTCAATATTGTATATCAATTTTTTATTAAAGATAAAACTATGTACTTTATAAAAAATATAAAATCAGATTTGTTACATTTCCTACTAATATGTAATAAATTAATAAAAATACACATCTATAGTATTTATCATTTTTCTATAATAAGTTCTCAAATTTAAGACTTTAATTTGTCTTGTAAATTCTCCGAAAAGTAAGTTAAATAATTTTTTCAATTTTCACACTTGAAATCTGAAAAGTTATAAAAGTTAGTACATTTTATAAATTCATCATAATGAAACACTTTTTCTGCATCGTTTGATATAATTTATTTTACATATTATTAATTAATTAATAAGAATTTCTAAATTTTATTATTTCCTAATCTTTAAATTAATTACTAGACTATTACTAGAAAAAAATATGGTTTTTCCAATAAGGTTTAGAATTTTTATCCTATAAATATTTTTTCTGTAATAAGAAAATGCAATGGTTTTAATATTGTATTTAATTACTAGACAACTATGAAATTCATACTAAATATACATACAGTTATGTAGGATTAATAAAGTTAAATTTTGTTGTGTCCCGGAATTTAAAAAATCTGGATATATCATTGTAAAATTTTAGATATTAAATATTATATTCTTAAGTTAATATATTATATAATTCAATATTTTTATGAAGAAATTAACTAGACAAATTTTGATCTCATTAGTTTTCTGTCGAGTTACCAACTAAGACTAAACTGTATTATATAAAAATATATTGATTTTAAAAAGTGAATAAGTGGCAAAAAAAATAATCTATTGGTTTAAAGGTTGATAAATCTTATGATTTAAAAGGAGATGTCTTTTATTGTGCGAATTATGCTTATGGTGGTGTCAAAAAATAGTTAAAACTCTATGTGAGCTTCTAAACTATAACTTAAAAAGAATATTGATAAATAGGAGTTGGGTACAAGTATATATATTTGATGGTTACGTAAACTATGCGTTTTAATAATTAAGAAAGAAGTTGTAACGAATATACGAAAGTTAATTGATAATAATTTTATCTCAACTCTTCATTAAAATAATGATTGAACTATTTTATGTAGTATTTCCTAGGTTTTTTAGCAAATTTACTAATTTTAACTTTTCGACTTTTTGTAATTGCGTTTGGAATGTAACCATTGACTTAATAACCGAAAAGCAATATCCGGGAATTAGGAAAATAAACGAACGGGAAACGAAGTAATGCAAATAAAAAATGTGGGGTGGATTCGGTAATCCGAAAATTCGCGAAATTAGTTCGCATCGACATACGTGCGATTGCATTATCAAGGATCGGACGTCGGAATTAAAAATTGATTCGAAACTAATCCTGCGGGGGCATTATCGGGCGAATACACAGCGATTACGTAATCGGGTGCACTTTTCCCCTTTTTTGCGAAGCATCGCTTCTTCCGGTTGTTCGTGCCGCCGTTTCATTACCATTTCCATACGTTTATTTATTGCCTCGACATTATAACATTTCAGTTGAGAAAAAAAAATGTATATGAAAAATTGTAAGGAGCAAAACGCATGCATCGGGATTAATTGCATGCGGTTCGAGCATAAATTGTGCAACTTTGGCCTACATATAAAATATGAGAAAAATAATAATGCGGAAAATGTAATATTTGCATGTTGTGCTCTTGAAGTGGCCTCAACGTTAAGTTTTTTTTCTCCTTCAATGCTTTTTTTTTCTTCTTGTTTCGTCGCTTGTTGTTATTTTTGGGACGTTGATGGAGCCGTTAAAACTTTGCGGAAACAATTTCGGAATTTCGCTAAGTGAAAAGTGAGAGGAAACGAAATTATGGATGAAAATATCCGCGATGCACGGAGGGTTTTTGGGTGGAGGAGTGAGTAAATGTTGGACCGGATTCTGGCGTGGCGCGGTGATAAATTGTGTTTTTGTTTAGATTAATTCGAGCTCGGCTCGGTAAATTGCGCGTGAACTGCGAGTGGAAGAGATCGGCTTTGTTAGTTTTCAATTCTATTTGAGTTATAAAGACAATGCAACAACACCCACACGCTCATCATCCCATCTCCGTCCTACAAAAAGCTCCACTTTTTTTCTTTTCATTCGATTTTGTTCCAAAGATTTACGGCTTTTGAAACAGAATTATTTTGCAATTGAAATCCTCTAATCGCAGATGGTGGATGCGCCGGGATATTATTTTTTCAGAATCATTTCTTTCTTCAACTAATTTAAATAAAATGATACTGATTTATCTTTATTTATAAAAAAACTTAAAAATTATATAAAAAATAATACAATATGTTTATTATTTACAGAAAACATTGACTAGACTAAAATGTTGATACGCCGGGATAGTATTTTTCAGGATCAATTCTTTCTTCAACTAATTTAAATAGAAAGATACTGATTCATCATTATTTATAAATTACTGAAAAATTATATAAAAAATAACCAAAAATAATACAATTAAATATAATATTTACAGTAAACATTGATTAGACTAAATGTGCAATAAAATTTATTAAAGTTCCAATAAGTATGCAAACTTTTGAAATAGTATTATTTTGCAATTGAAATACACTAATCACAGATGGTGGATGCGCCGGGATATTATATTTTTCAGGATCATTTCTTTCTTTAACTAATTTTGAATAAAATAATAGTGAATAATTAATAATTAAATAACACAACACAATTAAATATAATATATACTGAAAATATTAACTAAATTAAATTATATGAAAATTTTTGTAAGGAACATAAAGTTATGGCATTAGTTTTTGAGATACAAAGCGATTTTTTAATCACAGAATTTGTACTAATTGGATAAAAAATACCTTGTATTTTTTCATTTCACATTTAAAACTTTTCAAACAGACCCATGCAAATTAGGTAAAGTATTTTATTTTCATTTTACAATAATTATATAATTGATATAAGCGCTGGTCAATATTTAATACTAATCATATAATGTAATAAAAAGCAATAAAGTTGCAATTAGGATGCAGATTTTTAAAACAGTATTATTTTGCTATTGAAATTACGCTATTACGCCAGAATATTATTTTTCAGAATCATTTCTTTCTTTAACTGATGTAAATAAAATTGTAATGAAAAAAATATCTATAGAATTTTGGTGAATTATTTTATTTTTAATTTACAATAAAAAATATATGTTTAATCTCATGTCTGCTCAATGTTTAATACTAATAATATAATACATTAAAAAAGTTGATAAAAGTTGCAATAAGTACATAGACTTTCGAAAGAGTATTATTTTGCAATTGCAATTCCCTAATCACAAATAGTGGATGCGCCGGGATATTATTTTTTTGGATCTTTTCTTTCTTTAACTAATGTAAATAAAATGATTCTGATTACTGAAATTACTGAAAAAATATATAAAAAATGACCAAAAATAATATAATTAAATATAATAAATACTGAAAACATTAACTAAATTTTATGAAAGTTTAGAAATGAACACGAAGTTATGGCATCAGTTTTTTGAGTTTCAAAGGGATTATATTTATAGATTATCTTCAGAAAGCTAAAAATGTTATCTTAGATATTGTATCAATTGAAATCAAATGAAAAAAAAAATACTTATAAAACATAGTTGAATTATTCTATTTTTAAATTGCAATAAAAAATATTATATGATTGATATAATTTCTGATCAATGTTTAGTACTAACACCATAATTTATTAAAAAACAATAAGGTTTATGGAAGTTGCAATAAATATGCAGACTTTTAAAACAGTAATATTTTATAATTAAAATTACCTAATCGCAGATTGTGGATGCGCCGGGATATTATTTTTCAGGATAATTTTGTGCTTGAATTCATTTTAATAAAATATTACTGATTCATGATTATTTACAATTTTCTTCAAAATTATATAAAAAATATCCAAAACAATATAATTAAACATAATATACACAAATCATTGAGTTTTTAATCTATAAATATATGAAATTTTTTTAAAGCAACATGAGTTTTTTTAAATAAATTATCTTGAGAAAGGTGAAAAAGCTATTTCATATATTATAACTAAAGACTTGTATCAATTGGATTTAATTTATTTTTAAAACTTATGAAACTGCTTTCCTGTAGAACTCACCCGAAGTATTTTATTTTAATTAAAAAAATATATTTAATTAATTTGTGGTTAATGTTAAGTATTAATAACCAAATTAATTAAAACTTAATAAGATTGATAGAAGTTACAATTAGTATGCAGAATTTTAAAACAGTATTAATTTGGCATTTAATTAATAGCAAATTGTGGATGCGCCGGAGTATTTTTTTTTAAATCATTTCTTGTCTTAAGTAATTTAAATAAAATGTTAATGATTTATTCTTATTTATAAATTACATAAGAAATAACCAAACGTAATACAATTAAACATAAATTTTAACGAAAACATTGACTAGACTAATGAGCAGTTTTTGAGATGTAAAATGTCAGATTTTGTACAAATTTTTTGTATATTTTATCTTTAATTTAAATTAAAAATATTATATGATTATTATAATTTCTGGTCAATGTTCAGTATTAATAACATAATGCATTAAAAAGCAATAAGGTTGATGGAAGTTGCAATTAGTATGGAGACTCAAGATTAATTTCCGACATTTGCCGCGCGAACCTTACGGGTGCTTTTTGCGCGTCCAGAAAGATTAAGTCTTGGGCGTCGGTGACAGGGTTGTTAGCGGTAAGTGGAATGGATGGCCAGAGGCTGGCAGCTATATGCAAACACCGTTCGTTCCACATTAAAGGACCTTCAATGTCTGCGAGTAGCGTGAAGCATAGAGCGAGGCAGGTCTCCAAGTGAACAATAACTTTGGTAGATGAGGGATGAATGATGTTCACCGAAGGACCATTTTTATCGACGACCAAAGAAGATTGATGCCAACTTATAAAAGCGTTGAAGAAGAAAGAAAAAAATAAGTAGGACCAATTAGTGCCGCAGCTTCATTAGCAAGCGAAGATGATGCAATGACGTGCGCAATTAAATCATCGGCAGATGCAGCATTTCGTGAGGGTTGAGGGTGTAGAAGGAGTTTAAGGATGGACACGGATGGTGGTAAATGACAAATGTTTCGGGGATGAAATACTCGTTCCGGACGAAACTGGCCGCAACTTTCCAACTCTAATAATGGGCGATAAAGCAAACAAAGGGCGACGACGACATTAACGAATTAAAACGTCCCAACTAGTTTCATTTGATTCTTTCTTCTGCCTTCTCTCCGCTTTTCTTTCATCCTCGACATATTTTTTCTTTTATCCTTCTTTCTTCATCCACGCTTCGCCGATCTTCTCCGGTTTCCGCAAATTACAGGACATTATTTAATTATGACGAGACATTCCTGTTATCGCATCCCTAATCCTACCATCTCGTCAAGACTTTTGCTTCATTCCTAACTACTTTTTTAAGCTACGCAATTTCCCAAACATAAATATTAAAAGATATTTCACTGCAAATAATAAAGTGCGAAACATTATAGCGCATGCGTTTAAAAACTTTTATGTTTAACCCAATTAACTAACATTCTTCCACTGTAGCTTAAGAAAGCTAAAAAAACACCCCATAATTTATATAGAAAAATCAGATAATATTGTTTACGTAAAAATCTTTGATTTTATAAATTTATTGTTTATTTATACGGTTTCCAATTAGTTTAAAGTACACATATTAATTAGACTAATTAGTAAATTAATTTAATTAGCGTGAAACTCGCGAACAACGATATTAAACATTCAACAAAGTATGTCATTACATAATAGTATACACATATTATTTATTAAACATACAAATTACATAAAATCTTCTATTTTTTTTTCAAATATTTTAAATAAATAAAAAAAATAATGTATAAAACATAATTATGTAAAAGATAAATATACTAATCTAAATTTTATTGGAAAAAATAGGTAAACAAAGTATCTTTCATCTTATTAAGATTTTTTTTTTATATTTATTTTCATTGTTATTTACTCGAATGTTGTAACAACATGAGGATGAGAAGGGAAACGACCCTCTTATTCTTTTTTTTAATTAAAATGACTAAACGGAAGAGGGTACGTTTTTTGTGGAATGAAAAAAAAATGAAGAGTCGCGTATGTTTGTGAGTGCGTCGCTGGAAAGAAATGGAAAAAAAGGAAGCAGGATGCGAGAGGAATTTCGTACATTATTTTTTTGCGGATCCCGTGATGTGTAGTCGTTTTAATGGTCTAGTCGCAGCCCTTCAGATATGCCTTTCATGAAACACTCTTTCTGAATCCGTTTTATCCCCGTCGCACTGGAAGAATCGTCATGTTCAATAACTAAGTGCGATTTGTTGTCTCCGAAAATTCTCCTACTTCAATTGCATTCTGTTTGTACGGATTATTGATTTTTACTTCAAATCTTTGAAGCACTTTAGACGTACACCATTCAATAAGAAAAAAACAATCAATTAAAATAATTGGATTTTTATATACAAAGAAATATTTACTAATTAAAACATAAAATCTAAATATCTTATATAATGAATAATTGTTTGTCAGTTACATGAATATATAAATCCTATAATTTAATGTAAAATCTGAAGTAATTAAATTTCAAACAGAAAAGATATTTTTTTTAACATTTTTATGATTTGCATAAATTCTATAATTCATTGAGTCATAAAGTTTTAAATTAGAATCAATTAAAAATCTTATGTAAAAACTGTTATTCAAATGTATTTAAAAACTATAATTCTAAATTATTGTTAAATTCTCCAAAAATTCTCATACTATTCCTTTGTATAATTCAGATCTTTTAAGCATATTTCAATGAGAAAGAAACAATCAATTAAAATAATTAGATTTTCATATAGATAAAAAATATTCAATAATTAACAAATAAAATCTGTTTTTATATTTTTGTGAATTGCACCAAGAAAGTTTTAAATTAGGGCAAATTCTAGGATAATCACAGACAAAATATTAATTTAAAAAAAATGAATTTCTACAGAATAAATATTAATTTATATTTATATTATAGAATTTGTTGTAATTTATTTATAATGTTTTTAAATTTTTGTTAATAATTAAAATTTTGTTATATTATGATATAATAGTCACATAAAAGCTACATTTTGTAAAATTGCAAATTTGTATCAACGATAGATTATCTTGATTTAATTTTTAATTTTGAAATAAATAATTTTATGGATTTAGATTTTTGGGAATACCTCAAAATCTAGGATTTTTATTACTACATTACTATATATTCATATAAAAGTTGAATTTCTAATGAATAATTGTTTATCAGTTATCTTGTAATTTAATGTAAAATTCAAAGTAACAAAAATTCAACAATAAAATACATTTCTTAACAATTTTATGAATTGCACAAACTTAAACTTTTAATCAATTTAATTTCTTATATATAAACTTCTATAATTCAATACTTTTTCTTCTAAAGTATTTTTCAAGTTTCCTAAAATTCTCAAACTTTAATTTTTATTTCTATTCTTTAGATCTTTGAAGCACTTTAGAGATATACTTTTCAATGATAATCAATTGGATTTTCTTACCAATTTTTTTTACTAATTAACACATAAATTCTTGATTAAACTTACATACGTTTATTCTTTATATTATTAAAAAATGTAATCATTTCAAGGTTTCAAATTTATCATTAACAAATAATTTACTTCCAAAAATAAATAAATTATAAATGTAGCTTTAACAAATACCAATTGTCAAAGTACATAAATTACAATGAAATTATTACTGAAAGAGCTTAGAACAAAGTCGGAAGTCTTTTGAGAGGAATCTCGTTTTCTACTTTGGAAAGAAATCCGAGCAGATTCTTGTACCTACAGAGGAAACATGACGGAATGCATTTTAAACTCGTTTCGCATTCAAGAAATTTTCCTACAATTCCAGAAAAAAATAAAACAAATTAAGTTTAATATTAATTTAAAGAATTCATTGAATGGTAATTTTTGAAATTATAGGTAATGAAAATTTATATAAACGAAACTAATAATTAAAAAATCAATATTTATATTAATTGTGATATAAATAATTGTTATGCAAATTTACTTTAATTCAAAAATATTCATTGTAAAATAAATATAATTTAATTTCGAGAAATTAAATTTTTAGAAGAAATTTTTAGAAATTGTAGAAGATTATAAACACTTATAAAAACAAGATTTATACTGAATAAATTTAGTAGAATTATATATTTGTAGCATAAATAAACATTTTTAAAATAATCAATTTTTAGAACATTGTATTTCATGTTCTTATTTTTTTTGTGAATAACTCAAATTATTGGATAGTTATAAATATTACTAAATATTCATCTGAAAGCTTTACTTTTAAGGAATTTTGGTTACATAATACTTTTTTGTGATTTTTATAAATAAAAATAAAATAGCGTGAATAAAAAATTGTATAAAGAAATCTACTAATTGAAAAAATATTACTAAATATTCACATGACTGTTACATTTCTAAGGAATAAATAATATAATATGAATGGAAATTCTATAAATTATTGTAAAATTTGAAGTAATTCTTGTAAAAAAAACATGGTTTTTTGTATTTATGAATTGTAAAAAAAAAGTTTTAAATTAAGGCAAATTCTTGGATAATTACGGACATAATTGAATGTTTATGTAAAAAAAAATGAATTTATATTAAATAAATGGTATAATATTTCATATGTGTATTATGAACAGAATTTGTGTAATTTATTTTCGAATTAAAAATAATTTTGATCAAAATTATAAAATAATGTCTTAAGATTTTTATCAATAATTCAATTTCAAGAATAAATACGAACATGATTATATACTCACATAAAAGCATACAATTGCATATTTTTATAATGAATAGATTTTCTCAAATTTATTTTTCTTTTTGAAATAATTTTATTTTATGGCTTTGGTATAAAAGTTGTAGTAATTCTGAATTCTATAAATGTCTACTCAATTAATAATCAATAATTTAATATTTGAAGTAATTATATAATTAGTATCAAATTTACAATAATTTAATTTCTAGGATAAAAAATGTGTTTAGATTTTTATAAATAACTCATATTCTCGGGTAGTTACGGATATGAATAAATATTTATATAAAAGCGGAGTTTCTAATCAATGAATATTTTTAGCATTAAAGTTGAAATAATATGTATTAAAAATCTGCTTATATATTTTTATGGATTACACAAATTTTTATATTAAATAAATTGATTATAATTTGATAGTTAAGGAATTTCTTATAATTTGCTATAAAAGTTGAAGTTTTTTTTATTTAAAGTAAGAAAATATCTTGTGTAACATTGAATAAGTTTTGCAAGTGGATGTATTTCGAAATTGAGTCTTGGAATGGAGGGGAAAACTGTGATCAAAAACAATGAAGGCAAAACTTGTGCCGTTGGCGTGTTGCCGTCTCGCACGCTTTCGAGATGTTGATATCCCTTCTTTGATCGCGTCTGCAACGGAATTGCTCATGCACAAAAGGGCACTCCGAAAGGTAGCTTTGGCCAGGTCTCCAAGCTTTCCAATTCCCCAACAATAATTACAGTACTGACTGCGTGACACTCGGAGCGAGCCTCGATTGTGGTGGATGCGTCTGGTGCATGCTAATCGGACCTTGCGGACGATGCAAAAGGGCACTACGCTATAACGCCTCCGCCTTACGTTTTACGACCGCACGCCCTTCATTTTCCCTTCCTAAAGAGACAAGAATATCTTGCGTGTGCGACACAATTCCCTCAAAACACATTTCGTTCGGGAAAAAAAAATTGTCCTTCCAACCCTAAACCATTGTCTCTTCGATTACGTTCTTCTAGTACTAATGCAATTTTCCTCGCATCGTTTGATATCACAATTTTGTACAGAAGAGGAAAAGAAAAACGTTTAATTTATTTACCCTCGGATGAGCAATGCGAAATCAGAAATACACACCTGCCGCATCGTCTAAGCTCGTATCCGCAAGGGTTTTTGGGACGTCAAGGAATAAATAGAAATAAGGAAACGCGCGTGATAAATCACAACAGATGCCGAGACTTCTGGCATGAAATTGCAGAAAATACACACATCACACATCACCGGATACGGCTCGCTTTTCTCGCCGAGAAAACTCTTTAATTATGGAATTCCCATATTGCGTTTTCCTAAAACACTTTAATTATAAATAAACACGCTGCGAGCGAACGGAAACCGTTGATTTATTGCCTGTATTTGAAAACAATTAGCGAGCATTCTGCAAACAGCAATTAACGAGCTTCTAATTTCTATAAACATCTAAATAAGCTTCACTATACTTCAAACATTTATTAATTTATTTGTGTAATATACTATAAAAGTTAAAATAAAGTAATTTCAATTATAAAGAAATAATGTATTTATATTGTATTTAATGTATTTAAATTTCTACTAGAATTCCATTCAAAATAAAGTTTATATTTTTTTTATTAAATTGAAATTTATTTTTGTAACTTACAATAAAATTGAAAGTAAAATAATTTTAATAACAAAAAATTAATATCTTTATATTTTTATAAATTATTACTTTCAAAACATTCATAAACATTTTTATATAATCATATCAAAACTAGAATTTTATTCTAAATAAACTTTATAATTTAATATTAAACACTAACTATTTTTTTTTATATTTGTAATAAAATGTATATTTATTTTTGTAATTTATATTAAAAGTGAAAGAAAAGTAATTTTAATAACAAAAAAATAATGTTTTTATTTTTTATAAATTTATTTTTTTTAAACATATACAAATATTTTTATTTATGCATATCAAAACTAGAATTCCATTTAAAATAAAGTTTATATTAAACACTAACCATTTTTTAAATTCGTAATCAAATTTATATTTATTTTTTTGTAAATTAATTACTTTTTTTTTGAAAATTTTAATAACAAAAAACTATTATTTTTAAATATTTTTATAAATCACTATTTTTGATATAAATATTTGTGAATATCTTAAATATTTTTATATATTTATATCAAATCTAGAATTTTATGCAAAATAAAGTTTATAATTGGTTATTGAACACTAACCATTTTTTTTATATTTTTTAATCAATTTTTTGTTTCCAAAAAGTTTTATTTCTTAGTAAATTACTCAGATTTTAGAATATTTACAAGTACGGTTAAATATTGATACAGAAGTTGAAATTTCATAGAATAAATTCTTCCAATTTTACATTTGTGGTACCGATAGTTTTTCCAGTAATTTATCAAGAAATGCGAAATCTTTCAATTTTTGTGAATTATTCAAATTTTTGAATAATCACAAATAAAATTAAGTCCTGAAAAATGTGGAAGCTAGATATGTGTGGTATTTACAAAATTTCTGTAATTTACTATAAAATGTAAGGATCTTTGAAAAATATACAAAATTACATAAAAAAATATACTACAAACAAATAATTTTAACAATGCTTCATAATTTTTGTAAATGTTTGTTACATAACTTTATAAAAATATGTACAAAAAAAATATAATGCGTAACTGTAGTGTTTCTAGTAATGCAGTTGGGAATTTGCTAAATAATTCCAGCAACGAGTCGGAATTTTAATGCGAAATGAAAACCTCATTTTGAGCGCACTAAAATATACATGGTGTCTGGATGCGCCATCCATTTTCGTAGGCTGTCAGAGCTTTGCAAACGACAACTACAACAGCAGAAACAACAACATACATTTTTACATACAAAAAAAAAGTAATAAAAAAATAAAGAAAGAAAAAAGTGCAATAACAGAAATAAATTAAACCAATCTCAATTAGCAATTGTATTCACAAGAAAATTTTCATTGATTTAAAATTATTAATTTGTTGGATTATGAATGATTTGTTATACATGAACTTAAATAAAGATATTTTTTATTTATTTTGTAATTTGTGAAATACACTATAATTGTTCTATTAATTTATTTTTCTATAGTTTTATGGTACAGATTTAATAGTATAAAATTTGATGCAATAATATTTGAGAGAATAATTTGGATTCAATAATTTTGATCCTATAATTTTGAAAATGCATTCAATAATTTGCATTTTATAGTTTAAACAGAATAATTTGCATTCTATAGTTTTGAAAGAATAATTTCCATTTTACAATTTTTAACGTATAATTTTGCATTCTATAATTTTTAAGGCATAATTTGATGCTATAGTTTAAACAGAATAATTTGCATTGCATAATTTTAAACGTATAATTGTATTGCTATAGATTTGAAAGAATAATTTTCATTTTATAATTTTGTTGCTATAGTTTTGAATGAATCATTTACATTCTACAATTTCGAAGACATAATTTTGATGCTCTAATTTTAAATAAATTGTTATAATACTAAAACTATAGTTTGCAGTAATTTTCAATGCATTTTTGTATGCTAGTATTTTAAAGAAATCATTTGTATTCTATAATTTTGTTGCTATATTTTCGAAGGAATCATTTTCATGCTATCATTTCCTAGTCAGAATTTTATTCTATTTTTGTTTTGATGCTATAGCTTTGATTATATAGTATAGATGCTATAATTTTAATTGTTCTTAAATCATTATTATGATTATACTGTTGTCATTCTATAGTTATGATACTATAGTTTTGAAGGCATATTTTTATTTCTATAATTTTGAAGAAATTAATTATTTTATATAACTTTCATAGCAAAATTTTATTGCTTTAGATTTAAATAAAGATATATGATACTATAGTTTTTATGCAGTATTTTTTAATGTATAATTTTGATGCTATAGTTTTAAAGGAATCATTTACATTCTATATTTTTGAAAGCATAATTTTGATGCATTAGTTTTGAAAGAATTATTTGGATTCTATAATTTCAAAATCATAATTTTAGAGCTTTAGTTTTAAATGTATAGTTATGATACTATAGTTTTCTTATTTTAATACTATAGTTTTGAAGGAATCATTTGCATTCTATATTTTTAAAGGCAAATACCATAGTTTTGGAGGAATCATTTTTTTTAAGACATCATTTTTATACCATAGTTTTGAAGTCATAAATTTAATGATACTATTTTTATTGTAAAGTTATAATATTGTAGTTTTATTGTTACAGTTTTTATACTATAGTCTTTATTATATAGTATAGATACTATAATTTTTAAAGTATTTTTTACCGTTGTGATTTTATAGTTATTATATTACAATTGTGATTCAAAGCATTTTTTGATGCTATAGTTCTGAAATCATAATTTTGATAATAGTGTTGTGATTTTATAGTTGTAATACTTGTGTTTTTTGATTGTATGGCTTTGATTATATAGTTCAGATGCTATAATATAGATGGAATAGTATTGATCTGGTAATGTTACACGTTTATTGGAAATGCTGATAAACCTTTGGCAAATGTGCGTTCGTCCTTTACGTATATTTTTTTGTGTGTCCTCCTTTATCCTCCTGTCCGTGCACATACGCTGTCGCAATAAATCTAATAAATCTGTGTTAAAAGTATGTGTGTATCCGTGCACATCTATACAGCTTAGAGATTTGGTTTGTTCTCGGAGATGCGCCGAAGAATAACAGCTCTGCCGAGGATTAGGTTCATTGCACTGGGATATGAAGTAATAAATTCAGCGCGGCCAGAGAGTGTTTCCTTGCCGAGGGATGAGAGAGCGAGAGAGAATGGCTGAGGAATGAGGTGAAGGGATGGGTCGAAGGGTGTTCGAGGAGGCGAAGGTGACAAGGGATGAGTTAGTGTAGTGGCAGTCGAGAGTCCCATCGTAAAGGTCAGCTGTGGTGTGCTTGACCCGTAATGAAGAGGCGGACTTGTCCAGCCAATCCTTACAATACACGAACCAACACCACCATCTATATCTATATAGTATACACTACAATACACACACATATATATATTGGCCGATGTAAGGAGGACAGACTTTAATAACGTTACAATTCCGCGTGTTCAATATCTGAAATTACAGTGTATATGTGAGAAGGATGTGATCTTCTCTACGTTTTATTCCAATATTAGTACATAAACAATAAGCGGACACGCGAAATGAAATGAATTTATCCCGTGACCTCGTTTTCCAACATTTCAGAGAAATACAAACGTGCATCCGTTGCAGACAGATCGGGATTTATTGCGATTCCAATTTCGCATTCCACCGCCGCAAAACCTCCCAATAAAATTACACCGAACCGAACATTCAACCGTAATTACTTTTCACCTTATCACAAGAAAACAATCATAATTTTAACTATTAACAAAAAAAAATATTATCTCATTAAAAAATATTCTTTCGCTATTTGTTGCAATATGAAAAGTATAGTGCAGCTTCAATTAGTACAGACCGGTTTGAAAATTTCAATACAAACTAAATTTTAATTACGTAATAAAATATAAATACAAAAAATAATTTATAGAATCAAGTCTATTTTTTTGTTCTATTTATTTTGTGTCTAATTTCAAAGAGAACAAAGTATTATTGTAAATATCTCTTGATTTACGAATTATCATTTTACGAATTAATGTATACTCAAAATATATTATAATCTGCTAAAGAAATAGTTTGCAATCTATAAATTTAAACATATAATTGTGATGAAAATTCTATAATTTTGATAGAAAAATTCTTATGCTTTAATTTTAAATAAATAGTTGTTATTCTATAATTATTATGCAGTAATTTTAATTTTAGTTTTGAAAGAATAGTTTTCATTCTATAATTTTAATGCTATAGTTTTAAAGCAATAATTTGCATTCCATATTTTTTCAGAAATAGTTTTGGAAGAATCATTTTTATGCTATAATTTTTTATATTTTTTTTTTTAAATAATATTTCAATACAAACTAAATTTTAGTTAAGCAATAATATTTTGTAATAAATTCAAATATAATTTCTAATATTTTTTTTTTTGCAATAAGTAATGTTTAAATAAACTAATGTTTAATTAATCTAAATAAAAATATTTTCTAAAAAAAATACTAGTATATTATTTATTTATTTACAAGTGAAAAAGTTGCAAAATTTTGTTGTAAATCTATACTCTACCAATATTATCAAAAGTATATGAAAAACTATTTGTTAACTCATTGCAACTACAAAATTAACACAAGTTTAATTATTATAGCAATCATGAAAAAAATAGAACAAATAAATACAAAAGTAACTATCATCTAGAAAATGTCTTCTGAAATGTCTACTGAAATGTCTTTTTAGACTTAACGCAAAAATTTGGGAAAGTATGGCATCTAGGTCTATTCTACAATATAAAGAAAAACTTGCCACTTAATTACTATAAATAACAAAATTGTATCACGAAAGAACAGAATGTTTCATATAAAAATTGAAGATGAATATATGGATTTACATTCATAAAATCGGGGATGTTACAAGAAAAAGTTTTAAGACCTTTACTTTACCTTTCATAGATGGCAACCATAGCTAAAAGTAGAATAACAACGGTTGCAATATTTACTGATGATGCAGAAAGAAATCTTGGCATTAGTAAGATGGAAAGCATTGTGTTGACAGTTTGTATTCGTTTCTGGCTTTTGCTTCAAGTGACGACATAGGTGTTCGTTTCCAGGAATATTACTACTTCAGATGATTAATCGTTTTTGATTTAAATATAGAAGTATTAAAGGAAATTAACTATAAAATAATATCTTGCTAAAAATAGAAAAGAAAATAAGTTAAAAATAGACAAATATAACAAAGAATAATATATTTTTTTGATAATATTTAATTTAATTTATTAATTTCTATTTTATATATACAATTAAGTTTGAATCCTACATTACATGGAAGTCCTCATCTTCATCCATTTCAATTAAATTCAAGCCTTTTAAATTCTCTGCAGACATGACTATAATGTGTCTATAAGGCTTCTCATCGTCTGATCCCTCAGTTTCGTCATTAGATACCAAATATCATTTTCTTCTCACTTGTCCTTTGAATCCTCCCTTTTTAATCTGAAATAGATACTTCTACTCAGGACTTATTCTCCTGTCCAAAGAAAATCATTTTCCTCAAACTTACGTCTAGGTGTTGCATCAGGAGCTGATGGACATCTCTTAGTATAATGTTGGAAAGGAGGAAGTGAATCTCTTGGTTTATCTGGAGTTTCATCAAAACTATTCGTGAAGAATGTAAGAAGTCTTCGAACCTGATTTCTGCTCCAAGTGGCGATATTGGTGTTCGCTTGGTAGTATCGTTGTCTCCAAGAAGAGACCGTCTTCAGGCAGTTGGGAAGACACCACCAACCTGTAGTATTTCCACACGCAACTTGGGCTGGTTCACCTACCAATTTAGGGTAGATCATCTCTTCATTTCGTTTGAGGATTCATGACATTAAAATTGAATGAAAGATTAACTTAACTAATATTTTATTGGGGTGCAATAAATAAAATACAATTGAAGTATCAAAATATCTGCAGGAAAATTTACATAAATTACAAGAATGGCTCGAAACATGCAGAATATCAGTTAATAAATTAAAATCTGTGATAATAAATTCATATTAAAGATAAATCAACAAAAGTCAAATATTTAGTCATGTATCTCAACAAATTGCATACCTAGAAAAATCACATTCAAGCTAAGAGGAAATACTTAGTTATAAAGTTTAGAAAACTCTAATAATTATTAGTGGAGATTAAATTACTATTATGCAAGATAATAATGAAAGTAGTAAGGACGTATAATATCTAATTGTGGGGTGCAGCCAGAAAATTTTCCAAAATTACAAACATTTTTCCTTCTAAAAGTAGTAGAATCATTACAATCAGTAAATAAGTTTGCTTCATATATCATTCTTGGGTAATTTAAAATTTTTATTATTAAATTCCAATAACAAATTTAATTTAGGACTAAGCGAGTTTTCTTGCAATACGTGAATATATTTAAAGATTTAGATCTACAAAATATTGTTTAACAAATGTACTTTAATTCTACGTTTCTGTATTTATGTTATTACTTCTTAAGAAATTAATGGATTGAAGAAAATAAATAACAATTTACATATTTTCTTGAATATAAATGGACTTTTTAACAAGAAAATGAAATTTATTTTCCAATTTTCATCGAACATATAAATTGAATAAATAAAAAAGTATTCCATAAAAAGAAGTAATTACATGATAAATGAGATTAAAAAACGTATGTAAATACTTTTTTTTTTTTGCTTGACTCTCTCGTTACATTATATATTTTTTTGCTTGTTGAATCCTCATCTTTTCGTCCTGCTCGCGCCTAATTAAATTAAAATCTTTGAGTATTATCAAATATTCACCGGAGCACGAGTTATTAATTCGGAAAATATGTACAAAGTTAAATTAGAATTTGCGGTGGTGCGGTAGACGAAGGAGGGAAATGGGTCGAGTTGGAATAAGAAATAAGAGGGTGAAAAGAAGTGAACGAAAAAAAAAAAACAGATAATAAATAAGAAGTTCACTTAATTATTGCGCAATAAAGTTTTCGCTTGATCGATGCGATCTGAAAAAATATTAATTTTTAAAAATGTTTTGCACAGATTTTTTTTTAACACTTTGTTTGTGGATGAAGCGAAGGGCCGAGATCAAAGTTTGCACTTTCGGGGTCTTAAGGACACTCGGTCGACTGGGACGGAGCCAAGAGGGTTTGAAAAAAAACTCTAGAGATAGTGTTTATCCTTTGCAAACGAATATTTAATACTAAATTTTTAGATAACTAAATTTTGTATAGAGTAATACTTTCGTTTAAGACTTCAGCGTTGTATTGAGGTAATGCGTTAATCGAGGTAACGTTAAATGAGGTTTTACTATATTTATTAATATTTTTTTTTTGTTTATTACGAAAACTGGGCTTAAATGGGTGGATGGACCGACAGATGCTGGACGTGTGTGCAAGTTTTAAGCCCGTTTCCTGTGTGAGCATATTCGCTTTCCATCCCTATTATCTCCAGACACTAAAAACGCAACTCTCGCTCGGAAAATGGAAATAGTTGTTTGCCCAAATTAACAACATCTCTTTGTGTTGTAAAACGTTTTTGGCTTTGCTAATGAAACTTCATTTACTTCCATAGCCCCTTAGCAACTTTATGTGCATGCACAAAAACCACCCGCGTAAATAGCGCAAAAAAAACTACAATGTATGCAAGAAGAAACGAGCTGAACGGATGGAGGAGAAAAAAAATAAGACAAGTCGAAATTGCTTTTTTACGTGCAACAATTTTTAATTCCAACCATTTCCAAATAACTCCTTTACTTTGTCTGTGTTTCTTCATATTTTAGTTATAATGCATTTAGCTAGTAAATAGAAATTATTAAATTAATTAAATTTTTGTTAATTTTACAAAACTCTCGTAAATAAAAAAAAATTTTGCCCCAAAAAGAAAGTAGAAATAAATAAAAAAGAAAAAAATAATATTCAGTTAGTATAATGGAATGATGTTGGATGGGACACGGACATAAAAACGGACTCTTTACGACGTGCCCCACTTCGTCTTCGACCTTCCGTTTTCCGGTTTTATTGTTTCGCTTCCGATGCGACCGCCACCCGTTGCGACTTCCGGCATCTCCGTGACCTCTCTTCCCTTTTTCCTCATCCTCCCCGGAGCCCCATACACGATGCTGTCACGTTAAATATATTTTTTTATGTCCGGCAGTTAATGTTCCCTCGAGGTACAGAAAGAAAGTAAGAAAGAGATGGGGGATGGATCGAATCGGAAAGAATCCTACAGGTTTTACGGCCTCAATTCGCATCAATTAATTGATCGCAACAAGATAATCCGATTGTACACAACATTACGGATTATATGCGATTTTATTAATGAAAGCTTTTTTTTGGTCATATTATATAATTTTCTGCTTCAATATTGTATGAAAATTTCAAACCAAACATAATTTAAAGTGGATCTTCGGGCTATTTTTATCCACTAACATTTTTCAGTCAAAATTGATGCAATTTGAATTTTTATACTTACATTTATGAATACCTTTACTGATCGATGTTTACTCTCAAGATCTATCCAGACACTTACAATATTGATACTTTTTGGGATTTTTTTTTTAGTTTTTCTAGAAATATGTCCTATTGCCTATAATATAATCATTTACCACCCTTTACCTGCACATCACTGACCTCAGAATAAAAAATCACCTTTTGTACTTTTATTACTAATAACTTAATGAGATTAATCTATTTTGTTGCTCTTCCACTGTGTGTTTAGTTAAATTCCATTTATTTAGTTTATTATCATTTTGTTAGTTGCAAATTTTTCTAATTATTTGTTTCTATTCATATAGGTTTTAATAAGAAAACCAGAAATAAATTTAATTATTTCCTCTTCATTTGCCAATCTTCTACAAAATAGTTTGTCTCATACTAGTTTATTTTATTTTGAAATAGCAATAGAAGAGATAGATCTTTCTTCATTTTTTCATAATATTTGCTTGATTTGATTCTTTTGAAGTTATTGATCTGATTTTTCATTTTCATGTTATCTGTTGTTAATTTTTTATCATTTCTTGTTGAGTGGTATTTCTATTTCTTGTCATTGAGTCTTTCTTAATTATTGCTTTAATTCTTTGTTTTTTCTTCCGTATTTCCTTAAATATTTGAAAAGTGGTTGAATCGGTTTTGTTCCTTGTCTACCTATCATCACTTATGACCACGATTTCAGTTTCATCAATGAACGAGACGTCATTTAATTCCATTTTTCTTCTATTCCTTTCAGTTCACCAATGTTTTTCTGTTCACAATTTCTTCGTTATATTTAACTCTAACTGTTGCATATTTTCTTGTTTATATTTTTTGTAATTATATTATAATTTTAAATTTATTGCTATTTTTTTCTATGAATTTTTAACATACCAATCGGAAATTTATTATTTCTGCTAATATCATATTTTCTATACTCACCACCATTATTTAAATTATATTATTCTCTTCATATTAGATTCTTAAGTTTCAACATCAATTACAGATATGGTTGAATGAATTTCAAATTTATTATTTTTTACTTCTACTACTCACAATTTGTGTACATTATTTGCGCAAATTTATGTCAATTTCTTATAAATCTTGCTCTAGATAATTCATAATTTATTTATTTTTTGTAATTCTCTCATTATTTGTAAAATGTTACTATTTATGTTTCCTGCATCAGATTTTCGATTTATATGTTAGTATTCTTGAAGATTTTGTAACTTTTTTTTATAAATTTTTCAACATACCAATCGGAAATTTTGTATTTCTACTAATTCCCTATTTTCTATACTTACTGTCATTTTTTTAAAATTATATTACTCTTTACAAGTATTTAATTTACTCTCTTTTTTTGCGCAAATTAATTTCATTTTAGATTCTTAAATTTTTAACATTAATTACAGATATAGTTTCATGAATTACACATTTATTTTTCTACTTCTACTACTCACTACTTGTATACATTATTTGCGCAAATTTATGTCAATTTGGTTTGTGCCATTTCCCATAAGTACGCATTTACTTCTTCCTTGTTTTTGTTTTTGAAATTCTTATAAATCTTGCTCTAGTTTGGTTAAAATTTTCCCTTTTGTAATTTTGTCAGTATTTGTATCAGATTTTCTATTTATATGTTAGTTTTCTTGAAGATTTTATAACATTTTCTATAAATTTTTCAACATTCCAATCATAAATTTATTATTTCTACTAATTCCATATTTTCTATACTCACTGTCATTCTTTAAATTATATTGCTTTTTACAAGTATTTAATTTACTCTCTTTTTTTGCGCAAACTAATCTCATTTTAGATTCTTCGAGTTTTAACATCAATTACAGATATTGTTTAATGAATTACAAATTTATTTTTTCTACTTTTACTACTCACAATCATATACATAATTTGCGCAAATTAATGTCAATTTCTTTTTACTATTTCCCATAAGTATGCATTTACTTTTTCCTTGTTTTTGTCTTTGAACCTCTTATAAAACTTGCTCTAGATTATTCATAATTTATTTTCTTTTTTGTAATTCTTTCATTATTTGTAAAGTATTACTATTTTTATTTCTTGCATCAGATTTTAGATTTATATGTTAGTTTTCTTGAAGATTTTGTAACTTTTTTTTATGATTTTTTTAACATACCAATCAGAAATTTATTATTTCTACTAATTCCATATTTTCTATACTCACTGTCATTCTTTAAATTATATTGCTTTTTACAAATATTTAATTTACTCTCTTTTTTTTGCGCAAACTAAGTTAATTTTAGATTCTTCAAGTTTTAACATCAATTACAGATATTATTTAATGAATTACAAATCTATTTTTTTCTACTTCTACTACTCCTTACAACTTGTTTACATTATTTGCGCAAATTTATGTCAATTTCGTTTTATCATTTCTCATAAGTAAGCATTTACTTCTTCCTTGTTTTTGTGTTTGAACCTCTTATAAAACTTTCTCTAGATTATTCATAATTTATTTACCCTTTTGTAATTATATCATTATTTGCAAAGTGTTTGTATTTCCTGCATCAGATTTTCAGATTTATATGTTAGTTTTCTTGAAAATTTTGTAACTTTTCCTAAGAATTTTTCAACATACCAATTAGAAATTTATTATTTCTACTAATTCCATATTTTCTATACTCATCGTCATTCTTTAAATTATATTACTCTTTACAAATATTTAATTTACTCACTTTTTTGCGTAAACTAATTTCATATTATATTCTTCAAGTTTCAACTACTTCTACTACTCTTCACAATTTGTGTAGATTATTTGCGTAAATTTTTGTTAATTTCGTTTTTACCATTTCCCATAAGTACATATTTATTTTTTCCTTGTTTTTGTCTTTGAACTTCTTATAAATCTTGCTCTAGTTTATTCATAATTTATATTCCCTTTTTTAATTCCATCATTATTTGTAAAGTGTTACTATTTATGTTTTCTCCATCATATTTTTTATTTATATGTTAGTTTTCTTGAAGATTTTGTATTTTTTTCTAAGAATTTTTCAACATAACAATAGGAAACTTATTATTTCAATTAATTTCATATTTTCTATACTCACTGTCATTTCTTAAATTAATTTCATTTTAGATTCTTGGAGTTTAACATCAAATTTATTTTTTTCTACTTCTACTACTCACAATCATATACACTATTTGCGCAAATTTATGTCAATAATGTGTTAACATTTCCCATAAGTACGCATTTACTTCTTCCTTGTTTTTATTTTTGAACCTCTTATAAATATTATTATAAATATCATTATTTGTAAAATTTTACTATTTATGTTTTACCTTGAGTTAGTTTTTCTATATGTTTTACCTTGATTTAGATAAAAAATTTAGTTCCATCATTGGACAAGGTGTCGTTTCCATTCATTTTTATTTTCAGTACTTTTCTATTCTCAATTTATTTTCAATATTTAACTTCATACACTGAAGTAAGTTTATACTTTTTCAGTTCGATATTATCGCTTTTATTTGATTCCATTTGATTATCATAATTTTCTTGTAAAACGCAATCAAAAACAATTTTTCCAAGATAATTAAATTGAGTTAGATTTGCGTGGTATTAGAGATGCACGTTTCGGCTATTATAGTTTGCATAATGTGAGTAGTTTAAGAGGTGACAGATTAAATAGAATAGATAGCGATTGATGGGATCGATTATGATTCGGGATGGAATTTACGTGTATCCAGATTGATGGGTTTGCGAGGATGGGATTCCCCCGAAGGGGATGACATTACGGCGACGTGGACGGATGCGTTATTAGTGTTATTGGTTAATCATTAATAACGTCTCGCATCTTCGGGAAAACGTGTATCGGATTTATTGCATTATTGCGAAGATCATCGTGCCCCTGCGGGGCGCATCTTGAGTGATGACTCCTTGCTGGAAGGGCTTAGCCCTTAGTGTATGTGGGAGATCCCGAAATATATATATATAAGGGAGACGGGCTTTCCTGCAGGCCGTTAGATGTGACAACGGGAGCGTTAAGCCCTTTGCGGAGGGAGATCGGTTGCTGCTCGCAGGATATCATCATCCCTTTTAAAACAAAAGATTACGCTTCTTAACGATGGCGAAGACGACGAGGGCTTCAGATACAAGTGTAATAAGGGCACCGTCTACTCGGAAATAAAATTACAGTGCTTTTTTTTGCGGATTTTATTCTTACTTTTTACCCTCCAGATAAGAAAGTGAGGTGTCTTCAGGATGGCTTCAAATTATTTTACATTATAGGTTTCTCTACTTTTGGAACAAAAAAAAAAGGTTCGCACGTAAAGCGACAACAACCTCCTTAAGCATAAATACCAATTTCCGTTTGATAGTGTCTTCGCGCGTTATTTTTATGAATTTATTTCCGCTGCACAAGGTGTATTCGCCTCCCATAAAAAGGGATCTTTTCTTCTCACTCTCTCTCCTTTCCGTCCCTTCCTGAGGGATGAATTTTATTGTGACAAGAACTTGACTCGTCCCAAGCACCGTAACTTTCGGCAAAGTGCATATACTTTAGTCAATAATAAAACTTTTCAACGTTTGCCGTTTCCTCTCCAATTCTCTCACAGCTTTATATAAATTCGATAACATTTTTACAAAAAAAATAAATAAAGCTTTCCGCAACTTATACTTGAAATATTTTAAATTAATTGTAGATTTTAAATGTGTATTAAATTACTTAAAACAATTATTTTCAATTGCGTAACCTTAATGAAAACATCAGTTAACTTAAAACTGTAAATGTAACCATTAAAAATTATCTCTCCAAAATACGTTTACATCTCGTCTTTTCTCCCCTATTTTATCTTATATAATCCATGAAATCTACTTTCTCGCTATTTCTTTCAACGAAAACAATGAAATTAATTAAATTTGCTGAAATAAATAAGCGCATGCAATTTATACTCTTTCTTCTAATTTTTTTTTTCATTCATTTACAATGATTTAGTGGACTCCTCGGCCCGTGTTTCTTTAACGCAAAAATAACCATCGAACATCGCCCCAAAAGGGAAAAAGGGAGAGGCGTAAGGGAATGAAATAAGAGGAGGAAGCTGTGTCTTTGCCATCCGCCGAAAATTAATTTCTCTTCCATTAATTATTATTCAAATGAGATGAAGAAGTGGGAAGGAGTAGCGAGAGAAGAAACGTCCTTCACTCTGTTTAATTAAAAACCTGATAAGAATTTGTACATCTTTCTTGCCATCATCCTCTCCCTTCGAACAACCCTTCCGCAATTTATGTCATTCTATTTCTCGTCCCTTCCAGTTCGCATTTAACAATTTTCTAAGATTTTTCTATGAATTGGAAATTTATTGTTTTAACTAATTACTCTTTACATGTATAGAATTTACACACTTTATTTGCGCAAATTAATTTCATTTTTGATTCTTCGAGTTTTAACATTAGCAGATTTTTTAAATGAATTTCTATTTTAATTCTACTATTTACAATTTGTATACATTATTTCCAAAAATTTATGCCAATTTCGTTATAAGTACGCATTTAAAAAAAAATATCCAATTTTTATATTTGCGCAAATCTTATTTAATATTATTTATTTTCATTCAAAAATTATTCCATAATTCCACAATTCTTACACATTAATTGCGCAAATTTATGTCAATTTCGATTCTTCCATTTCCAATAAATACTTATTTTATAAATCTTACAATTTTTACAGTAGATTTGCATAAATTTAGTTTTTTTATTTATTTATTATTTCATTCGTCCATAATCTTTACACTATATTTGCGCAATTTTATGTCAATTTTATTCCGTCTATTTCTAATAAGTGTGCATTTTATAAATATTATAATTTTTGCACTAGATTTGTGCAAATCTTGTTATAACGAAATTATTTTATTTCTGTATTTTTCTTTCATTCGAAATGCTTTTCCATAATTCTACAATTTTTACACTATATTTGCGCAATTTTGTGTCAATTTCAATCCATCCATTTCCAATAAGTACGCATTTTATAAATATTATAATTTTTACACTAGATTTGCCCAAATTTTGTTTAAACAAAATTATTTTATTTCTTCATGTTTCTTTCATTCGAAATGCTTTTCCATAATTCTACAATTTTTACACTATATTTGCGCAATTTTGTGTCAATTTCAATCCGTCCATTTGCAATAAGCACGCATTTTATAATTATTATAATTTTTATAATGTAGTTGCGCAATTTTATTTCAATTTTATTCCGTCCATTTCCAATAAGTACGCTTTTTATAAATATTATAATTTTTACACTAGATTTGCGCAAATATTGTTTAGACAAAATTATTTTATTTCTTTTTGTTTCTTTCATTCGAAATGCTTTTCCATAATTCTACAATTTTTACACTATATTTGCGCAATTTTGTGTCAATTTCAATCCGTCCATTTGCAATATGCACGCATTTTATAATTATTATAATTTTTACAATGTAGTTGCGCAATTTTATGTCAATTTTATTCTGTCCATTTTCCAATAAGTACGTATTTTATAAATATCATAATTTTTACACTAGATTTGCGCAAATTTTGTTGAAACAAAATTATTTTATTTCTTTATGTTTCTTTCATTCGAAATACTTTTCCATAATTATACAATTTTTACACTATATTTGCGCAATTTTGTGTCAATTTCGATCCATCCATTTCCAATAAGTACACTTTTTATAAATGTTACAATTTTTACAATAAATTTGCGCAAATCTTATTTGAACTAAATTATTTTATTTATTTATTATTATTATTATCATTTGCAATACTATTGCATAATTCAGCAGTTTTTACCAATAATTTTCGCAATTTTATAAATGTTAAAATTTTTCATTATATATTTTAGAAATTCAAATTAATCTTCAATAAATCTACAATTTTTACATAATTTGCATAAATTAATGTCGATCTTGCCTTTACTCATAAGTAAGAATTTTATAAATTTCACAATTTTACACTATATTTGCAGAAATATTTTATTTTTTCATTTGAAATGCTATTCAATAATAACAAAATTTGTACACATTATTTGTCCAAATTTACGTATTTTATAAATTTCACAACTACACTAAATTTGCGCAAATTTTATTTCAACAAAAATATAACTTATAGAAATTAATTTAAATTTTGTTGCGATTGGATTTTCATGTTAAAAAATATATTTATTACGACTCGTAATTATTTCCAAATTCAAATTAAACTTGGTCCGAATGACGCATTTTAATGCACGAGCCTCCACATAATAGGATTTATTCGGAGCTGCGGCACCGTTTCATTCATTTCGCATCGAATAGTTGCGTAATTTATTTCCCTTTTTTTTTACGAATTAAACGCAGAGTTTAATTAATATTTTTGGATTAATTCCGAACGCAAAAATTATTGCAACCGAGATTGATTACACTAAAATTTATATTACAATCAATTTACTCAAATATTGATCATTTCAGCAACAATATAGTTAAATAATATTTAAATAAATTTATGCAAAATTACGTTATTTTCGCATGCACTTACATGTCCATTATCCTTTCAACGAAAGTGTCCTTTCAATTCGCACGAAACTAGAATTGTACAGCATCCTGACGGATCTGCGTGAATTTTTCACGTATTTTCCGCATTTCCTACATTCCTTCCGGCTCAAAGGGACGGATAAAAGCCTACCTTTCCCATCCCATCTCATCCGGCGCCACTCTTTGCATTACAGTGATCACCATTATGTAAACACAATTTTCGTGTACACACTTGTTTATATAACGCGATAGTGCTTGGTAACTGGTAGTAAGCATGCACGGGAATATATTTATACGATAAATTAACACACACCTTCCATCATCTCCCCTTATTTCGAAGGATAACTCTTACAACGTCTCCTGCGTAAATCGGATCCTTGACCCCATCTAAATCCACTCACCAAACCCAATATTTTGATTAATCATCCGAAGAAAAATAAAAGAGTTAAACGTATCTCTAATCTGCTAAATAAGCAATTTTTATCTAATTGTCGATTTTTTTTATAATAAAACTTAAAACTAATTAAACCCAATTATTTTTATATATTTACGAAACAAAGTTCAATAAATTTTAAGTATTAATTTTCTGAAAATCATAGATTTATTTAAATCAAATATTATATATTTTCGAGATGATTTCATTGAAAATAATTTAATTTAAACGAAACTTAATGCAGGAACTAATAGGAATATAGAAAATTAGATTATCTTATAGAAAATATATAATAAATATAAATTTATTGAAATTATTTATTCGACATAAAATTAGATTATCTAATCTGTTACATAGTCTTTTACATTAATTATTAATTTTACTTGAAATTCTTACTGTTTTAGATCAAACTTTTCTTTTATATAATTTTGAGGTGATTTTATAGAAAATAAATTAATTTAATCAAAAAATAATTAATTATCAATAGTATATAAAATTTGGTTAAATAATAAATAATAATGCAGTAATTAATTGAAATAAAGAAAATTAAATTATCTTACACAAAATATTCATTAAATATGAAAATAATTTGATTTAAGCCAAATTTTATGTAGTATTTAAAAGAAAATTATATTTTTTTTTTATAAAATATTTAATATTTATTTTATTTATTTATTTGATAAGATATAATTAGTGATTTCTTATTAATTAGTTGTAATTAGTTTGTGTGTGTTGATGATGATGATGATGATGATGAAAGAATGCGAGGAATACGTAATTGGGAAGGAGGTGAAGCGAAATGCGCGTTTCTACTTGTTACGACCACTCCCGCCGAAAACCCACCCCCATCTTCTCGGGAGTTCTTAAGACAAAACCTCGGTTTTAATTAAAATGGCTCTTTCTGCCGGAAAGATAATAGAAAACGCGAAACAAAAGTACACACATAATTTTTAATATTTGCCAAATTAGAAAAGGAATTACACTTTCCTGCTTTTCCCTTACTTACTTCCTCATCCCTATCCCGAACCCCTTTTCTTAATTCATTTCTCGCATCATAGTTTTCAACGCAATTTTCGAGTAAACCAATTTTACGTTAAAGTTAAATACAATTAAATTTTTGCTTGGAAAACGCGAAACACGAAAATTGAGATGTAAAAATTAAATTTTTTCTTGTGTAAAGAAATGAAAATTTTTTTGTAGTATTCATAATAAGATTATTATTTAATTATGAAAAAGTTTTATTTGAAATATAAATCTGGGCTGAAAGACTGCAGTCTTTCTGTAATAAAACTGCAAAAACTACTATAAATCTGTTTATTGTAAATATTTTGTAAAAATAACATTACTTGATATGTTTGAAAAAAGGATTTTTCTCATGACTGAATTATGATTTTCTTTTATATTTCAATTAGGTTTTTGGTTAGTTGAAAATATAAGATTTTCGTTATACTAAATAATTTAATTATAAAGTTATATATAAATATTTGGTCTTGTTCAAAGTAACATATTAGTTGTTTTTTAAACTAATATTTGTATTATGTAATAATCTAGTTTTTTTTGTTGTGTAAATTTTTTTATTATGTGAGAATGTACAGTTTTTCTGTTATGCATTGTGATGCATTATTTATCGCTATGGACAGTAATAATTAAGTTAATTTTATTTTCTATCTAAAAACAGAGATTTTGTTATGTTTAACTTATATATAATATAATAATATATAATTTAATTTATATAAAAAATAAGGATTTTTATAAAGTTTTATATAGCATTTTTGTTATGACTACAATAAGATTTTTGTTATGTTTTAATTATGAATTTTCTCTTGTAAAAATAGGTTTTTTTTCTCATGTTTGAAAAATATTTTTTCTCATTATTAAATTATAATTTTGTTACTAAATTTTTAAGTTATGCTCTAATTAGATTATTTTGTTATGTTTAATGTAGAATTTTTACTATTTCGTAAAAAAATAAGTTTTTTTTATACTAAATATTTAAATTTTAAAGTTTTCTAAATAGATTATTTTGTAATTTTTTTTATACAAAATCTAGGGTTTTTGTTATAAAAAAAACTAGAATTTTTATTATGCAAGAAACTAGGGTTTGTGTTATTTATAAAAGTATACTAGTTATGTAAAAGTAGGGATTTGTTATATTGAAATTGTGATTTTATTTGTAGGATTTTTGTTATGATTAAAATATGTTTTTTTTTTGTTGATTTAATTATGATTTTTATTTTTAAAATTAAAGTTTCCTTTTCATATTTGAAAAAGGGAATTTCTCATCATGGAATTACATAATATTTCAATTACCATTTCGTAAAAAAAAATAAGATTTTTTATACTAAAAAATTTAATTTTGAAGTTATGTTTAAAAATAGATTATTTTACATTGGTTAAAATAGCATTTTTCTTATGTAAGAATCTAAGGTTTTCGTTTTGTAAAAAACTGGAATTTTTATTATGTAAGAAAGTAGGGTTTGTGTTATTAATAAAACTAGTTTATTTCTGTTATGTAAGTCAAAATCTATTGGAGAATTGATGTGCAGATGATAATTTATTTATTTTATAAAAATAGTGTATTTTTATAGATATGATTTTTTTTATATTTTAATTAAAATTCAGATTATATGAAAATAAATAAGTTTTTGTTTGTATTAAATAATTTAATTTCAAAGTTATGTTTAAAGTAGATTATTTTGTTACGTTAAAAGTAGTATTTTTATTATGTAAAGATTTAAGGTTTTTGTTATGCAGAGTACCAGGATTTTTCTAAAATTCTAGGGTTTTTGTTATGTAAGAATCTAGGGGATTTTTGCTATCTATAAAAGTAGTTTTTATCTGTTACGTAAGTAAAAATTCATTGGGTATGCATTGTTTATTGGTTTGAAGATGGACGGTTTTTCGCAATCGTTATTTGGCTTCGAGTGTTACGCAATAATGCATGATAACGGTGTTCCGGTCGTTATAGTCGACGATGCGATCGTTCACTTTCACGAAACCGCGGCTGATCGTATTCAAATTGATTCCATTGTACGTCAGATGTAAATTTTTCAGCTGATAGAAACCCTGAAAACACAGAAATATCGCAATATAAATATAGAAATTAATTGAAATAAAAATTTCATATTGAATTATTTTACAAATTCCCAATACTTTTTGATTTATTCTACAAAATTCAATGAGTAAATTTTGATTCAAAAAAAAATGTAATTATATATTTGTTTCGTAGAGTTTAACAAGCTGAGTAATTGCTGAGTGTTTTTGAAATATGTTTCATGATTGTTTGTAGGTGAAATCCCCTAAGGTTCTATTTTTTTTTTATTCTGAAAAAAAAAGGGGTTCACCACCCTCGAAAAAAAATGAACATCCTACACACGCACACAATGGATTTAAATGAACTGCAAAACTTTTTCGCATACACAATTTTTTTTTTAAATAAGAAAAAAATGTAATTAAAAATAATTTTATTTACCGCAGGAATTGGGCAAACCTTCGGTTTCCCCATATTAGCTTTGGTCTGGATTTCGGTCCAAAGACTTCCCATGTATTTATTAGCAACTTTGCACGGGTTTTTCTCCTTGACTCTCATTATTGTCATATATTTCGTACCATCCCTCGACCATTGCACCGTCATATCGCTCTAAAAAAAAGTAAAGAAAATATACTAACTTTATACTTTCTTTGCAATAAGAATTAAAACCATTTGATCTCCTCCAAATTCCTTCCCGAAAGTGAAATTGGCGTACAGAAATTGCTCCTCCCCAGCATTCCTTATAACCACGTCCACCCTATTCGGATTCTTCTCTTGCCCCTTGCACATCTTGATCTCGTTTATATAAAACTTACTGGTTGCATTCACCTGAAAATTATGAATTTCGAACTTGATTAAAGCGCAGCTTCAATTAACGAAAAGCAATAATTGTTCGGGTTCGCAATAACGCCCTAATTGCTAATATCTATTAGCCAACAGCATTGATTGGAAATGCCTACATTTCAATTCGTTTTAAAGAAACACACCGCAATTTATTTCAAATTAAAGGCAGCAATCATTTCTTAATTAGTAATTAATATAATTAATTGTTTAATTAATTATTGAGATTTCATTATAAATTCACTGTTTTAAACGAATCCTGCGGAATACTTAAATCCTCGTTAAGGGTGGTTTCCCTTCCCGAACTTTTCTACCAAATCGATGCTTTTTCGCAGCGAAAGGAAATTACCTGATTTCAACTTTGTTTTAATGAAGATTCCAAATCTTGATTCTTAATTAAATTTAATGTTTTTTTATCATAAAATAGAGAAAATTAGTAAATAATTATAGAAAACTTTATTAAATTTATTTTTTTTTCTATTAGATTTAATGATTTCGTTAAATATATATTAAATTTTGCAGGCAACGTTCGGAATAATTTTAATTAATCGCAGCCGTATTTTGCTTCAAAAATAAACTGGGTTACAGCACATAAATGAATGATTTAGACACGAAATCAATAACTTCACAGAATGAAAACCAACAGAAAAACAACGTTTGATTTCGTAACTTATTTCCTATTTTCGATATTGCTTTTTTAATATAATTGAATAATATTATAATTATTAAATTAATTATTGGTTTTATATTAAGAATGCTCGTATATTTTTATCGATAATAGTGTTTTTTTTAATGTTTTCATTCGAACTAAAACGTTTTTGATGTGAAATGGGGGAAATATATACTCACTAGATAGAAGATGCAGCAAATGTTCAGGAGATAAAACTGAAGTTGTCCCATCATCATCGTTGCTGCTCGATGCTTTTCTAAATGCGAGCGTTTAATGTGTAATGTTTAAATAATATAGGAAGACGCAATCAGCAAAACGGATCTAAATAACAGCTAAACATCAACGTACAAAAAAATAGCAAACACTAATTACTTTCCAAATCGTAAAATAATTATATTCCGGTCATGCGGATAATAATTATCTACTCGTGTTTTGCAAAATTTTGCTCTCTCTAGTATTTTTTAAATCTTTTCTTGTATTATTGATTCAAAGCGATGAAATTTATTAATTTCTGCTATTTTATCAATTAATTATCGTTTCATAATATTCCAATAAATTGCCAATTTTTATTTTAAAAGAAAATTGATTAAAATTATTGTGATGTGAGATAAAAGTTTTGTTGTAAACTTCTGGTAATTAAAGAAAATTTTTTCATAAAATTTGAAACGATTTTTTGTAAATTTCTGTGATTATAATTTATTTAGTTTAATAAAATTTTAAGTCAAAAAAATATTTTTTTATATAATAAATTAAACTACAAAATATCTGTATTTGCAAATAAAAAGAATCGTTACTAAACTTTTGCAAATGTCGAGATTTTGTCAGGAAATATTATTTCTAAATTAATATTTTATAAAATGCATGGAAATGAAATTTTGCTGTAAATTTCTATGCTTATAATTTATTTGTTTTAATAAAAGTTTTAAGTCAAAAAAATATTTTTTGCAAATTTTTTTATTTACTAATTATTTTTTTATTTACTAATGTTTTGCTATTTTTTTTAAACTACTAATTTCTACTTTTATAAAATAATAAATTCCATATTAATTTAATTTATCAAATTTCAAATAAATTATTTATTCAAATTATTCCATAAAATGCGAAGAAATAAAAATTTTGCTATAAAACTTTTGTATTTTTCAAAAAATTTCATACTATTTTTGTAAATATCTGCTTTTATTTTTTTCAGTAAATTTAGTTTCTAAATTATCGATTTATAAAATTCTAAGAAATGATATTATTGTTAGTTCACTAAATTTTATTTCAAGAATTTTTTTTTAAATTATTAATTAATAAAATGAAGAAATTATAATATTTATGTACATTTGTTGTTTCATGAAATGTGAAGGGATGAAACTTTTTTTTCACAATTTTTTTGTTTCTTCAAATTTCTGCTTTTTCTGTATTTGCATATATATATATAACAAATCATGATATTCAAAGGGATGAAATTTTTTTTCTTCCGGTTTCTACGTCGGATCGAGTAAGATCTTTTCGTTTTTACGAGGATGTTACGAAAACCGCACACACGCATTTTTTATACCTATAAACATATGACGCGTAGCTGTCATACTTGGATCGTACGCATGACATGTTTATCAAATGGTCCCAACCGAAAAGAAGACAAGTAGAGAGAAAAAGTACCACAAAAAAAAACTCTAAAGGAAATCATATTTTATTCAGCCCTTGAAGGGCTGGCATTGAAAGAAAGCAAATGCAATTTCCTCGTAACGTACTGATCTCTGACTCCGCATTGAATATACATATATATGTCTGTATGCATGTGCGGATGTGGAAGCAAGTAAAGGGAAAGAGAAGGAGAAGTAGACGAAGGAACGTGTTGGAAAAGAGGAAATTCCTTTTGCGCGCCGAAGACATCATTGATATGCCGAGGACCATTTTGTCGTTTCCATGGCATTTACACGCTTCAATTAATTTCCGGATGGAATCGACGATCGCATAATAGAAAGTGCTGTGCTGCTTTCTGACTTCTTCACATCTTTTTTCTTGTAAAATTTATTAGGTGCAATTTCTTCTAATCCAAATTCCAATTTACATACATTTTGTATTACTGGTTAACATCTAATATGTAAATTAAGTGTATTTCACAAATAGTGTTATAATGTTATATATAAATGATTTAGAAAGAAAACGGACTAATTATAGATGATTTATAACGAAAAAAGATTTGTTCAGCATTCGTAGGTTCACAGTAAAGATTCGTGTTTTCATAATAACTGCTGTGATTCGTCATGACGATTTTCGACGATTCGTGGATTCTCGTTCACAGCTGGTTTGTTGTGACGTCTATGCTATGAGGTACACTTTAGTGACCTTATAAGGATTGTTTACGTGTTTTAGAAACGCTGTGATTCATCGTTATGAACACAATGTCGTAAACAATTTTTTTACTCAGGAATAAATGTAAAATTGGCATTAAAAGTTATATAATATTGAAAACATATAAAAATTATGAATAATTATTCGAAATTCTGAATATATAAATATTTATACCAGATTTTTCAAGTAATGTTCAGAGTTATCACGGCTTTTTCTGTACAGAAAATTGAAATTTAATTTTTAATTTTTTATTCAATATTTATTAAATAAATTCACTGATTTTTTTTTAAAACAATCTTATCCGTGGTTTCAGAGAAAAAAAAATAGTTTTTCGAATAATTCGCTTTACCAATAAAAAATTATTTTAATTAGAGAATTAATAGTTGCATATTACTTAGAATGTAGGCAATAAATTCATTTAGAAAAAACCTATATTTTTATGATTGTAAAAGAATGCAGCAAAAAAAGACGGACCTCAGTCGTTTCTATTAAACGTAATTATTTTCAATAAAAATATAGAATTATTTTCTTTTTAAATTTGCAATTTGTACACAAATTAACATCAGTAATTACTTTTTTAATTATTAAGGACATATTATTTTTTACACAAATGAGGATTATAAATAATATGTAAAGTAACTAAATATTGCGTAATCTGGATTTTATGTACTTTTATTAATTAATTTTTTAACAGCATTTAGAAATTAATTTTTAAAAAAAGATTATTTTTTAACAAATTGGGAAACGTTATTACACAAGTAACTTGTCAAATTTTGTGAAATCTTAATTTTATGTACTTCTATTAATTAGTTTTTTAATAGTATTTAGTAATGAATTATTAAGGAAAGAATATTTTCAACAAATTAGAAAACGTCCCGACACAAGTTACTTGTCAAATATTGCGTAATCTGGATTTTATTTACTTCTATTAATTAGCTTTTTAACAGCATTTAAAAATTGTTTTTTAAAAAAAGTTTATTTTTTAACAAATTGGAAAACGTTATTGCACAAGTAACTTGTCAAGTATTATGTAATTTGGATTATATGTACTTCTATTAATTAGTTTTTTTAACAGCATTTAGAAATTAATTCTTATGAAAAGATTTAATAAATTAGATAACAATTAATTCCGACACAAGTAACTTGACAAATATTGCGTAATCTTGATTTTATGTACTTCTATAAATTAGTTTTTAACAGCATTTAGAAATTAATTTTTAAAAATAGATTATTTTTTAACAAATTATGTAATTTAGATTATATGTACTTCTATTAATTAGTTTTTTTTTAATAGTTTAAGTAATAAATTATTAAAGAAAGATTATTTTCAACAAAATAAAAAATGTTGTCAAATATGTCGCATTTTTTAAAGCCATTTGTAACAAATTATGAAAAGAATATTTTTAAAAATTGTCACGGCACAAGTAACTTTACAATTATCTCATGATCTTCATAAGGTAATAAATTACGGAAGTAATAGACTTTATTTTATTTTATTTACTTTTATTGAATAAATTAAATTTTATTATTTTGATAATTTAATAATCAACTAAATCAAATAATTCAATCGAGATATTTTATCGTTTCCAATTGAGAACTAGTAGTATAAACTTACTCTCACTCCTATATAAACGTTCATTGCGTAAGCAGTTTAATCCATATTTGAATCTATAAAGACAGCTTTCCACGTTGCTCGCTTCGCGCTAATACCTTTCCACATTCAAATTCGAGCTCCATTGCAGCCGTTTATAGAAATAGTTCAAGTTATATGGCTTTCATCGAACGTCCCCTTTTGTCCTACCGAGTGTTACTTCCTTCATTCATACTCTACAGAAATATGCATTTCAATTTTTCGAATTCCAATTGACTTTTCACTGAAACTCACATACCAAAAATCTTTATTTCTCGCAAAATTTATGTTTTATAATAATAATTTTCTTAAAAAAAATAGTTTCTAAAGTTTTTTCTTGTTATTTTTGTTTCAGGTTTATTTAGTAGGTCATATGCCGCCTGGATCTGACGAAAGGCAAAGAGCAATGATGCATCAGGCTCATTTCGCCTACTCGGAGCATCACAACAAGAGATACCTGAAATTAGTTCGAAAGTACGCGGACATAATCGTAGGTCAATTCTTCGGGCATCTCCACTCCGATTCCTTCAGGGTCATCTACAACGAGCACGGTTTGTGACGCAACATTTTCATCCCTAAAAAAACAACCCTCAACATCCGACTCCTAATCTTCGCACCCCAAAACTACATTAATGCATACTTAAATACATCCTTAAGACAAACTTAGTTTCTCGAGACACTAAACATAATTGCTTATTGATTTAATTTAATGCTAATTTATGCAACTGGGGCGCCGACGCCTCCGCCTCCTGCAGCGCGTTCATAAAGCTTAGCTCACTAAATTACAACTGTTGCACAACTTATGCCGTTGATGCCGCTGTTGTCGCTTTTCCTCCGCCCATCCGAATGTCCTCTTATCCATTTTTATCGCATCGCATAATTAAATATTTTGGTAATTCCACTATCATAGTTTAACTTAACTCTAAATTGGAATTACAAAATTGGAAAAGAAATAATATTCAGTATTTCTTTCTTATATTTTCTTTGTTAGGAAGAAAGCGTATATTTTCTTGCAGGATGAAACGGCGGAAATCCTGTCGCCGTGCGCGAAATGCGAATACGAAATCCAAATCTGTGTGCGGATCGAACGTTACGGCAATATTGGTTCAACCCGCAGGACAAATTCGCCAACATCTAATATACACACAACCACCAATACCATCATCATCATGATCATCTTTGTCCTTGTTTCCATCCACGTGGATATGTAACAAACAACATGTGTGGGATCACATAAATCCTGTTTGATCCTTGAATTTTGCAATTACATTTTTTTTATTAATTATAAATTAACTAAAGAAATTTCTAATAGACTTATTAATTAAACATACTTAAGGTTACATAATAATTCAACAATTTATTTTAAATTTAGTGAAAAAATACAAGAAAGAAAATCAAAAAATATATTTTTTTATACATTTTTTTATTAATTATAAATTGATACAAGTAATTTATAATTAACTTTTTAATTGAAAATTCTTAAGGTTACATAATAATTCAACAATTTTTAGTGAAAAATAAAATGAAATGCAATGAAAAAAATCAAAAAATATAATATTTTTTTTATAAAAAATAGTATTATTATTATTAGTATTATTTCATATTAAATGACTGAAATATGATATCAAAATCTGTTCTTATTATGAACAAAAGTATTCAGAGTATACTTTATTTCAATCCCAGAATCCGCGAAGTCCTTTTGGTCAATTGGGACCAAAAGTTCCAAACAATCTATATGATTCTCCATACACGCATATCCCATTCGTCCCTTACATTATACATGATACCTGAGATATATATACATTTTTTATGTGTATACCTCGGTTCGTCCCTTCGGTGCGGAACTCACCGAATATTTCATAAAAAAACATAGACGAAGACAAAACTTTCAGCATTTTCGTTTAACTCGAGCACAAATTTCAGGTCGACCCGTTTCGTGGGCGATGCTCGCACCCGCAGTCACACCTAGGAGGACAACAGATGGCGCCAACAATCCGGGACTCAGATTGTACAAGTTCGATAAGGACTCCGGCCAGGTAATTGCAAATTAATTAATTAAATTCTATTATTCTCTGCGTTTAGTTTCGAGTTGGATTAGAACGAATTTTCGGTCCTTCGTATATTTTACGTTAAATATATTAGAAAAAGTTTCACTTACGTTTCAAAAAACATAATTTATAAAGATTTAATTCAATTAAATTTATGATTTATAAAAATATAATAAAACTGTTCAGAAAATACGATTTCATTAACATAATTATGTTCTTTATAATGAATATATTATATAATTAGTAGTATTTTTCATTTTCTTCAAATTAAACTGATAAAGTAGAGCAATTAAATTCGACCTCAAAAAGCAGAATCATCGCATTTTATTTAATTGCACGATAATTAAGTTTGCTAATTAATTTAATGACAAAATTATGGCTTTTTCAATGGAATTATTTGATATTTAGCAATAATTTGTAAAAATTGAACAATTAAATTTAATCCCCAAAAATCGAATACTTCACATTTTATTTATTTACTTAATAATTGAGTAAACTAATTACACAATCGATTATGTAAATTAAAAATAAAACTATAGGTTTCTCAATGAACTAATTGAGAGAGTTGTTGTATTTTTGGTTTTATTGCTATAAGATGTTAAAAAAAAATTAAAAAAATTATCCTTCCTAATAAAAGTCTTTGCATTTTATTTTATTATTCGATAATAAAGCAAACCACTTAATTTATAAATGATGTAAATTAAATATAAAATTTTAGATTTTTCTATGAAATAACTGAAAAATATTTAGTTTTCTTGCAATATTTTGTCAAAATTAAAACAAATAAATTTATATTCCAAATTCAAAATCTTCACATTTTATTTAATTACTCGACAATTGAATAAACCAATTACAAAATCAATAATGCAAATTAAAGATAAAACTATAGTCTTCTCAATGAACTTAGTAACAGATTTGTATTTTTGGTTTTATTACAAGAAATTATAAAAATTAAATTATTAAATCTGTAGTTGCATTTTATTTCTTTACTCGATAATCCAGTAAATTAATTACACTACAAATAATGCAAATTAAAGATAAAACTATAGACTTATCATTAAACTTACTGAGAGATTTGTGGTGCTTTCTATTTTAATGCAATAAATTGTAAAAAATAAACATATAAAGTTTAACACCAAATACGAAGACTTCAGATTTTATTTAATTACACGATAATCGAGTAAAAAAATATACAGTCAATCATGCAAATTAAAGATGAAATTATACTCTTCTCATTAAACTAACTTAGAGATTTGTAGTATTTTTTATTTTATTGGAATAAGCCAACAAAATTTAATTATAACTTGTAAAAATTAAAGTATTACAGCTGTCTTCGCATTTTATTTAATTACTCGATAATTAATCAAAGTAATTAAATAATCTATTAAATTAAATAAATTAAAGATAAAACTATAGCTTTCCTAATAAACTTACTGATAGATTCGTGATATATTTCGTTTTCATCTAAAAAACAGTCAAAATTGAATAATTAAATTTAACCCTTCAAAATCAAATATTTCACATTTTATTTCATCATTCGATAAACCAGTAAACAAATTACACAAACGATTATACAAATTATAGACAAAACTATAGGTTTCTCAATAAAATAAAATCGATTATACAAATACTGAGAAATTTGTAATATTTATGGTTTTATTGCAATAAATTGTAAAAAATAAATAATTTAATTTAACACCCAAAATTATGAATTTCACATTTCATTTAATTACTCGATAATCATGTAAATCAAATACTCAATCAATTATTCAAATTAAAGATAAAACTATAGTCTTCTCAATTTACTCAATTAAAGATTTATGATAGTTTTCGTTTTATTGCAATAAATTGTTATAATTAAATCCTACCTCCGAAATAAAAATATTTTTATTTTACTAAATTACTCAATAATGAAGAGAGATAGTTAAACAATTAAGTATACAAATCAAAGATAAAACTATAACACTCTTAATGGACTTCCTGAAAGATTTATTTTAATTTTGATTTTGCAATTAGATTTCAAAATTTAACTCCTAAAATGAAATAATATTACGTAATTACTCTATATTTAAGAAAGCTAAGTAAACTATCGATCATTCACATTAAAGATAAAACTGCTTTGTAGTATTTGCAGTTTTCCAATAATTAACTGTAATATTTGCAAAAAAAAGTATGAAATTAAAAAATAATTATTAACTTTTCTAATTTATTTAAACTTTTCATATGCTTCAATTTGGTTTTCATACATAATTCTTAAGTGTAATATATGAAGTATTAATTAATTAACTATATATTTTATTTCTTAATTAATTTAATCAAGAAAAACAACTGTATTTCTTTCTAATAAAAAACGTCTGTTATTGATGAATTAATTGATGAGATGACTGTTTCCATTTAGTTCGAGTTCGGTATAAAAATAAGTTGTTGTCTATTCCCCGTCAGCGTCTATTAAGGATATACACCGAAAGGACAAATCGATTCTCCAACGTGTCGTCCCGTTTTATTTTTCTCCTCCTTCTCTTCATAGTTTATTTTATTTTTTATTTTCTTTCTTCATTTTGTATCCTTCGTCGAGATGAAACATGCTGTTGAACTGCACATCATTGTCGAGAATTGAATGCAACTACTTATTCCTACCAGTTCTTTTCTATATAAATTTTCTCTCACCGCCTCTCTTCGAGATTTTGTTACGTCCACTCGAAACTCGAGCGGTTGAAAGATAGGAAGGAGCGCCCTTAAAACTTCACAAACTCGATACACCAATGGTATTAATGAATTAGTATTGGATACAGTAATAGATGTTATTATTTAGTAAAAGGGTTTTCTTAATGAGATTCTTATGGTAATTATGGAAAGTATCGTGTTTTAGAAATTGGATGCTACTAATTTACTAAATAATTGTCTTAATAATTTAATTAAAAGATTTTCGTTAACAAAAAAAAACTTAAAATTCTAAACAATTAACAAAAAAAAAATTAACTCTAATAATTTACTAAATAATTATCTTATCGCTAACAAAAAAATTTTTTTTAGCAATTGACAAAAATCTTTTAATCTAATTTTATTTAAATTATATTTTTACTGCAAATTTTCAAATATAAATTTTCCAAGAAATATTGAACGTGAAATCAATTATTATTTAATTATTTATATGAATAGCAATTTTTTTTAAGTTTAAAATGTAAAATTTAAATTTTAAGGAAAATTTCTTAAAGTAATTCTCGTGGTAATAATAGAAAATTGTCAAAAAATCTCTTAATTATAAATGTTCCAATAATTGTTTAACGTTAAATTATTGTATATTCTTTAAGTAATTATATGAAAAGCAATAATTTTTCAAAGTTTGCAATTTAAAACTAAAATTTTTGAAAATTTTCTATATAAGATATTTATGATAATTATGAAAAGTATCTTTTTGTGGAAATTTCAAATTCTTAACAATTGAGAAAAAAAATCTTAATCTCATTATATTTACATTATATTTTTACAGTCAATTTTGAATTATAAATATTCTAACAATTATTTAACGTTAAATTATTGTACATTTTTTAATTAGTTATGTTAACAGTAATATATTTTCAATGATTGCAATGAAAATTGAATTTTTTTTTAAATTTTTCTTAATGAAATTCTTATGATAATTATGGAAAGAATCGTGTTTTAAAAATTTTATTAATTTACTAAAAATTATCTTAAAAGATTTTCGTTCATATCTGAACTGTTTGAATTTATCGCTCAGAAATTAATTTTATCTTTTGAATGCGTGAAGCGATTTCGATGAAACTTTAAATGGATATTTCTAGGAGCAAACCGAGCATTATGGCGTAGAAAGAATTTTTAAATCTCGCTTGGTTCAAGAAATAATAAATAAAAATAACAAATAATTCTTGATTAAAATTTAATTATTTTCTTCACAGCGGATGATCCTAAAAATTATCTGAGTTCACCATGTAGCTTTATAGAAGCTAAGCGTTAATATGAATGTTCATTTTTTAAAATCGGATCGGTAGAACTGTAGTTACAGCGCAGAAATTTGCGTGCAAAATGCGTTTATTTTTGGCTGAAACGTTCATATCCGGAGACTTTGAATTTATTGCTCAAAAATTAATTTTATCTTTTGAATGCGTAGAGCGATTTCGATTAAACTTTAACTGGATACTTCTAGGAGTAATAAAAGCATTATGGCAAAGAAAGAATTTTTTTATCTCGCTTGGTTCAAGAAATAATAAATAAAAGTAACAAATAATTCTTGATTAAAATTTAATTATTTTCTTCACAATTAATTATATTTTTTAATTCTTTATCAACTTTGCAATTGATTTTTTTGTAAAAATTAACAATAATTAAATTGAATTTCTAAATAAATTACGTAATAATACATATGTGAGTTGTTTCCATACTCTCTTATTACACGTGATGGATTAATTACACGTTCGGAAATGATTTAATGTTGCTTCAGCATATTTATTTCGCCTCGCGTTTTCTTCTTTTCACGTCAGACCGCAGCGATTTATTTTCCTCGTGGAGATTCGGAAAAGCGATAGGTCCTAGTTTTATAAATAGGCTCTCATTAATTAAGTGCGGTCCTTTCATTAACGTGCGTATACATACTTTAATTTTTTTTATCAGCCGCAAGGATTGAGTCATCTCCGCAACAAAAATATTATTATTATTATTCAATTTAAATTAATGGGCGAAATCCGTATTTTCATGTTCCCATTAAAAAAATAAATAAATATTTTTCACAATTTTTTTTTCCATCCCCTTAGTTTTCTCTTTACGCTTCGTTATTTGCTCTTTTCTCTTTGCCCGATGTGCACACACATAAATATAAAATAAAGAATTTAGAAAAAAAGGGGGAAAAGCCTCCGTCAACGTTGAATAAAAGAATTCCTCCTTCGCATCCTTTTTTTCCACCACCGCCGACGGGGTTATTCTGTTCTTCCTCCTCATCCTCCACCAGTTGTTGTATATTTTTTTTATCATGTTCGATACATACCATTTTTTTTTTTGCAACCAAAGGGATGGTTTCTCCCCTTTCCGTGGAGCGTCAAGTGCGGTGCGCGCTTCTTGAATCGATATTGGTTAAATGAAGGAATGCCTTTGATCCCTCGTTATGTTTCGACCTCCATTCTGATTGAAAAATGTATGAAATATCTCGACGGAAATTATTTCGAAACAATGCCGGAAGCGCGCTCCGCCTGCTTCCGTTTTAGATCTGAGTTTCGCTTCTTCTTTTTTCTTCTTCTATTCTTCTTGAAATTCAGTATTTTTCGAATTATTCCTTTTGTTCTGCGGATATTCGCGATAATGGAGAACATCTTCCTCGTCTCGCTTCAACCAGACCCCTAATCAGCTCACAAAAGGGATACTGTTTCGTTTTAAAATGCAAACGAAAAACCCCTTTGTACATCCTTAATGGCATACACCTGCATTATGCATTCCCATTTTTATGACTATTCTCACGTCCTTAATTCTGCATCCGAATTGCAGCTTATCTACACCAATTAGCAAAATGCACAACTATTTCCTTTAATATACAGAAATACCTCGCGTAGCGCAAATTTAAAACCTGACTAAACGAAGACTTTAAAACCTCTTAAAAATAAACAGCACAAAAAGAGACTTAACTGTATAAAACAGGGTTCGGCAACCCTTTCATATAAAAGTGCCACTTTTGATTACTGAAATAAAATAATAGACAAAAAACTAATTCTGTAAAAATCAAAATTTAAATTTTCTATCTATAATGAATGATTAAAGTTTTGCAAGTTATCTAAGTATTTTAATTGTTTATTAATTAATGTATTCAAAAAAATATAATTTCTATTTATGAATAATCTAAAAATATGTGTTTGGCTAATGATATTTAGAATAACATTAATTAAAAAATGTATTTTTTTTGTGTTATAAAACATTCCAACTCGTAAATGTACCACTGCCAAAAACATGAAAATAAATATTTTTTTCATTAATTTTAAGAACAAATGTATTTTTTTTTATTTGAGGTTCAACAGTTGTAGTTGGACAAAAAAGCAATATAGAATGACATTTTTTAACATAGAAATATGATACTAAATGTTATTCTAACTGCAATGTAAGAAAATGTAAAATAAAAAAATTAAAAAGTACCCCATAATCAATATTTACCATTGAAGGTTGCACAAATTTTGGTTCAAGAAGCTAAAAAGAAGAATGAAATTATGTTAGCTATCTAAGTTATCCAATTATCCAAAAATTACGTCAGTCGAAAAATGTCAGAAGATGATTTACAAAAATTCGTTTTCTTACAATGTGTTGTTTCATCAATTATCTGGAAGTTATTCAGTATCTACATTTATATAAGAATGGCCTTTAAAGATTGCTTAGTGAAGAGATATGTACTATTAGTTTTATCATTAAAAAGAAGTACTCACAAAGGCTTTTAAAAAAATAAACCGATCTTCCGCTTCAAAAACTTATGTCCGTAACAATTGGTTCTTCTGTTGGTTTTTCATTTCATATTATGTAAGAATGATGCTGAGTACAAAAGTTTTAGTTTTAAACAGGTAGTGAAAATTCTGACCGATAAATTTAATACTTAGTATGGAACAAAAATTAGATAGAACAGAAAAAAGTCCACTTTTTAGAAACGATTTCTTACAGATATAAAAATCTAAATAAATTAACTAAATTTTTCTTTAGCTTGAAAAGTCTATTATTTAGTTAAAACGAAGTAGAAACATATTTAAATCAAAATAAAATTTGTGGATATCCCAAATAAGTGAATACAACTTTTGCCACTTTATAAATATGAAAAACCACATTAAGAAAATACTGATGGAACTAAAAAATAATTTCCTTAATTTGGAATTTTTCGATTTTCTTAAATTTAAACTTTATTCATTTCAAATCCATTATTTGATACTAATATATTCAAAATATTGTAACAGATTCTAAATATTTTAAATACAAATTCTACTAATTTAGAAATGGAAATAAATGATTTTCAGTCTGATCTACAATTGAAAACAAGAATATTACGAAACCGATTTTTTGATACTCGAAAAAAGGGAAAATTATCTACTTTTAAAAGAAAATTTTCTATTACTGCTTTGGTTCAACTTACATTTTTGTTGAAAGTGTTTTTTTTGACAATACCATAACATATTACACCACATATTTTATGCATTATTTAACTTTTATAATTTAAACATTAAAACTGCAATATTCAATTGTGACTCACCAACATTATTTAAAATTTTAAATTAACTCGTGTCAAGTTAAAGTTTGGACATTACTTAAATAAACTGCAGTAATTAGGAAAATTAAATTAGAAATTTATGATGAATGAAAATTATCTTCTGAAATGGAAAATGAAATTATTTATATAATTTTTAAATAAAGTATACAAATTTATCAAAGAATGAAATTAGTTGAGTCAATATGTTATAACTTGATATTATTGATTTTTTCAATTAAATATTAAAAATTAATTTGTATAAGATGTTATAACATTTTTTTTATTGTTGAATCAAAATTATTTTCGTAATTTTAATCCAAATATTTCATTTTGTTTATTTATATTAATTTATATTTATACATAATCTAAAACAAATATAATCATAGATAAAAAGAAAAAAAATTTAAATGAAAACGGTTATAAATAGGATAAACGAATTATTGCATGTTCGTAATTGAACATTCAGCGAAACATTCGTCCCCAAAATAATCGTATTAAATCATAATTTTATCAATTTTGTACTATTTATAGACATTTCAACGCTAATATTTCATTGACGTGATTTTATGTAATATTAACATAGAAATGTAATAAAAATGTTATATTAAATTTTATATAATTTTTGTTATTATTTTTTTCAGGTTTTGGATTATACGCAGTACTATTTGGATCTACCCTTGGCAAATACGAATACCAAATCCGATCCGGAATGGATGGTGGAGTATAATTTCAGCTCTTACTACGGCATATCCAACATCACACCACTTTCCCTGCATAACCTGGCTGAGAAACTGACACAGTCCACCCCGAACGAGAACCCCAGCTTTAATAGGTAAGAATTAGGGTTTCGGGCTAATATTACGACACCAACTTCATCTACCCTTCATCTGCTGATGTTGTTGTTCTTGTTGAAGGGGTATCCGTTTACGAGCCCCCTCGGCTTGTCAACGCACGCACCGAAAGTTTCCTCCACCACTCATCTTAACCAGCACATCCATCTCGTAAAATATTTAGTGCTTCTTAATGAATTATCTCAAGCTTCGCATATAATATGTGTTCAAAGTCCTCTTCTGCTTGAATATTTTTTCATTTTCAAATTTAAATTTTTAAAATTGAACTTCACTTTTATGAAAAATTATTTTACAAAAATTCTTTCAATACTATTTTATTAATAAAACACAGATTTTTCAATAACGCATTTTCAACTGTCAAAAACGAAACAGGAACAAGGTCAAAGTTTTATCAAAAACAATAATGCATGATAACTGCTTTCTCAATAAGAGCTATTATTGAATTAATATTCGATGAATACGCCACTACAATGTCCTTGCATTCAATTTTGCATAAGCGTAGAATGTAAAAAAAATGAGGCGGATATATCCGCCCAACCTAAACAAAGTGTTTTTTCTAAATATAATGTTGATTTTTTTTAAATTAATTTCCTTAAACACTAACATCCATTATCTGAGTTTAAAAAATGTTTCCATTAATGAAGAATTTTAATCTAATTCATAATAAATCATTAAATTTATTAATAGATTTTTTTTATTGAAAATGAGTAATTTTTGAATAAATACAGATACATAATTGGACATTATTATTGCATAAATTTGACGTGTAATTGAGAAATTGTTTACGCAATGAATATTACAATAGCTCGTTTATTAACTGATAGCTCCATAATTGAGCGATTCTAATTACGTATTCATTGGTTTCGGTGCGGTCTGCGAAAATAAAGTCTTTAATAATTATCGCTGCTGACTTTTATATTATCCTCCGTTTGTTATTATATAACAAGAATGTATAGATATTTTTATCTTTTATTTGTAGAAACTTGCATAAAGTTTGTTAGTTCTTTTAAAAATATATTTATATATAAACTGCATCAAAATTAATTATAACTTTTTCATGATTAATATTCTTAAAAACATATTTAATAAAATTTTATTATTGTTTTTCTTTAAAACAAAAACATATTAAAGAAAACTTACAAAATTTTATCAACAATCATGAAATTTTTAAATGCAATCAATATTATATAAAAATATTAATATTTTTTTATTATTGAACAAAAAACATACTTTATACTGTAAACTATAGGAAATTTGTTATATCATATCTTCTGTAATAGAAATTGAGACTAGAAAATTATATTAGAACTATGAAAAAATGAAGTACAAATTTATTATGTAAGCAAAATAATCTATGAAATCATCAAATTCAGATGTTAGATTGTGATAATTGATCTTTTCAGCTTGGTACGTAAATTAATAATTCCATTTGAAAATAAAGCAGTTTTCAGCGGTTTTTCGTGCTGGAATTGCAGTGGTGCGGCTGTGAATCAAGTTTAGTGTATATAACTAGGCAGTATCCATTTTTTATCGTTATCTTGCTGCAGTTTCGCAGCTATAAGCCAGAAACCAATTCTCATTTTTGTGTTCTCCCCCTGTTCATTTTCCTGCAGTAGTGGTTCCCACTATCCCTTTTTCCTTCGGGCTTCCGCTTTTCCGGCTCCGCAAAGCGAATCGCCAGATAAAAACTTATTTACGATCGTCCCCTTGTTTCAGATACTATCGCGCGAACAGCGTCAGGATGTACAGCGGCGGCGTCGGCGGATGCGACAGCAACTGCGCCCATACCCATTACTGCGCCATCACCAGAGTGGACTACGAAGAGTACGACCATTGCGTGAAGACGGCTGCAAGCGCTCTAGCCTCATCCTCATCCGCGGACCAATCGCAGCAGCCGACGTCCTTCGTCCTCGTCCTGCCTGTCCTCGCGATCCTCGCGTTCTACCATGTGTGATAATTTTATACCCAAAATAAAAAATATATAACATCAAAAACAACAAGAAAGTCATAACACAAATAACACAATTTAAGATTTAAGCGAAAAAAATTCGATTCTAGTGCCAGGTCAGCACCCCAAAATGTCTCGTCACGTAACGTCACGCCATGTCACGCCACGTCACGTGACGTCACGCACGAACGAAAAATTTGTACCAGAAAAATGCATAAGCAAAAAAAATATTTTAACCCAAAAAAAAAAGAATGTATATTTAATTATATATGGAATTGCTGGAGAAAATATTTAAAATATTTAATATAAATAAATGGATATATATATATAAAAAAAAAAGGCGGTGTACATGCAGTATTGGATGTAAAATATTTTTATATTTTATGAAGTATTGTGTATATATTATGTAACGTTAATTACGGTTCGGAAAAAAAAGCAACAAAAATTTTAGGTATTTAGCGCAGATTATATTTCTAACGAACAAAATATTATTTTTTTTTGTTAAATATTACTAATGGACAAACCATATTTTAGCTTTTTATGTGAAATATACATATACAAAATTATATAAACAATGTATGCAATGTATATAAAAACGCACTTGAATATTTAAAAAAAAAATCCGTTGGAAGCGTTTCGTTGTAGGCTTTAAACCGGAAACGCCACGAACGGATTTTTTTAGGATAATTGTAAAAAAATAAATAAAAAACCATAAATAATAAAAAAATAATAAAACTCGTCAATGACAGTGAATTAAATGGAGTTTAGCACAAATCTAATGTTAACTTAATTAAATTAATTATAATTTCTATAATTCATCCACTAAGCGTGAAACATACATAACAATTTTAATTTAATTATTAACTTTTTTTTAATATTTTATAATTTAAAAATATGTTTCTGAAATAACAAACAAGTTTAGCAAATAAATTCTGAAATTGGAACTTAGATAAATGTAAATTGAGACCAAGAGGAGATGAATTATATAATTGCACATTTTTTGTTACCGAAAATATAATCTTAGATAAATTAAAATGCCAAAAAAAAATGTGAAGTGGATGAGGCAAGGGTATGAAATAAATAAAAACATATTTTTTTAGAGAGAAAAAACCTATATTGTTGATCAGTTTAAGTTTTCTTGATTTAACTAATATAATTATGTAAGCTTATTTTGTGAGTCTAATTGATGTATTTATTGCACTTGAGATGAATGTAATAACGCGTAACGATTTATATATAACGGTGTAAAGTTTACAATTGAAGAAAAAAAAACATGTAACGGCTTTGGATGGGTTTTTTCAAATTACTACGCTAGTTGTAAATGTAAATATCTATATTATATAAGATATAATAATAAGAAAATACTTGTAAACCCTGTAAATAATTTATTTCTATTGTCGCAACAATTTTTATTTTATTTGTTTTATTTATTTTTGGGAGAAAAAAAAATGGAAGAAGCACGTGCCGAAATAACACCATATATTCGTAAAATTATATAAAAAAATATATGATATACATCATTATTATGTAACTATATTCATGTTCTAACTAAATGAATAGAAGACGAGGGAAAATGTATGTAATAATAATAATTATATGAATGTTTGTCATCCGGATGAGAATCTATTTTTCACTCTCTATCTGTCTGTCTGTCTATTTCTAGCTATTTATATATATATTGTACTCGATCCCTGATATCCTCATTACTTTGTTTGTCTATTGAAACACACAACAATGAAGAAATATGTATAATAAAAATCCATGAAAATCATTCGAATTCTCTTACTTATGCAACCAAATTTACCTTTAACTTAAACTTAACGTAACTGTAGAGGATTTCATTGCTTTCTACATTACCTACAACCAGTCAAAGGCAACTGGCGCCATCTGGATTTAACAAACAATTGATTGAGTTAGCCAACTAATTTAATCTAAACTTAACTGATTTATATAATAGATTTGACTTATTATAAAAATGCATTATTTTATTAAATTTATTATTTATATTGAAAGATTTTGAAACAATATTTGAAAGATTTATAATCAAATAGATTTTAAATTATAAGCTAATTATAATAATTATAATTTAAGAATAAGTGGAAAAAATTCTAAGAATAAATTAAAAAAAAATAATATTTCTAAGAAAATTTTATCTAAGGCTTCAACAATGCATGAAATTAGTTAGGAGCACAAAACTAATATTATTAGGAAACACAAAATGAGGCTTTGTTCAACATTGTATGAAATTAGTAAAAAAATTCGTTTCCATTAAAATTAATTTTTCTTATAATAAAATTTTAAATTGTTTTGTAAAGTTAAGTTTTGAGTAACGAAAATAATTATAATTTTCTTATATTTTATTTAATAAATTTTACATAGTTTAAGAAATAAATAAATTAATAAATATGGGTTAGTTAGAAACTTCTCTTATTCGTCCTTACGGTACATTTGGAATAATCTGTAAAAAAGAGTTATTAGTTTGAGTGAATTAATTAATTTAATCAAAATTAGTTTACTTTTTGTAGGTGAGTTTCCTGTTCAAATATTTGTTCATCTCCTTCGATTTACAATAAACTGTGTTGCAGTCCTCTTTATCATATTTTCCATTGAACGAGTTGATGGCTTCCAGGACGAAGGATGAAACGTTATCGATCCTCTCGTCGACTGAATAAGAAATAATGTATTAAGAAATTTGCAAAAGTTTTGGTTAAGAACACGAACCTGTGTTTTCTCTGAAGTTCCTCATTTCATCATCTGCGTCTCCGTCGTCTTGGTGTTTCTCTTTCAAGGAGGGAATGAAGAGCAGCAAGCAGAGGATGGCGATTAAACTGACGATCTTCTTAAAGATCACCAATTTTAAGATGATTTTACCGATGGTGAAGAGATCCAATTTCACTTTGATTTTATCCAAAATACCGAGCATACCGTGAGGGATGCCGTAGCTGTGATCCATTGGTGGACCGTAAACAGGAGCTGGTTGATAACTGAAGATTTTTTTGTTAAGTTTAGATTGTTGGATTTTGTTAGTAATTACCTGTAGCTTGGAGGTCCGTACACTGGTGTTACTTTGGGAGGTCCGTAGATGTCCGGCGTAGGTTCAAAGCCTTGCGGAGGGCCGTAGGTATCCTTCGGAGGTCCGTAGGTTTCTTTCGGTGGTCCGTACACGTCTTTCGGAGGTCCATAGTGATCTTTGGGTGGTCCGTAAGTATCCTTTGGCGGTCCGTAGACGTCCTTCGGAGGGCCGTACTCCTCCTGGGGCTTATAAACCGGGTGAGGATATCCATTTTGCTCGGGGAAGAACGTCGCCTCTCTGGAGGACTTCTCCGACGCCAGATGCTTGTTCAGGCTGTGCGTCGCCTTGAAGGCGGCCAAATAGGAGTCGCGCGCGGTGCCGACGGAATCCTCTTCACCTTTAACAGCGAGGAGGAATCCGAGGAGCAGCAGAGAACCGAACCGAAGAACAGCAAACATCGTCCGTTGTTGCTGGCGTGAGGACGAAAAGTGAGCACTCGAAATAAATTAATTTTGCTTTTGATTATTTATGTCCTACTCTATTTCTTCGCTTTTGTACTTATCATGTTTTATATTTGAGCATTCTTCCGGTTAACTAGTTTAAGTGAATTGTTTTCCGGGCACGTACGTACAGCAATTGGGACGTATGTGACTTACACACGAATCAACTTTAAAAAATGAAATTAATTCCTCGACGCTCCTCAAACCAACCAAAACAACATCAAAAAACGCATCAAAAATCACATAGAAAAACGCATTCAAACCCAAATCTCCAACCAAAACATTATGATCTAATAAACATCAATAAAATTCAAATAATAATTTATGAATATTACATTTAAAACTCAAAGCAGCAAAATATAAAAATTTACATACAATATTGGTGCGTATCGGAATGCGTGGCATTTTTTAAATTAATTCAATTTAACAGACGCAAAGAAAGCCACTAGCCTATTTTTTTTCTTTCGTGCAGGTGAAATAACACTTGTGAATGGGTTTTAATCGAATGCTGCATTATTTATTGGACGTTTGCACTTTCCGAGATTTCCAATGTTTTGCGCGTGGCGAAAACTTGGCTTGCCAAAAAAAAGTAAAATTTAGAAAAGCGCGCGTTCATCTTTAATTCAACGCTTTTACTTTTTTCCCACCAACAGAAATAAAATAAGTAAAGGAAAATTTTTTGAAGAACGAAAGTTCCCAAGTTTATATTTAACTTTCATTTAATTTATAATTTATTGTTTTTTTTATATAAAAATATATTTCGTATTATTTGTTGTATACATTTTTTTTAAATAGAAAAATATTTAATACCAATGAAAAATCGAAATTTTTTAATTTATAAAACGTCTTTTTATATGTATGATTGAAAGTTTATAATTTTTATAGAATTTTCATTCTATTTTCAATGAAAAATCTATTGTTACAAACGAAATTATTTTTTTAATTAAATATTTTTTTGTTATATATTTTGTATTATTTGTTATTTACAATTTGAAAAACCTATTGTTACAAACGAAATTAAAGAAAATATTACATTTATGAATGAAAATTCACAGTTTTATACCGAAAATTCATTCTCAACAGAAATAATATAAATTAAGGAAAAAAATGTTCCAAGAATAAAATTTTAAACTTTCATTTAATTTATTATTTATTACGTTTTTATTACAAATATATTTGTTATATATTTTTTGATATTTGTTGAATATACATATATTAATTAAATCAATGAAAAAATCAATTGAAATCAATGAAAATTCAAAATTAATTAATGAAACGTGTCGTTATATATTATTGAAAGTTTATGAATTTAATAGAACTTTTAATCAATTTACAATGAAAAATCTCTTGTTACAAACGAAACTGAAGAAAATATTACATTTATGAATAAAAATTCACAATTTTATACCGAAATTTCACTCTTAACAGAAATAATATAAATAAAGGAAAGATATTCCAAGAATAAAATTTTAAACTTTCATTTAATTTATTATTTATTACGTTTTTATTACATATATATGTATTATATATTTTTTGTTATTTGTTGAATATACATATATTAATTAAATCAATGAAAAAATCAATTGAAATCAATGAAAATTCGGAATTTTGCAATTAATCAAACGTGTCTTTATATATTATTGAAAGTTTATGATTTTTATAGAACTTTTAATCAATTTATAATAAAAAATCTCTTGTTACAAACGAAACTGAAGAAAATATTACATTTATGAATAAAAATTCACAATTTTATACCGAAATTTCACTCTTAACAGAAATAATATAAATTAAGGAAAAAATGTTCCAAGAATAAAATTTTAAACTATCATTTAATTTATTATTTATTACGTTTTTATTACATATATATTTGTTATATATTTTTTGTTACTTGTTGAATATACATATATTAATTAAATTAATGAAAAAATCAATTGAAATCAATGAAAATTCGGATTTTGCAATTAATCAAACGTGTCTTTATATATTATTGAAAGTTTATGATTTTTATAGAACTTTTAATCAATTTACAATAAAAAATCTCTTGTTACAAACAAAACTGAAGAAAATATTACATTTATGAATAAAAATTCACAATTTTGTACTAAAATTTCCTTCAACAGAAATAATATAAATAAAGGAAAAATTTTCGAAAAATGAAAGTTTCCAATTTCGCATTTAACTTTGATTTAATTTATAATTTATTGTTTTTTTATTACATATATATATATTTTTTGTAAATTTTTGAATTTATATATTTTTTTAAATAGATAAATATTTAATTATATCAATAAAAATTTGGAATTTTGTAATTAATGAAACGTGTCTTTATATATGATTGAAAATTTATCATTTTTATAGAATTTTCATTCAATTTACAACAAAAAATCTCTTGTTACAAACGAAATTGAATAAGAATATTACATTTATAAATGAAAATTTCGTAACAAAATTTCCCTCCAACAAAATAAAATAAATAAAGAAAAAATGTACGAAGATTGAAAGTTTGCAATTTTCTATTTAACTTTTATTTAATTTATTGTTTATTTTATTTAAATATTTCTTGTATACTTTGTACTATTGCAATTTTCTATTTAGAATTATTTTTAATTATATGAATGAAAATTCGGTATTTTGTAATTAATGAAACGTGTCTTTATATGATTTTTATAGAATTTTTATTCAATTTACAATGAAAAATCTTTTGTTACAAACGAAATTGAAGAAAATATTACATTTATGAATAAAAATTCACAATTCCGTACTCAAGAAACTGCAAAAATATTAATTATATGAAACTTAGAATTTCGTACTGAACTTACATTTGATAGAATAAAACATCTTTTTTTACAAACCTTAAAGAAAATATTAATTATATGAATAAAAAAATACAATTTCGTGCGAAACTTTCATCCAGTTTAAAAGAAATTATAATTAATTTATGGAACTTTCAATTACTACAATGAAAAATATTTTTTTGCAAAATTGAAGAAAATACTATTTTTATAGATGAAAATTTCAAATTTCGTACTCAAATTTTAATCACTTTATAACAAAATCTCTGGAAATAATATTGAAGAACATATTAATTATATAAATGAAAATTCGCAATTTCGTACTGAAATTCACTTTACAACAAAATTTCTCATACTAGAAAATATATATTAATTATTTGACAGAATATTTATAAATTTAAACTAAAATTTCTTTGATAATAAATGAAGATTCACAATTACTTATGAATTAAAAATCAATTTAATTAATCAAAACTTTGAATAATTAATTAGATTATAGTCGCAATTATATAAAAATATTTAGTTACACATAAATAATAAATAATGTTGATATTTTAAAACATTCATAAAAATTTACAAAATAGAATAACGAAAATGTAAATAAGATTTAAAATAAAACCGAACCTCTGCATTTCATTAATAAAAGACGTCGATTAAGTACGATTTGCGTCAATACTACGGCAGACCCACGTTTGATACTTAACATAATTCAAAAGTATGCCAAACGTGACCTCTTCTTTCGTCTGGTAATAATTATAATAATTATTCAAACAAATTTGTTCAGTTAACAAAATTTCAATAAATTTCAAGTAAAAAATTCGATAAGCAACTAATTCCAATGTATCAACTACCATAGATATTTCGTAAGTGATTTTCTTATACAATTTTTGTATTTTCAATAGTCTTGATTTTTATCAAAATTAATTTTAATTTTGCTTTTATTTTTATTAGTATTTTTTCTATAAAATTCGAGATGTTAATTGAAATAATTTTTATTTATAAAAGTCTTAGTTATAATAAGAATTATATAATTCATATTAGTTTAATTTTGTCAGTTTTTTTTTAATAATTATTACATAATTGATTTATTTATGCAGATTCTTCGAAGAACTTTAACTGGACGACAAGTTAACGACAGTTAACAAGAAAACAAAAGGAGATTTTATTTAAAAACTTTGTATAGAATTTTATTTGTTTCTTGATAAAAAATAAACGCATATAAAAATATTTGATCAAATACATATCTACCTGAAAATAATCAAAGTTATCTATTATAATTGGCGAGTTCAAGTAGTTCAGCTAAATTTAAATAAATCGTAAACAAAATAATAACAAATTTGATAATGTTTGGATTGGAAAAAAATGATCAAACTATTTATAGATAAGTACGAAATACGTATAAAAACGGTGAGTTGCGTGCAGTTATTCAAGCAATCTGAAAATGAAGTTCTCTCTGATCGTTCTGTGTGCAGCATTCGGCGCTTTACAAGGTAAAAATTTTTTATATTCAATTTAATATAATCATTTTGTTATTAGATTTATTCTTAATTCATATATACTTTAACTTAGTTTACTTTTATTGTTAAGGAGTAACTAAGGTAGTAACTATGATGGTTGTAACTGTAAAAGTTGTAACTATGATGGTTGTAACTATTATTATGGTCGTAACTATGATGATTATGTAATTATGTTGATTGTAACTAAGAAGGTTGTAACATGTAATTATGACAGCTGTAACTATGACAATTGTAACTATGTTATTTGTATGAATTTTAGCAACGCCTGATAGTCGCATCATTGGCGGCGAGGAGGCCTACGATGGACAGTTTCCGTACATCGTTTCCATCCGCAACGTGCAGGAAGTCATGCACATTTGCGGCGGATCCATTTTGGACGAGAGCACGATTTTGACTGCAGCTCACTGCGTTTATGGGTATGAAATCATCAAAGCTGTCGTTTCTCTATAATGAAAAATCTTTCAAAATTGTAGCGTGAGTTCTTACGTGATGAGCGTCATCGCCGGAACGGTTTCTCCTGATCTCGGCGGTCAGGAGCGCAAGGTTTCTTATTACACCATCCACGAGTACTACAATCCTTCCAACTTGGACAACGATATTGCCATAATCAAACTGGAAACTCCTTTGACCATCGGACCGAACGTACAGGCTGCTCTCTTACCAACCAGCAGTATTGTAGGAAACATGAATGTTATGCTCAGCGGTTGGGGAATGACCAGCTATCCAGTGGGAGAAGCTCCAGAGGTCCTGCAGTTCATGTACATGAGAACTGTTGAGTTGGAAGAGTGCAGGAAGAGGCATTCCACCAAGGTCTTGGATTCGCATGTTTGTACTTTCATCGCTGATGGACAGGGTGTGTGCCATGGTGATTCTGGTGGTCCTTTGGTCGATACCTACGGATACCAAGTTGGAATTGTATCTTGGGCTATCCCGTGCGCTGTCGGTTACCCCGATGTCTACACCAGGGTTTACTCCTTCTTGGATTGGATCCAAACCCACCGCTACTAAACACCTGATAACAACACTTAATAAATGACAACAAACTACATAAAACTACTAATTTTGTTCAACATTTCCTACTTTTAATTCCCTAAAAACAAGTAATTTTAAAACCTTAAAATCTACCTAAATTTTAAAATTGATGTTTACAAAATCCAAAAAGTAATTTAATTTAATTTTTCTCTTTTTATAAAGACGAAAAATAATTTTAAAACCTTGAAATCTACTTGAATTTCAGAATCGCTTTTTTTAAATTTCTAAAAAATATCTAAAGGAATATAATTTATTTTTAATTTCCTGAAAATTGTCAGCATTTTTGAAATTTTATAAATTATCCTCAGAAATATTATCTGCAATTTTCATAAAATCCTATAGAAAAAGTATGAACATTTAAATATAACATAATTTTTAATATTTACCATTTTATATACCATTTTTTTTTTAAATCAGTTTGAAAATTTGCAATTGAAAGATATAAATACACAAGAATATGAAATTTAAATTTAAAAATTATTGTCGATTTTAAGACTTTTTGCAATTAATATTTTGTTAATATTAAAAATGAACTGAATCCATCTGAATCATAAGACAATAATATATAAAAAATATCATAAACGAAATCTCCGCTGAAATTTTAATTATTTGATAAAATAAATATCGCATTGATTATCTGCTGCAGTTTCGTTGCATAATATTTCCGATATGAACCAATTACAAAAATATTATATCGATCTAAAAATATATTAAATTCCTGCATTCCATATACAAAATATTTTGAAAAAAAAAGTAATATTTTGAATAATTTATAATTTAAATTGCTTATAAGATCTGAAATACTTCATAAACTTCCCTAAATAAAATTTCTCTTTGTATTTACAGTGTAATTTAAGATTACTTAATAAATGTTTAAAAATAAGTATAGAATTATTGTTATAAAAAATTAATCTGTGTTCATAAATCTTTATGAAGTTTATAGAAAAATCCAAATTGCAAAAAAATATCAATAAAAACATATGAAAATAACAATGACACTCAATGATACTGATAATCATGATCTAGGCTAAATTCAAACACACGCCAGATATAAAAGTGATTAGTGTTTTGCACATACGAGATAATCAAAGTAATTTCGAATTCCTTTATCGGACTTAGGAACTTGTAATTATTCTCATCAATATTTTGTTTTCGGAACTGTTTTTAACAACAACAACAAAAAAAAAACGCATACAACTTATATCCGAACCACTCAAAAAATTTAAAATTAAATGAGTGTCGACAAAAAAAAAAGATTAGTCGTTATCGAGGAGGAAAAGTTTTGTATAAAAAGCGAGTCTAAATTGGAGGTAAGCTACAGTTTACTTTATACTAAAACAAGAATCATGAAAGTAGCTTTCGTTGTGTTGTGCAGCCTTGCCGCTGCTATTGGTGAGTTTTAAGATACGGAAGTTGGAAGTTGATGGTAATGGGTTTCCGTTTTGTAGCTATGCCACCTAAACTAGGTCGCATCATGGGCGGACAACTCGCTGAAGTCGGTCAATTCCCGTTCTCCGCTTCTCTTCAATTCGATGGTTACCATTATTGCAGTGCTACCATCCTTGATGAATACACTGTGTTCACTGTAGCGAACTGCGTTATCTCGTGAGAATCTAAAGATATGATGATTGTTCAGAAGATTTCTACAAAGTTTCTTTGCATTTCAGGAGCTTCCCAACTAATTTGAAGGTCGTCACTGGATTGAACAAGATTTCCGCCGGCGGTGAAGTGCACAACATCAAGACCGTCATCACCCACGGAAGATTCGCCGCTTCTCTGCAATACGACATCGCTTTGTTGAAATTGGCCACTCCAATCACCTTCAACGAACTTGCTCAACCCGTGAAGCTCCCAACCGCCCCCACCGGTAGAAACGCCGATGTCACCATGAGCGGATGGGGATCCACCGAATACCCAGGAAACGTCGTCGACGATCTCCGCTACATCGACCTGAAGACCATGGATTACCAGACGTGCAACAACAGGCAATCCTTCCAAGTCTTCTTCAACCAGATCTGCACTTTGACCAGGGCCGGAGAGGGTCTCTGCCAAGGAGATGCCGGAGCACCTTTGACCGACGCCGATGGTTTCTTCGTCGGAATGGCCACTTGGGGAACCATGTGCGCCGTTGGAGACCCAGACGTCTACACCAGCATCTACCACTTCCTCGACTGGATTGAAGAGAACCGTGCTTAAATTACTTACTTTTCTTAACAACCAAATACAATTCTAACAATTACACTTATACTTTCAAATCCCTTAAACCAAAATCCTCAAAACCACATCTGGATTATAGATATCCTCAAATTACTTCTTTTTAAAAGCGAATTAAATTATTAACTTTCAGCCACTCCAAACATCTTCATGAATAACTTTAATAGATTTTTTTAAATTCATTTTCAATTTATATAAAAATTTTATTAAATAAATGCAAAATACAATTAATTCAATTCAAAAATTTGTTAATAAATAAAATAATAAATTTTTACAAAATTAAGTATATTTAAATACCGGCTATTATTTATTATTAAATAAGCATATTTTGCGATAAGTTAATATCTTTATTAGTAGATTATTTATTGATAAGTTTGTCGAAGTTTGAGTTTTTTTTTAAATAAATCAGATTTGAATCTCGGAATTTTCGATTTCATTAATGATTAATTAAGATTATTAACAATAAATATTAATATTCCTATCAAATCCAAATAATTATAAATAATTTAGAATTATCTATTGTTAGTACTAATTTTTTTAATTCTGATTGATGTTTTTAATATAATTTTGTAATTATTAATGTTTTGTTAGCTGTTGAAAATTATGTTTGAATTACAGAATAATAAATAAATAAAATACAATAAAAAATATTTGTCAATTTATTAGTTTTTCTTTTAATAATAATATTTGTATAAGATGCAAAAAAGATCATTTTTAAGGAGATTTCTATTCAAAATTATAAATTATAAAAATTATATTATGTTGGTTATATAATATTGCATAAGTAATGAATAGTTTGACAAAAAATAATTGCAAAATATCCAGAAAGAGTTTTTCTTAAATATTATTCTTGATTAGTAATTAAGATTAGATTCACAAAGATCCACAACATATTATTTATTGCATACACATTATATAATGTTTGTTGAATCTACAATGTTTACTAAAGTCAAAATAAAATTTGGATAAAATACGACTATGATTAGAATTGTATTAGATTCAAAAAGTATTTTTTGTTGCATATTTGTGTAGATTGAAAAGGAAAACAATATTTGTAAATTTTTATAAGTTTGTAAAATATTGATTTTATTACATATTCGTGTAGATTAAAGAGAAAGACAATAAAGAGAAAGCAATGTTAATTTCTATAAGTTTTCTTAAGAAATTTCTTTAAAAAAATCTGAAATATTAATGCGAAATATTGCAAAAATAATGCAAAGTTTCAATGAAAAAATCAAGAAGTTTACTAATTCAGATTAGATTCATGGTAGATCCACAACCTATTTTTTATTAAAATCAAATTAAACGACGTTTATTAAAAGTTTTAATAAAATGTGGAAAAAAATATGGCTATGATTAGATTTTTATTTTTATTTATTTGTATACGAAGTCAATTTATGTAAGTTTATGTACAATTTGTTTTAAAAATTATGTAATGTTAGTAAAAATTTAAATATTTTACTAAAGTAATAAGTTCTAAAAAAAATATATTTGTAAATGATCCAAAGAGTATTTTCTTATAGATTCAAGATAGATTCACAAAATATTTATTATTACATTATTGATAGATGCAGAACAAAATTATTATTACATTCGTATTATGTAATGTTGATTAAAACTGGAATGTTGAGAAAAGTAAACAAAAATAATATGTTTTGGATTAACGTGGATTATTATGTAAGTGTCGTATTTAATAATTTGTTTGTAATGCATTTCAATATTTTGGGTGAAAAAAGATACAAATCGATTATTTTTATAAACCTCTCGAGTAGTATAAAAAAGTGGATTCAAGTGCATAGAGATTAGTTATCTACAGGCATTTTTCCAATATAAAAAGGGAGACATATCACAGATGCAGCACAGATACCAAAACGTTAATCATGGGTAAAGTAGCTTTCGTCGTGTTGTGCAGCCTTGCCGCTGCCATGGGTAAGTCTTTAGACATAGAAAATTAAAGTTGAATTTGATGGTAATGGATTTATATGTTTTATAGCTTTGCCAGCCAAAGTTGGCCGCATCATGGGTGGACAAGTAGCCGCACCAGGACAATTCCCGTTCTCCGCTTCTCTTCAATTCGATGGTTACCACTACTGCAGCGCCACCATCCTCGATGAATACACTGTCATCACCGTAGCCAACTGCGTTCTCACGTAAGAATCTAAAAGAAAATGATGATTATTCGGAATTATTTATTATTTCAACGTTCTTTGCAGGAGCTTCCCGACCACCATGAGGGTCGTCACCGGAATGAACAGGATCACCGCCGGTGGTGAAGTTCATGAAGTCAAAACCGTCGTTGCCCACGGAAGATTCGCCGCTTCTCTGCAATACGACATCGCTTTGTTGAAATTGGCCACTCCAATCACCTTCAACGAAGTTGCTCAACCCGTCAAGCTCCCAACCGCCGCCACCGGCAGAAACGCCGACGTCACCTTGACCGGCTGGGGATCCACCGAGTACCCAGGAAACATCGTCGACGATCTCCGCTACATCGACCTGAAGACCATGGACTACCAAACCTGCAACAACAGGCAATCCTTCCAAGTCTTCTTCAACCAGATCTGCACTTTGACCAAGTCCGGCGAAGGTCTCTGCCAAGGAGACGCCGGAGCACCTTTGATCTCCCCCGACGGTTCCTTGGTCGGTCTCGCCTCCTGGGGAACCATGTGCGCCGTCGGAGACCCAGACGTCTACACCAGCATCTACCACTTCCTCGACTGGATCGAAGAGAACCGCGTTTAAATTTACAAATTTGAACAGATTTATTTCACATCCGAACACAAATAAATAAACAACTAAAAACTGTACAAAACAAATCATTGCACCGTCTTAATTTTGACTGGCACCCCGAATTCCATATTGAAACTAATCAATTCATTAGCGGTGGGAAACAAGCAGTACTGATTGATCTCACGTATAGTCGGCGTCTTCAGCAACATCTGCAGCTTCATCAAAGCCTGTAAATATCAATATTAATATTTTCTCACAATTTTTTTATTATTATTTTCTCACCTTGAAACACGGATTAGGTAAATTTCCCTCCAAGTAAATATCTGTGATCTTGAAGATCTCCTGAAGCGGAATCTTCAAAGTTATTGTATAAAAACCTCCGATCGATAAAAATTTCTCGTAGATTCGCCGGCTGTAAACGTAATTTGTGCTGTACAACTTTTTGCAAACGCAATCGTTCAATATTTTGATCTGCATCCAAATCATCTCCAGGCAGTAATTCTTCATGGAGGCTTCGATGAAGAACACGTAAGAGTTACCATTATCTATCATGAAACCAGTCACCAATTTCGAAGCAGTATCCAAATTATTGGTGTACTGTATCTGCAAGTAATTGCACACGATCACCTCTTGGGTCAAATCTTGATTCTGGTTTAAAATTTCGTTGAGCAGGACGACCGCAACTTCCTCTTTGTAAACGATTAGCAACATGCGTCTGAAGAAATCGGGGGTCGCGAGCATCTGGCTGATTCCGTATACTGGAGCGCCGAGGAAAACCTCGATCTTCAAAGAGGTTCCGTGCGTCAGGAGGTCGCCGTCCTTTAGCGGCGTGTATCCTTTGAAGTTCGTCGTCGGATCGAGATGGATCTTGTTTATCGAAGGCCCTATCGGATAGTCGAAGTTGCGGTAGAGCCGGACCACATCCATTGCCTGCAGATTATCCGGAGACCGGAACGCGTTAACGAGCGTCAGCGTCGGTATGTGGTCCAGCAATTGGGATAAATCGAAGCAGGCCGTGCCCAAAACTATAACGGTCTCATCCTCATCGGCGAACTTCTTGTAAGAAAACTTGTGGTCCGGATCGAACATCGCCGGTTCAATTTCCGGTATCCTCCTTGTCCCTACAAGCTATTAAAACAGATATTTTAGCAAAGCGATATTAACTATAAAATCTAATTAAAATTCTAATTAAATAAATCTAATTAATTCTTATTAGATTTTTTACAAACTTCCTATTATTACAATTGTATTGATTTTCATGTAAATGATTTATAAACTTTCATAAAAATGAACTTCAACTAAATGTTAATACTTAAATAAATATGTCAATGTTACAAAATAATTTAAATTGTTAAAATTAAATAAATTAGAAAATTTTCTAATTCATAAGAATAAAATAAAATTAGTAATTAAAAATAAAATAAATAATAAATTGTGATTAATTAAAAAATGTGTAAATTCGAATTAAAACTATAATTACTTCAACGCAAAATCTTCTCGTTTGCAAGAATTCAATTAGAACATGAGTATCGACATAGAAGAAAGCGTGAGCATCCAATATCCTTATGTCTTTAACTATTTCCCTCTCCAGGGTCATAGCTCTGGCAATATTAGGTACATTGTATTGTAAATAGAAAGAAGTGAAGCTAAAAAATAATTAGTAGATATGAAGTTAAAATTATATTCTGTTAATATTATATTAACCCTTCTTTTTGAAGAATCTCCACAGGCAAATTCTTGACCATCTTCAATTTAATAACCAGAGGATTCATCTCGGATTGAGCTTGAACGGTCATCAAATCTTTGACTCTAGTAAGCACGTACATCTTTTGTATCTTATCTGTCGTCTCTTTAGTTCCATGCACGCACAAATTCGAATCGGTGAAAAAAGATTCGCCGGACAGCGACATCTTCAAATTAACCTTTTTCTTCTCCTTCTTCTTTTTCTTGGATTTCTTACTTTTCTTCTTCTGCTTCTTACCTTTCTTACCTTTTTTCGTTTTCTTTTCTTCTTTAGGTAATTTAACCAATTGAAGAACGTCCTCGGGCCAAAAGTCCTCCGACAAAGATTCGGGCGCGTTGGGAACGAACTCTTTGAAACTGTAATCTCTCGTCTCCAAAATCCTCAGCATCCGCTCAAAAATAAGTTTATCTGTTAAAGCCGAAAAATGCAATTAATATATGATTAAAATTAAACTTAATTAACACCTGAACAAATTGTTTTCCTCGAGCTTTGAGAAATTACTTCAACATTCGGATCTTTATCGAAAGCTTCACGGAAACCCTTCAATTCCATCTCATTTGCCTTTACGTAAAACGCCTTGGTTTTCTCCGATTTCGCACTGAAATTGCACGCAAATCAATCAGAGAATATTACAAATTCTTCGATGTTGAAAAAAGCTGTGCGATTATACAACGAGCTAATTGGGAAACCGTAGTTCGTTTCGCTCACGTCTGTCCCACTTTGTTCTTGCTGGGCGAAGCCGTACACTGGATCACGTGTCTCTGCAGCTGCAGCAGTTCGTCCTGCTCCAAATCCTCCGCGCTGTGCTCCACGACGACACCAATCCAGATCAAGCCGTCCCGTTTGCAGCTTGTAAAAGCGACGCTCTCATCAGCAGTAAAAATCTTTTGTTAGCAAAGAAACATGTTACACGGATTAGCGAGACAATGCGGAGCCCAAGAAAAAACTAATTTAGTTCTGTTCATTTAATTAACTCCGCTTTTTTTCTCTTACTTTGTAAACAGTTTCCCAGTAAACCACATCCATGCTGTAGCTCAGATTCGGCAGCAAATTGTACTCGATGTGGATGAACCCTAAAGGTTTCTCAACTTCATACAAATACTCAGGTTTCCGCACTTCCTCCTTCACTTTCGAAGAATCTTTGGACTTCTTCGAATCCTTCGACTTACTCCTCTTCGAATCCTTCGATTTTCCCCTTTTCCACATTATTTCCATTTATATTACCCTCAACAATCCCCAAATTTTACCTTTTCGATTTGTTCCTCTTCGACTTTCCCTTATTCTCAGCCATTTCGGGAATGCACAGCAAAACACCGAATTTAAATTTAATCATTATTCAAAAAAAAAATACACAAAAACACTTTTGACACCGATCAAAAAATCTATTGCAAACGTCAAAATTAGTAATTTGATGACTGGACAAAATTTTATTTCCTAAACTAATCAAATTTTATCCGATTAAAACATGAATTCAATCGCTGTAAATCTTTTAAGTCGCTGTTATCTTAATCAGTTTATTCTTAGCGCTGCGAGATAAAAACGAAACGAATCAATTTCTAATGCATTTACTTATTTTTTCGCATTATTTATAAACAAACACTTCAAATCAATGATTTAGTCTCCAAATTTCTATCTCACATAAATAGAATTAATTTTAGATAACATCTACAAAAAATCTTAATTATAATTAATAATACATAAAAATCTTGGGCGATTAAAAAGTAAAGGATGTAAAATTTTACGGATGGGAAAAACTGTAAAGAAAATTCTATGGTTTACTCAGAGCACTGAACGCTTTATTCAAGAAATACGTTTCGAGAAAAATATAATAATTATTAATAATAATAATACAAAGTTAAAGAAGTGAAACAAAGTACGATGACGAAGAATAAATACCGACAGAAAAGGTAAAAATAAATTAATTAAAAAGAATCGTTCATCTCCCATTTTTTCATTAACATTAAATTCGTTACTAAATGCAATTGCACAGTTTTTTTAAAATTATCAAATTAATTAATAATTACTTGCATTTAATCCATGATGTTTGATGTTCGAAATTTCAGGAAACAAAAGAAAAAAACAAAAGAAAACATATTACAAACTAGATAGATTAGATCTTTCAAATATTCTTTTAGATTTACGAATGGCAGTGCAATATATATATATTTTTTACTTTTATATATACTTTTTTTTAAATTTACTTAAACCTCTTTTACACACTTAACGTTAAATTACATTTCGGGATACGATCTAAGATTCGCGTCTTCCACTATTATTTTATTTTTTATATCATCATAATTTTTATTATTGACTAAGTTTCTCTTTATTCCTTTTCCGTTAATCGATTAATTGGTATAATATATAATGTTGTGTTTATTTAGTTAATAGAGAGTATTAATTAGTAATAGTAGTAGTAGTAGTAGTTATATAAGCCCTTAAAACATTTATAGTATATTGTAACGTCGTTCAATTATTTCCTATGGTACGAACTTCAATGAAGTTTATACAATCCGATAAGTTTCGACAAATATTAGCGCTGCGTCTCCTCTTTGGTTTTCGAAAGTTCCGCACACAAAAGATAAATTAATTAATTAAAAAATTAAATGAAACGAATCTTTCGTTTCTGTAAATGTGAAGCATTTCAGTGCCTAAGAACGAAAGCCTAGTCGTATTAATCAATTAATATTTCATTAATAGTGATTTAGATTTTAGATTCATAAGCAAAAAAAAACTTCAATAAATTTTCTCCGTGTTTTCTTTTAAATATATTCAAAAAATTTACCTAACATATTTAATATTTATTATTTTTTTTGTTAAAACTCTCCACTTATTTAATTAATCAATTAATTATGTAATTATTTCTTATTTTTTTTTTGTTCATAAACTCTCGAGAAAATATATTTTTTACCCAATTGCACCAAAATACTAAATGCAATCAAAGTCAATTATATAGAATATTTACAGAACCGTACAGAAAAATATGATGTTTAAAAATAATAATAATAAAAGAATATGCACACTATGCGAGCGCGTATTTTCGGGGGTTGAGGGAGAAAGAAATGCGGAATAGAAGAATATAAAGATAATAAATTTCTTAATTTTTTTAGAAAAATAAATAGAACTTTTCGTCAGTCGATTCGGGGAAAAGCTTTTAAATATCTTAAGACTGATTTTTTTTTCTTTTTTTGGTTTTGAATTGGCTCAATTGTTTTACGGAATCCGTGCGAAGAAATCGTTCAGTGGAAAGCGATGAGTGAAGATTGTTTCAAATATACTTTTGATATGCACGGAAACGATGTTGTTAAATTAATTTGCATCAACTGAAATGCTTCAGATTATTTTCGCGTTTATTTATACGCAAACATTTACTAACTAAGTGTACTTAGTAATTGGGGATTTATTGTACTAAAGTGGAATGTCGTATGATGTAATTTAAGGTGGGAAAAATCGCGGTGCGAACTTAGAACTTAACTAATTACTAGAACTTATCTTGTTGGGTTGTGATCCCGGCACAGAAACCGGAACTGTCTATTTAATAATATGTACAACGGAAATACACATAAAATAAAATAAAAAAGTTGGGAGAACTAAGTATAACTTAAATGAGATTTGTCTGCAGTTATTTACACTCGTAAATAATCACCAAAATCAATGCGACAAAAAAAAAATATATAATATTGTTGATCTGGTCTTGCTGATGGATAATCCTGTGTTTTTCTTCTTGGGTTGGTGTTTGTTGTGGATTTCGGTGATTTCGCCGTTTTGGTAGAAATTGCATTAATTACTAAAAAGACGTTCTCGTTTCGATTAGCGAGAAGTTAATTATAGTAACAGGAATTTGGCGATCAGAAGCATGATCAGATGCGGGGCGAACTGGAGGGTGCTGGCCTTGGACACCCTAATGTCTCCATCCTTGAGGAACGGTCGGTCGATGACGTGGATGACGCCGTTGGTGCACTCCACGTTCGGTCTGAAAACCGGGATCTCTTCACCTTTCCAGTAGATCACGAAAGCTGCAGAGTACAAATGAACCAATTAAAATTACAAAGAAAAAAACATAAAACTTGAACTTAAACTTTCAAAATTCTTTATTATTATTTCAAATGTACTGAAATAGTATGAACGTGTTTGTAAAGAATTTCAGTCATTAAAACATTATTAACTTTATTACTCAATTGACACAAGTACTGCGCTGAGCAAACATTTTTGGCCAATATAATTTATTATAAAACGTAATAGACTCAAAAAAATAGTATATTTTCGATTTTTTTTATTATAATGTGATTTCTATTTAAATGTGGCAGGCGGGCCACAACTGGCCCGCGGGCCGCAGTTTGCTTACTATATATATTTATTTAAAATTTTTAACATACATTAATCAATTTATTAAAACTAACAACAAATTAAAATAATTAAGTTTTCTAATCACTGTTTTTGCATATAAACTCAATAATTTTAGTCTCATTTTCTAAATTTTAATCAATGATTCAACAATAAACTTGTTATATTTATTGCTAAATTTGATACTAAAACATAATCAACAAACAATAAATGAATTTATTAGGACAATTGATAATATCTACTGTTTTCATATCGGCAGCGGGCCGAAGAGAACCCATTTGTGGGCCACATTTGGCCCGCGGGCCAATCATAGCTGTAATATATAAACTCAATAATTAATCGATATTATTCTCATTTTGTACATTTTTCTAAACTGTTAACATACATTCATTCAATGTATCAAAGCTTACAATCAATTATTAAATATTCAATATTGGAAATAATTTAAAATTATAAAAATATAATATATAAATGATTTTTTTAAAACATTAAAATTTATAGTTTCTAAACTGCTGTTTTAATATCGGCGGCGGGCCGACGATAACCTATTGACGGGCCATTTTTGGCCCGCGGGCCACATTTTTCCAATCAATGCTTTAGTATATAAACTAAATAACTAATTGATTTTAGTACCATCAGTGTATAAATATATTCTAAATAATTTAAAAATTCAATGAACATTACAAAAAATACAACAAATTTATTATATTTGTTAATAAATCTATTACTAATTAACAAATTTATCAATAAAATATTAAACAATCAAAAACATTATAATTTCCAATAAATTATTTAAAAAAAATAATTTTCGTTACTTGAATTCTAGTCATAAATATTTACGTTTAAAACAGTTTATTATTAATTATGTGTAATTATAAAATTTAAATTTAATTAATTTTTATAAGAAAAGATCATTAAAATAATTATTAAGGAATTTGTAGGAATAATTAAATTAAAAAATAATAACACTAATTTAAATAATAAATTTGTAAGTTTGTAATTTTATTTTTAAATATTATATAAAAATAAATCACTTTCAATAATTAATTTTTCATAAAAAAAAATAATCTAGAATATTTGTAATGATATTAAATAATAATTAAAATATGATTTTTTTATCTAAACTCAAGTAAATATTAACAATTTATTAATTAAATCAAATAATTTATGTAAATCAGATGTAATTTTCATTTCTGGTTTTATTTTTCATTTAAAAATATGAAAATTGAAATGGTTAATTTTCATGGTAAAACGTGAATTCGCATAATTAGATTCGATTACACAACCCGCATACCGCAATAACGCGAACGATGTACTAATTAATACAAAATAAACTAAAAGTTATTTGAAATAAACACAGTTCTTTATGAATTAATAAAATTTTCATAATTGTTTTGTAATTATCAATTTGTGTATTAATATATAATTATATTTCTTATAATTTGTATACATATAATATTGTTTATATAATTTATTAATATTTAATACAAAGAAAAAATATTATTGGCAATCAAACATTTAAAATAACAAGATTTTTATTTGACAAAATTTGAAATTTCTATTTATTTTAATTCACATTTTTTTTTCGTTTTTGAAAGAAATTTTCTTAATTATTTTATTACAATTATATATTTTAAGTTAATTAGTTTTTTAATTATTATTTTCTAAATTTATATATTTGATAATGATTATTTCTTGAATAAAAATTTGTTTATATTATTTTTCTAAACTTTAATATTTTACCAAATAAGGCTTTAATTTGTATGCGTTAATATTTTATTTTGATAAAAACTTTTTTAATTAAAATATTTTTGTAAACTGTTTTAATAAATAAGTATTAGCTAGATGTTCTGATCATGAACATCTCTTTAGTTAATTATGTAATTTTGTAAGTTAGAAAATTGTAACTAATAAAAGTAAATAGTTTGAAGGAATATTTCGTAATTACTAGCTCCGAGTTATAAACAGGTGTTAAAGATCTACGCGACGGAAATGGAAAGAAAAAAGCAAAATAAATAAATACAAGAGAGTACACGTTCTATAGAGATGCTGCTGAAAGCTTCCCATCTTAATCTCTTAACGAGTCCCGGAGCTTGGCGCGACTTGGCCATAAGATCAACGGAACCAATTAAAGGATACGACGAGACAGGAGATGCTTCGGCAGAGAACAGAGAAAAGAGATTTGCAAAGAGAAAAGCAAAAGAAACCAATAAAAACGGAGATGTCGAGAGACCCTGAATAATAATAAATAAATGGAAAAGGGTGTTCCCCCGTTTTAATTGAAAATGCAAATTGGCCGCTATCAAAATAATTCCAGTCGGTTGTCCCGAGGCTGCTGCATCCCTTCTTCTCTTTGCGGCAAATCTACTGCAAGGATTACAAGCAAAAGCCTTTAAAACTTCACTAAAAGTACGTGCGGAGCGGCTGGTGCGCATCTAATCCCAATAATTTGTTTGTCGTTTAATTATATAACTTAGAGAGAAAGGAAGCGATAGATTGAGGTGTGTAAGAGTGAGTGTAACAGTATAAGAAGGGAAGGAAGATCGGAGACGTGAGCAGCGATCGTCGACGCCGATATAATTACATTTCAGAATTTAACCCTTCAATTAGCAATAAGAAACCTTATCCCATTTTATATACGTGCCATCTAAATTAACGCGCGCCAAACTTCAGAAAGCTCAATTACGTTGAGAACGCGATGAATGGTTCAGTCACCAAATTGTCTGCACTTTCAACAGTTTTCTCGAATTATTTTTTTTTTAAATATATAAATTCGCATTTACTCCAGGAATGATAATGATGATGATGGAAGTAATGAAAGTTTACGTAAGGAATTTCCTCCGTTACAGATTTCCTCTAATCATCTTCATTCGATTTAAATAAAATTTTATTTCTCTCATTCCAGAATCTAAAAGCATAAAATATAAAATGGTTTTCTGAAACATAATTCACTAATATTCACAAGATTCAACAAAAATTTTAACCAAAATTCAAAATTATTTTTTATCGTGCTAAAATATAATCAAACTTTTATTTATATCAATAAACTTTCTATTATAATTAAAATTTCAATTTAATAATAATTAAATAATTAAAATTATACATAATATAAAAGTCAGATTCATAAAATATTATAATATAATAGAAGTTTGAAGTTTGCTAATAATAATGCAATAAAAAAAATTGTTTCCATATAGGCTAGTAACAATACAAATTTAGTAGTTGGTACACTTGTGATATGTTAGTATTAATTATGTATTATATCTAATGTTACTAAAAATTTAGCAATTGGTATACCTGTAATATATTTCAGCATAATATTGTAATATGTTGATATTCCTTAGTGATAAAGTTAAAATCATGTAAAAATTAATGTTTTTTTTGCCAATTTTCTTTTTTAGTTTTTAAGTAATTTATTGATTTCAGCTCAAATCGTTATGATACGTAAAATTGTTATAATATAAATCGTAATTATAATACAAATTTAGCAATTGGTACACCTGAGAGATATTGCAGCATGATATAATATTTTAATATATTAACATTCCCCAGTGATGAAGTTCAACTTATGTAAGAATTTATGTATTTTTAGTAAATCTGTAAAAAGCAAAAAATAATATTGATTATTTCATTCATGACAATAATATTTTTTGTCATCTCCTACTAAATATAAAATAATATGTTTTGGACTAAGCACAATTTTGAAACTCCAATTTTCTTACTTGGTGAAGAACGTACGAAACTTCATATAAAAACTACAAATAATTTTGATGAGAAAAATATCAATATATTTCGGCTTAAATCGTTCGTTTTAAGATGAAAATTATAAAATGTTCAATTCATAAAAAAATAATGAGAAGAACTAAGTAGAGTTAAAAAAAAAATTATAATTCATGTATGGAATGAAAGATAAATATTTGTCAGAAAAGAAACCAACTAAGTTTGTTATTTCCATAAAGTTTAGTAGCAATAAAAATTTAGTAGTTGATAACACCTGTGATATATTTATGTCTCATAAAATGCATGTTGTAGACTATATAATATCCAATGATACTCTTAAAATTATGTAAGAATTAAAGTATTTTTTAAATAATTAAAATAATATTAAAATAGTTAAATTACATATTAGTATTATTTATTAATAAAGTTAAAATTATGTAAGAATAAATATGTTTTTAGTAATTTTGTTAATTTTTTTTGAAGTAATTTACTGATTTCTAAATGAATCGTTCATTTTATGTCGAAAGGTACAATATGTTTGTGTTCAATGAAATTCAAAAAATATTATTGAAGAATTGAACTAAGTAGAGTTATTAATCACATTTATAATTCACACTATACTTATTTATCAGAAAAAAAAACAAATAATTTTATTGTTTCCATAGAAACTAGGTAGAGTCAAAATTTAGTAGTTGTAGCATTCTATAATATAATAATATAATTATATTTTTTCGTGTTTAAGTTAAAATTATGTAAGAAATAATGAGTTTTTTTTTATTAATTTCGTTTATTCTTTTTTAAGTAATTTACTGATTTCTGGTCAAATCATTCGTTTCAGGTTCAAAAAGATTTACAAAATATTATACAAAAATTAAACTAAGTAGAGTTAATAATCACGTTTATAATTCACACTATGTATGGAATAAAACATAAATATTTATCAAAAAATAAAACAATTATTTCCATAGAGTGAAGTAATAATAAAAATTCATAATTTAGACTATATTATTCAATAATACTAAAAATATAACAGTTAGAGTATACTAATTAAAATTATGTAAGTGGTTTTAATAATTTTGTTTATTATTTTTTTAATTAAATTATTTTTTCGTGCAAATTTTAAATATTAAATTTGAAGTTAATTAAATCAGATTTACTAATATTCAAAAAAAATAATAAACCAAATTTAGTTTAGAAAAAATTATGAAATTTTTCTATATTTTTATATAGTATTATCAAATTTAAATATTCAATTATTCAATTATTGCAAAAATTTTACTTAACATGAAATAGAGAATATATTTAGCATGTAATAATTTAATATAGTTACATTGTTTAGTGATATTAGAGAAAGTCGTAAAAGGTTGCAAAAATTAATGTGTTTATTTGTAATTTCTTTTAAATAATGTATTTCTTAGCAATTAAAAATAAATGATCTATTAGTGTGAGGATAGAAATGTACTTTGTTCAAAGTGTGCAAACATTTGTCTAATAAAAATAATGGCTCGTCCCGAAGCGTGTTTTGATGTGAAGTAATTAATATTGCTTTTTAAGCAACAAATACATTTTGCACACATGGAACTTACTTGAATTAGCGGCGGGATTGGCTAATGAAAATTGCGTAAGTATTATGTGAAATGTATCTTTGTTATTGATTAATGATAGATATTATTGATGCACTTACAATGGTCTCGGTTTTCCTTGACGAACAGACTGAGAGAATCCCTTTGGGTGGGCAATTCGACCTCCTTGTGCGGATAGGACAGGTTCGTATCGTTCGTCAGCTGCTTGATTCTCTCCATCGTGTACGGAATGTCGGAAATAACTAAATGCCGTTCCAGGATCTGATTCGCCTGAAAGGTTGAAAATTATAATATTTCCCATTAATGTAAACTGGTAAAATCTCACGTGATAGGTGAAATCCTCCATGAAGAGCTTCTTGATGGCAGATGGAAGGTCGATGCTAGCGTCCTTCCAGGCTTTATCTCTCGGAACGAAGTACGTGAACTTGCGGGTCGTGTCGTTTAATTGCTGGTTGAATCCGCTGCGTTTCCCCAAGATGTACGACTGACTGGAAGCGTAAAGTAACGAGAAGTATATAAGAAGGGTTGGAGTTTACGGCCGTAGCATTTATTATTATTATTATTATTAATAACACGCTGGAGATGAAGAGCAAAACGAAGCATTGTGTTTGCGGCTCGTTGTTGTTACTTTTATTTTTTTAGTCTCGGCGTGATTTAAATGAAAATCTCGAGGGTGGAAAAAATTCCGAGACGGGGATGCTTTTAGCAGTAATACTCTGTACTTTGTTATCCTCACAAATACTCTGAAAGAAGTGACGTTGACAAATTCCATATTTTTTAAATTTAGTTTTTACAACATTCATTAAATTGATTTTTATTAATATATTTTTACATTTATTAAATTTTATTTCTATTTACAATTTTGATAATTATTACAATCAGCTGAAATATTAAAAAAAATACTGAAATACTATGTAGAAATATAGAAAATTTACAAAATGTAATGAAAATGTCCTTTTTTCATTATATTTTTTCAATATTTCATCATTCTATGTATAAAATTTAATTGACATTAAGAAAAATATAGAATTAAAGGAATTACCCTGAAAAAATGTCATCTAATATTTTGATTACCGTAAAGATCAACAATTTTCATAAGTCTTGAAATTCAATGATATTAAGTTTAATTATCAATAAATTTTGTCCGTAATTGTCCTTAATAATTTTTTAAAGCAATCATCTTATGAAGTAAACTTATTTTCTAATTGAAAACCTGAATAGTTCAATTACAATATTTGGATAATATTATATAAAATGGTTTTTTTATTTTCTTATTGTTGTAATTTATTGTTGCAATAAATATTATTATATAAAAGTAAATCAAGGATCAAATATCCTGAATAATAAGTTTAATTATTAAGATCTTCTAAAAGTAGTCATCTTTTTATCATTTAAAGAAAAATATAGATAATTTATATTTTAATATCTTGAATATAATATAAAAAAGTTTATCAAGAATTAGTGATAGAAAGCATCAAGAAGAAAAATGTTTTTGCAAAAACATGAACATTTTTCATGTAATTAATAAATAATCTTTAAAAGGTATAATTTTCATTAATATGAAGTATAATTATAAGAATCTCTAAAAGTAGTCAAAAATATGCTATATAAAAGTAAAAAAAATCTGCTATAATATTTTAAGAATGTTGTATAATGATTTCATGATTAGTATTCAAAGTGTATTAATAATATTTAAAAAATATTAACTTTCCTGCATATAATGGAAAAATTCAGAATAAATCATTAAAATTGAGCTTTCTGAGAAATGACATTATGAAAACTCTGTACAAAATATTAAATTATTTGTGAATTATAATATAATAAAGTAGATTAAATGCAAGAATTGTTAAAATTAACTAAAATGGTTTAAGACTTATCTCAGTTATATTTTAAACAAATTGAGCTATTCTCAAAAATGATTTCCTACAATTATTGTGAATTCTGCTGTTAAAATGTCTGCAATTTAGAAAGAGATATATATTATAACAGAAATCTCTATAAATAATCGAATGTATTAATAGTGAGAACGTTGTCTATAATCTATAAGTTATAATATTAAAAAGTAGATTTAAAGATTCATTTGTAAGGATTAAATGTCTTAGATATTAACTTAATTTGAAGAGCAAGAATTGTCGAAATTAACTCAAATAGTTTAGCTCTTATTTCAGTTATAATTCAAACAGATTGAGTTGTTCTTACGAGATATTATGCTACAATTGATGTCTGAAAACTGAAAACTGTCTACAAAAAATTGTATTTATTCATATTGATAATGTTGTCTATAATTTCCAAATTATAATATTTGAAAGTAGATTAATAGATTATTTTAACTAAAATGATTTAGCTCTGATTTCAGCTATATTTTAATTAGATTGAACTGTTTTTGGAGATATTATGCTGCAATTATTGTGCATCCTACTGGAGAAATATATACAGTTTCACATTTATTCATATTGAAAATGTTGTCTATAATCTTTCAGTTATAATATTTAAAAGTAGATGTATAGATTTATTTGTAAGGATTAAATGTCCTGAATATTAAGTTGGGTTTAAGGGTAAGAATTGTTGAAATTAACTTAAATGGTTTGGCTCTAATTTCAGCTGTAATTCAAACAGATTGAACATCTGGTAAAATATATGCAGTTTATAAAGTGGTTCAGATTGTATCTCTACTAATAATCTTATGTATTCATCAAAGTTTTGTCTATAATCTACGAATTATATAATATTAAAAAGTAGATTAATTAAATTTCTTGGAAGTTAAGATTATTTTAAAGACAATTAACCCAAGCTCTGATTTCAGCTATATTTTAAATAGATTGAGCTCTTCTGCAATTATTGTGCATCCTACAGTTGAAATGTCTGAAATTTAGAAAGAGATGCAGAACGGGTCTGAAGAGTATCCAGCAAGTATGAGGGTATACATTTAGCAGTAACAGTGGAAGCTCTGTTATCGCCGTGAACGTTCTCAAATATTCTAAGGAAATGACGAGGACCGAGTTTCATTATAGGGGAGGGAGAGACCCTCGTAAAATATGAAATTGTGTACCCACCCTCTCCATTACTTTAATTGTACTTACTTTAATAGGGGATCAGTACGCAGCTTGTCCAGGACGGTGGTGTAGGGTACACCGAGGACCCGATCGATGATGTGGATGATACCGTTCGTTGCTGCCAGATCGGACTGGATGACCGTCGCGTTGACGCCACCTCCTTCAACGGTGAGGGTCTTGTTGTTCCCGGCGAAAGCCACATTGAAGTACAGATTCTTTTTCTTGTTGAGCGTTGGAGCCTGATAAACCTAAATAGATAAATATCTCTTTCGAGCACATACTACCCTAGTGCTACCACCCCCAACGGCAAAACATAATGCTTAACGCAACACAAAGATAAAACAAACAAAAAAACGAAACGAAAGGACGTCGACAGAAGAAACAACTAGCTCAAAAAACAACGAGACGCACTCCCCAAACACCTCAGACTCGTGTGAACGTGTAAACATTTGTCATCAACGTGTGATTGAGCTAATTTCCATGTAAGGTGGACAAATTAAATTAAAACAGAATTGGACCCGAAATACTCAATAAATATAACCGCATTTTTTTCACTTTTCTAGTTGATGTGAGAGGATGGAAGGAGAGATGAGACGATTTGTGTGTAGTTTACAATACCTTCCAGGGCGGTTCCGGCCTTTCATCCACCTTACATTTTCTAATCTAATCGAACTCCAGTGATAATAATAACAACAATTGTAAAACTGAATGAACCAAAAAGGAAAACAAAGCCATACGTGTCTGTTGTGATCTTTGATAATGTTCTCGAGGTAGAGCCGCTTGTCGACGACGAGATGCATGTTGAGGATTTCGCGCATCTTCACCGGATCCCTGAGGAGGCTCTTCAGGTTTCCGTCGTCCCATGCGGCGTTGCTCGGCGCGAACAGGGTCAGGTCGTGGGAACGCTCGATCGTTCGCATGAATTCCTTACCGATGTCCCCGGCATCGGCTATCTCCTGACAGAACTTACTCAATGGTCCATCCTCCTTCTCCTAATCCACGATGATACCCCAAGAAAAGAAGAAACACACAACATATTCCAGGTTTTAGGATGCCGCGTTTTACTCAGGACACATGACACAGAAACAAACAAAAATGAAACATAAAAATAACACAAATCATACAAAAAGATCATACTTCCACGAGTTATCAAAATTCTTGTTCTCAATTATACTTTTATAAATTCTTAATTTTTTTATAATGTTTCCTCAATTAAAATTACAAAATTACAATAAATCTACTAAATATTTATTCAAATTTTTGTTATTAATAATACTTTTATATATTTCAAAAAAATCTTTACAAATTATTTTTTTATGTTCTTTCCAATTTTCTATAATTTACAAATTCTTTATAAAATTACAATTTCTTCTGAATGTACTGAATAGTTATCAAAATTCTTGATCTGAATTAAACTTTCATATATTCTTTATACATTATTATATAAATTCTTTAAAAATATTTTTTTTTAATGTTTTTCAATTAAAATATCTAAATTCCATTCTAGAATATACAAATTCTTTATCAAAGTACAATTTCGACTAAATGTACTAAATAATTATCAAAATTGTTCTTCTGAATATTTTTTTTCAATAAAAATATCCAATTTTTTTTCTATAATAGAATTAACAAATTCTTTACAAAATTATAATTTCTTTGAAATGTACTAAATAATTATCAAAAAACCTATTCTCCTGTATACTTCCATTTATTCTTTATATATATTCTGTATAAATTATTTTTTTAATGTTTTTCACTTAAAATTACCAATTTTCTTTATAGAATGTACTTTTTTTTGTATATATTACATTGTTTTCTAAATGTACTAAATAGTACTAAAATGTACTATATATTTAATAAATTCTTTACAAAATATTTCAATTTTCTTTCTAGAATTTACAAATTCTATACATTTTTTTTTCTAAGTTTACTAACTATGAGAATGTGTGTTTAATTAAAATTTCACATTTTCTTTCAATTTTATTCTTATATAAATACTTTTTTGTTTATATAAACTTAAAATTAAAGTTTTCTCATTTAAAATTTTCTAGAAAATTTACAATTGCGTTATGAAATGATAAATTTTAATAAATTATTCTGAATTAAAATATTATATGTATTTTATAAAATCATATATCTTTTATAAAATTATTGAAAAATTAGATTATTATAAATAAAAATTATTGTTTTATCAATTAAAATATATTTTTTTCTTATACTTTCTCCTTTTTTTGTATAAATGCAATTAAAATTTTCTATTTTTCTTCTCGAATTTACAATTGTGTATTGCATTTTAATTTATTAACTATAGTTGAATTTGTGCAAATACAAAAGTAATTAATTTCGTTCTCTCACATTTTTTATAAAAAAATCACTAAATTATAAAAAAAAAATAATATTTTAAAAGAGTATTATTTCTATATTATTAATTAAGCTAATGTACATTAATTATTCAATTAAAAGTTGACTATCTAAAATATGATTAAAAATTTAATTTAAAAAAAATATATTTTTATTTTGTAATTTATTAATAAAATTTTAATTAATTGCATTTTTCAGCACGTTTATAGAGAATATTCGTTAATTAAATGAAAAAGTTGAGGAACGAAACGAGCTTTAAAAATTAAATTAAAAAAATACAATTTAATAGTATTTCCAAAAAAAAAAAATTTTTTCTTAATGAAAATTTAATAAAAACAAACTTTTAGTAAGTTTTACTTCTATGTTGATGAAAAGACAATAATTTTATGTTTTCAATAAATTTATAGAAAATCTTAATGAAAATTTCAGTAATAAAAATATGAATTTGTCACTAATTATAAAACAGTTTATTAATATTTAAATTATATTTTTTACTAATTTTCTTAATGAAAAACCAATAAACTTATGTCTTCTTTCAGTAAATTTTTTGTATGGAAAATATAAATTAGCATTCAAATGAAAAGTTACGCAATTAAAAAGGGTTTCAAAAACTATTTTAATATTAGCACAGGCGAAAAACCGCATCGCAGTATAATTTCCCAGATGCCTTCCATTCAAAACGCGCTGCGAACGAGGAGAAACATTCCTTTTTCGCCCAGTGGAAATATTGAATCAAGCCGAAAAAAAATAAAACTTTCCATCTGAACCGCGAAATATCATGCCATGAAAATGTATGAATAATTTATATTTTCTATGCTTATATACATATATAATTGAGAACAAGTTTCCTAACTCCAATGATGGTTGCAGCAGCGGCAATATTAATGGCGTTATACGAACGTTAGTTTTAACATGCATAAATTGTTAATGCAACAAACTTCGCGAATCAATTTGATTGAAGAGTTACGAAAACGCGCGACAATTAAATTAATTAAAAAAAAAAAACTACGAGAATTTAAATTTTTCTGTAAAAAATTATAAAAAGTAGAATGGAAACAGAACGGACTAATCGTAATAACTGTAGTTGAACAAACATGCAAGCATGCAACTTCTGGGTTGTTCCGTGTGTAAACTACGTTGTAGAAAAAACTCCGCTTTGCTCTACCTAGTTAAGTGTTCTTTTTGGTTTAATCAAAACATATTAGTGTTAATTAGTTGTGTAATTAATAAAGTGTGTAATGGGGGGTTTGGATGAACATTGGGGTTATTGCTTCGTGTGTTAACAACGACAACAGCAGACAACGAGAGTGTGGGCGTGTAATTTTACCTTAAACTGCGCAGGGGTTTTCCAGAATGGTTGAGTAGAGAAGACAAATCGGAATGGAATGAAAAATTATTCGTTAAACAAACAAAAAAAAAAACTAAATGGTGCACCAAATCAGTGCTTGTAAAGTCATTGTCTTAGATATAAAAATGAGTGAAAGTAAAAAAAGGTTGTAGTTGTAGTAATAACAATAATACTAAATGGTGGGTTTCTGTGAGAAATATTTTTTTTTATCAATGGATGCGGCATCACCTACGTTTATACGAGTTGAATCCACAAATTCCTTAAGTTAAGAGAAGAATCAGAAGAAGAAATTCGATTACAAACCTTAAATCTGTACAAGTGATTTTGATTAATTGTAATAGAGATATTTGGAGAGTTCATTATTTTGATAGTTCGGTCTTGTTGGTTTATAGTTAGTTGAGGTGACTAAAAAATGGGGGATTCATTTCGTTTCACCGCTAGACCTTTCCTTAAGCTGTTTCCTATTAATTTTTTTTTGGAGGTTTTTTTTTTTGGGTGTAATTTTTGTGGGACTTACCTCCAGGAATTGCTTGACGGTGTTATCGACTACCATTAGGGGTTTGTGTATGAGATGGACGACGCCGTTCTTCACCGGGATGTTCGCCTTGACGATTTCGGCCATCACGACTCCCTTGGTGTGAGCGGAGTCGGCGAGGCGATTGTGGCTCTTGACGTAGACTGAGTAAAGAAAGAAACGGGATTAATGAGGCTCGAAATGGATGAAAAGGATGGACGACGACGCACTTGCTGAGGATTTCCCGTGGGTTTCCTCCGAGAACGAGATGTAGACCTTCATGTTATCGACGTTAGCCAGGGTGTCGTATGAAATATCCTTGGTGGTTGGGGCGGTGAAGAGGACGTGTTTCGGTATAACGTGACCATCGATCACTTTGGCATCGATGGATTCCGGGCGCGAGTTCTGAGAGCAAACGTGACAAATAATGGAGATGCTTTTTTTGAAGCGGTTCATCGACCCTCAGATACAAACCTTGAAGCCCTCATCGACGGGGATGAAGAAGGTGTTTCCACCTTCCGCATTGAAAATATCCTCCTTCTTAGTCTGCTGCACGCGCTGCCTGAAAGATCTTCAAACAAAAAAAAATCAATATACAAAATTATCAAAGCAAAATTCATCAACGTACCTCACTCTATACGGGTTTATATTCAACGACTCGAATTTCTCGATGAAGTCCCAGGCGGTCGGATTGTAAATGGGATTGGTCACCGATTTGGGCGACATGACCGGAACGAGCACTTCGTCGATTTTATGCAACACCTACAGAATTTAACGTTAAACTGCGCATAAACCGCGAAATTCCTTTCCGTACCTGGTCGTAACCCTTCAGATTCTTGGCCCGGAAATTGGAGTGCGTGATCAGGAGACGGGCGTTGTTTATGTAGATGTCATCGTGGATGTCTCCGGTCTTGTGGGTCACCCAGAGAGGAGGGTTTCCGTCCAGTTCTGAGGTCAGCGACGACGACGACATCAGTCCCAGTTGGTCCGTTGTCCTTGCCAAATTCGCTGGAAACGGAATTTCAAACAGAACTAATCACAAACTGTCCTCCTCCTCACTCCATTATAACATATATTTTTTCTATTAAAACAAACGCTGCAAACTTGATTATAACGAGGGTCCAGTCCATGGTTATCGCACAATTCACGGGAAAATTGGAACGTCCAGTGAAAGCACAGTCGCCGGACACATTTCATGTTGCAATTTATCAAAGTCCATTGCAGCAATCATTAATACCAATAAAAATAAAGCTGCACACACTAAACATCTCTAATATCCTAAATGCCCTCACTATCTATTTTCAGTTTACATTTAGTAGCAGTTCTCAAGGATCAATAATTGTCAAACCAAATATATTAGCTTTAAAACAATCATATGATATTTTGTCAACTATAACTAGAAAAACAAATATTTGAAATTTGCTAAGACTTCAAATTTATAGCATTAATACTTTGCCTTTAATCAGATGTCAAAGTTGAAAAATAATTTTCCATTTTGTACTATATCTTGACAAATATGCCTAGCACATCGATCACTTGATAACCTTTCTATGACTCATATTTGTTCCATTCGTAATGTACCTAAAATTAGCTGTCAAAGTTGAAGCAACATTTTTTTAAGACTCGAAAAAGTAATGTCTTTATATTTAGATGCATAACTGCATAACAATGGATATAGTTTTTGCTACAACAATAAAAAACATATCAATCATTGTGTAACCAAAATCATATTTTTATAATTACTATTTTGTCAACTTTAAACTTAAACTTAACTGAAACTAAATATGTAGGTTATAAAATTTGCTTAATTTAGTAGTGCTGTGATCAGATATCGAATATAAAATGTATTTATTGTTCAACACAGTATATTTATTTATTATCCTATAATTTGGAAACTATGTCTAGCAAATCGATTATTGGTTAAACTTTTTTAATAATAAGTACATAACTTTAAAAGAAAATTTATTTTTGGAGTAACTTGAAAAATAATTTTTCGCAATATTATTACATTTATTCATGTAACTTGATACAACAACTTGACTACAACAATTGTCATTAAATAACCCAAAATAATGTAGACTAAAAGAGAGCTAAGATTTTTCTTTCTGGTTTTCTGTAATAAACTATAAAAAAATAACTCAAAAAAGGTATGTCTTCACATTTGGTGCTACAACTTGACAACTATGACAACCACACCAATTGTTAAATAATTAAATTAAAGCCAAATATATATGTATTCAAATAGATTTTGAACCATATTCATAGCATTTACAATTTGCATGTAATCAGCTGTCAAAATTGATCTAAATATGAAAGAAGAACTAAATTTTAACGCAATTATTAAGCAATGTTTTATTTTTATTTTATACTACATTTTGACAATTTTTGATAACCTTTTTAAGACTTATTTTTATGCCATTCGTAATTTACCTAAAATTAGCTGCCAAAATTGAAGTAATATTTTTTTAAATCTCTAAAAGTATTGTTTTTACATGTTAATTTATGCGACTAAATGATTAGCACCAAAATGTTTGAATAACTCAACTAAAACTAAATATATAAGTTATAAAATATACTTAAACATATATTAATGAAATTCGAGGTACTTCTGTAATCAGAGGCCAAATTTAAAATTTATTTCTTTAAGGTAATAAAATTAATTTGAGAAACATGTCTAGTAAATTTATCATTAGATAACCTTTTTAAAGTGAAATATATAATGTTTAAAACAAACTAAAACTAATTATTGTAGCATTCGTATTTTGCCTGTAATTTGAAAAATGATTTTTTAATTTTTGACAACTCGATAATCTTGACTACCAAAATCGTCATTGAATAACCCAATATAAGCTAGATGTATAGACTATAAAAGGTGCTAAGGTTTTTATTTGTGGTTTGCAATAATCAGCTGTTAAACTATTTTTTAACTCTTCATATTTTGTACTACAACTCGACTACTATGAATGTCACACTTATTATTAAGTAATCAATTTAAAGCCAAAAATATATATTTTCAAATAGACTTTAATCCATATTTGCAGCATTTATAATTTATCTGTAATCAGCTGTCAAAGTTGATCGAAATATGAAAAAGCAATTTTGTAACAAACAAAAAAAAATAATGTCGTACATTTGTTATGACTTTTTGAAGGTTCAACTTTACGGTCCTCGTTTAAGAAGTAATTAAGTTTTTGCTTCGCGAATTAGAGAAAATCCGACGACCGCGCAAAACGCAATATCAAAGTGAAAAAGTTCGCAATCACCTAATGGGCAAATAGAGAGAAAGGGAGGGAGGTGAAAGACGTAATTTTTGCGGCGCTAAATCATTTTTTATTAAGAAATAAGGAAGTTTTTAAGAGTCCATTAAAGCGGGGCCGTAAAAGCAGTTGAAATGAATTTAGTTTTTCGGCGTGGTGACGTGGCGCGCGATCATTACGAAACGCGTGTGCTGGGCAGGACCGGAACGAAGTTTTTTTATTTAATTAAAATAGTTGCAGTAATAATTGGCACGGATTGGGTTTTCGAGGAGAGTTTTGCGGGAAAGGAAGGAAATGTATATATTGGAATGCTGCACGAAATCGGGTCCGAAACTTATTTCATTAAATGGCTGCTTTGAGTATGTGTTTCGGAAATACGAAATACATACGGCATAATTTAAATAGTAATAGTTGGTTTAAATTTGGCGCACGGAGAGAGGCCGAGGTTGACAACAAACTGTAAAAGCCGCTCAGCGTATTCTCCGCTATGCAAATCGTTGTGGTTTTAAGCAATTAAGTCCCCCGGATGTGTTTGTGTATTTTCATCTTGCAGCGTGTCACTCTTCGCTATCAAACGATCCGGTAGTTAAATATTTAGAAAACCAACCCACAAAAACATGTTACAACACCAAAACCTAACAATAAAAACCATAGTTTGAACACAATAAATTTGCATCGCAGAGACACGGCGTAATGGATTCAACTTTAATTAAACGGGAAGCGGAATTGTAGGTGCAGCTTTTTTGTAATCCTTGAAGTAAGATTAACTCAACTTTGTTGCTCTGCAAACAACTTGGGATTCGTCCGTGACGGAAGGGAAAGGCAGGGCAAGGAAGAAAAGCTCCTTTTCCGTCCTTAATAAATAATTTTCTAATCAAGCGAAAATTCCCTTCTTTAACGCAGACTGCATGTTTTATTTAAATCCTTGATTTATGACAGCCCTAATGAATCGCGCCGAGGCTGAAACTTTGTTACATCTCAAATTAGCACCGTAATTTAATAGAAAGATAATGCTGACAACCGGTTCATAAAAGATTTAATATTAATCCAAAAACGCGTGATTTTTAAATTAGTTCAATAATATTAAATAGATTAAAATTTCTCTATTATTATGATTTTTCAAATCAATGATAAACTGAAATGTAAATAACATTAAAGGAAATCGAAACGAGAAAAGAAGTAAACTTCTCTCATCGTAAATTCGATGAAACGTATTTTCTACGCCATTGAATAACCATATTAAATACATCTATGAAAACTCGAGCGAATCCTTACTTAATAATAAATGAATTTAGTATTGATTCCGTACATATTCGTTTCATTTGATACATCTTTTTTATATAACCAAAGGTTTATTATATTTTCAAATATTTAATATCATGAATTCATACAGATTTGGTGTTTGAATAAATAAAAAGGTTGGTTTATCTCCGTGAGAAAATCTATTAATTTTAAGCTGTTTGCATCGAAAACACTTTTATTCGGAGACGATTTTTATTAAAATATTTGTAGAAAGGGGAGAATTGTATTAATATTTGTTTTAGTCCCTTTTATAAAAGGGTCCATTTCTTAAGAAGTTAAATAAATATAGGGTTCTTAGAGGCATTAATACATTAATTAGATTTTTAAACTAATAAGTAGTAAGAAAGTAGTATGATTATATTTATGGTATAATGAATTTAAAATCACATTTATTAATTGAATTATTTTAAATAAATCAACAAGAAATAATAAAATTTATTTATTTATTTGTACTTTAAATCAAAGACAAAAATAAACTATAAATTTTAAGATTTTTTACTGTAAATATTATTTTATACAAAAGTAAAATTCGCTACAAATTTAAAGATTTTTTTTTAATCTAAACATTAAAGTTCATTAATTTAATTGATTAATTACATTATTTTTTTAATAAACTGCAAACATTTTATTTCTTTTTTTGAATTATGCTTTTTCTTAAAATTATTTAATATTTATTAAAATTAAAAAAAGTAAAATTCGTTATTAATTTAGATTTTTTTTTAATAGAAATTAATGTTTTTTTTTTCAAAATATATCGTTTTTTAGATAATTTTATTTCAAACAACGACAAAAAGTAAAATTCGCTATGAATCTTTAATTTTTATAGAAGATATTAATTTAATAATTCAAGTTTTTTTAATCACTTTTCTCAATGTTTATTTTTTTTGTTCACATAAATAACAGAAAATAAAATTCTCTAGAAATTATCTGATTTTTTATAAACTTTTTAATATAATAATTTCAGATTATCAAACTACATTATTATTTAATAAAATGTAATGATTTGATTTATTTTTTCGATATATAACATTTTTTAACTATATTTCATTCACATTAATGAAAATTTGATATAAATCTATACTTTTTTAAAACCATTTAATGTAAAAATTCAACATAATCAATCTGATTCAGTAATTATTATACATAATTTTTTAATAAAAAATAATATATTAAGTTGTAGTAATAGTTTTATATGTTTGTTTGGAAATTAAACTTATCTTAATACTATTTATTAATATTTATTTTTTACTAAGAATCTACAAATTTTTATAAAACTAACTTAATTAAAAAAATCGAGATAAAAAATTTATTTCATTATTTATATTTTTTTTCATAAAAAATAATAATTTTATTAGTTTTTTTTCGAAATATAACATTTCTTAACGCTATTTAATTCATATTAATAATAATATGTAAAACTCGCTAGAATTCTACAGATTAAAAAAATAATATTTTTTTTATGTAGTCGAATTTCATTCACATTTAGAATTTAATTAATTATATTATTTTTTAAATAATTATATTAATAATTTTATATATTTTTTTTGTGTACTATAACATTACTTAACAATAGTTTAGTCACATCAATGACAAAATCAACGGATTTTTTAATTCATAATTTTAGAAGTTTTTTTCTAAATATAACAATTCTAAACACAATTTTATTCACATCAATGACAAAATAAATATTTACAACCTATTATTTCATTAATTACATTATGTTTCCATTGAAATTAATAATTTTAATTATTTTTTCGAAAAATTCGTTATAAATCTGCGGAATTTAAATTCTACAAAAATCTATAGATGTTTTTTTTTACAAATTAATCAAATAGTAATAATTTTCTTTCTTATATAAAATATAATATTTCTAACAGTGTATTTTATAAATTGGAATGTAATTTTTAGTAATTATTATAATTCAAAATTAATATAAATAATTTAATAAAAATTTGATTTTTAAACTACAAGAATGTAATAAAAACTATTAAACGATATAATTAATTAATTTCTAAATAAATATAATATTTTTATAAAGGGTTAAAGTTCGTGAAAAGAACTGAATTATAAGGAAAAACCCCAACAGTGTTAATTTCAGAAGAATTAACAACGTTAGAAGAGACAACGCAATTGTCTTTCTACTTATTGCATTCGCAGAATAATAGCGATGATTCAGTTTGAAGACGTTAAATAGCCGTGAGGTGGAAAGCCTTTGTGGCGAAAGGAAGCTCTAATAAAGACGGAGAAGTCGTCCCTTCGCTCAACGAAATCGCCTCCGGCCCAGTTACAAACTCTATCCGCGTACAATATTTGTTTTAACCAGAACACATTATTATTGTTATATAAAGCAACATCAAATTTATATATTTACACAAACGTTATACATTTCAAGGATTTTATTAAACGGATCTCTTCTAAATAAATAATTTTAAAATTTATGAAATTGCGTGTACGTTAAGGGATGTTTATTATATATATATTTTTTAATAATAATTCTGTTCTTCCCTGAGGCAGGATTTATCATCCTGTCCCATTGATTAGTTTCCTCGCGGAATGATTCATTTAGTTTTCGCGTGCGAGTTCAAAAATATAGAAGGGTTGAAGTCTAGACACTCGCAGCACGATATCCATTTCAATGTTCACCCCTCTTTATTTTTTTTATTTTTTCTGAAATGCATTACGGCCTATTCAATATTCATTATCTGCAGTACAAGAGGAAACGTGGTGCTTCATTAACGTGCAGCTCTTTCATACACAACGTGTGTTTTTCATTATTTATTTAATCGAGTGCTGAAATTACAGACAATGCGAAGCATTTTCATTACATAATTCAATACATTTCCTATGCGAAATTATAGTCGCATATTATTTGTTACCACTCGCTTTGATTAAATAAATAATTCTGATAATGTTAATCATTTACAAAATAATCCAACAATAGGAAATATGCTATTCCTACTATCAAATTAATTTTAATTAATAATTTATATTAAATTTATCGCTTTTATTCCTATTACAAATGATAATTTCTATATGAATTTAATTAAAATAAATATAACTTATGCTTATTTTTTGCAGTTGTATTAAATGCAAAAATTTGTAAGAATCATTATATTTGTAATACTAAATTTAAATTATTTTTTTACTATAAGTTACCGTTGAACAATGATGACAGCGCCAATTTTGCATAAGGCGGATATATCCGCCGCTTATCTGAAATGAGCTAATACGTATATATCCTATCTCACAATTAATACGCTATAATTATTAATTAAATTGTACTTATTTCTTATTTATCAATAAAATTGAATTTTGTATGTTAGAATGTAAAGCAAATATATTTACAAGTGGGTAGAAAGGATATTAAATTGTGGTTGAACAGAGGACAGAATAGTCGCTGTTTAAAGGGTTCCTTTCAGAATTTTGAAACAAAGGGAAGCAAACCATGCATTATCAAAGCCCGAAGCTGTTTCAAAGGACTCCGAAAAAATAGTAATAAAAAGTAGTAGTATATTTCGGTTACAAAGAGAGCTGAAATTAATGAAAACATATTTTACATATATTTTTATTATTTATATTTAAAATATATATATATATATCAGTATTTCTAGCATTACTAATTGCTTAACAGTTTAATAATTAAATTTTAATTCAAAATTTTTGTACCCAAATTTTACAATTTTAAATATATTTCTAGCTTTACGAATGCTTTAAAATTCAACTAACTTTATTATTATATAATTGTAGAAAAATACCTAAAGTTTATATTTTTTCTATATTTCTAACTACACGAATTATTTTATTTGTTATTTCAACATTTTTACTTAAATATTAGAAAATGTAACTTATTCCTAGTTAACTAATTTTTATTTTAATTGTAACTTAAAACCTTGAAACCTAAATTATATAATAATAGAAGAATTTATAGCTTTACGAATTCTTTAATTATTTTTTTACTTAATTTCGAATCATATATCGAATTATTTAACTTTTTTTGTATTGTAGTTTTTAATTCTATTTAATTTCATTGTTCCAAATATCCCTGATTGAGTAAAACTATTGAATAATTTAAAGCATTTCAATACAATACAATTCAATGTAACAACGTATGCAAACAAATCCTGCATATTGCGGTTATTCCGAATGAAATCCAGTTCGATACGTCAACAGATCAAATAATTTAAAAATTCAAAACGTCAAAGGGCGTTTGGGAAATTTGGTATTTGGCGCGGAATAATCGTTGAATTTTCTGCGGGAATCATTAAAGCGCGCACGATAAATAAATGCACGTACAAATGGAATATTATAATTTCGGTGCAATCAAATTAAATTTTCGTCAAATTATGCGGGTTGGCGCAAATTGAGCCTATAATTAAAATATATATGTATATTTATTAATTGCGAAAACATTAGTTGCGCGTATTCGTAATGTCCGCATAATAATGGTAATGTAGGTGGAAGGATGTCGAGCGGTGTATTGTAATAATTATTATGACATGTTAAACAGCCCTGAACAATGGATAATTGAATCGGACAATGAAAACAGCAGTGAAATTGCTGAAAATAACGATGAAATAATGAACGTTTTGACGATGTTGACTTGAGGGAGATACTTCTTCACAAGTGCCGGTTATTATCGAAGTTTTTGGTATTGATATAAAATTAGAGTTTATTTAGAGGACGCGAATAAATGATGATGATGATAAAATAAAGCGGTAGCAAGTTCAACGACTATATCCTTTTTTTATACAATAATCCTCTTCGAGACGAACGATTAGATAGTGATGATAAAAACGATCTAATTTAGTGATTAATTTCCGAAATAGACTGGATTTGATAGTAAACAACATTCCAACGCAAACAAATACACAATTCCGAATTTGTCTATTTATAAACAAATATATTTCTGGATTAGGATTAAAGTCCTGTTATATAAATAAAATTACAGTTTGCTAACATGAAAACGATAGATGTAATCCAATATGCAATATCATTCATCTTCTATAATATCTAAGATGTATGCTATAGAAATTGTACTGCTAACAAATCTATAGCTTCCTTGGCAACCGTATAGCGTCTGTAGCAACCATACAGCGTCATTAGCAACGGTGTAGCGTCATTAGCAACGTTGTAGCGTCCTTAACAACCATATAGTGTTCTTAGCAACCATTCAGCGTCCTTAGCAACCAATTAATTTGCATAGTGATCATGCATAATACATAAGTAATTAGAGAAACGTTGTAATTTAATAATTAATGATGATTAAAATTGACTTACACATGTGATAAAGGACCAATTTATTATCGGATCCATCGTCGTTCTGAGCCAAGTATCTTTGGAAGGCTTCGTTCATCGGAGCGAAGACGGTCACCTGCTTGAACATCAGCGTGACGTTGGCCAATTCGCTGCGTTCCACCATCGAATAGAACTGCAAAGAATAAATAATTCAAATAAATTTACCCAAAATCACAATTTATTATATCACAACAAAAAATGTTTAATTCGAACGGCAATAAATTTTACCGATTGCGTATATAAAATATAATAAATTTCCGTTATCTCGCGCACGCATGTTTAATATAAAACGATCGTCTAAATTAATTAAACGAAAAATTTAATTATGTAAATTGACGGTTTTTCGTGCAGCTGCCCATTGCAATTAGATCAGAGTCCTTCTTTAACGAGGTCTTCCGGCGCCCACGACTCACGCGTGTCACTGCCCTCTCTCTTCATCTCTTCAACACAATCTCATCATCAACAACATCAATGTTACGCAATCACAATCCATCCCCCTCGAAGCTGACCGACGATTGCATAACAGACGCTGCGCAATCCAATTACGAGGTGAGGCAGAAGAGATGTAATCAATGCGCGCTAATTATAAGTTGCGAATTGATGTTGAGAGGACGATACCTGGACTATTTTCCATTTTAATTAGCGAGCATCTCTCGTCTTTAATTAAGCTCGTTTTGACTGTTTCGTTTCATTATTAAAAATTTTCCCGGGGTTGAGGATGTTAAGTATTAAATAGGTGCAGAGTAACGCGCATCGAGGATTTGCTTCAAAACACGTTTATACATCCTCCCTCCAGTTAAGGGAAGAAAAGGCGGAGGAAGCAGGATGAGGAAGTTTCGTGTATTAAATTCGCATTTAATATTCATTACTCGTTTTGAGAAGGGAAGGGCCCTCAGCTACACAATTAATCGCTGTTTCATACTCAGTTTTATAACGATTAGAAAAGTTATGTAATTTCATTTAATTGGAATTAAGAATGATTTATTTACTTACAATTACTTATTCATAATAATAAATTCAAAATAAATTATAAAAATAAATAAAGTCTATTACAATTTAATATTTATTAGAATTTACTATCAAAATATATTCTTTTTGTACAAAAGAATTAATTTAAAAAAATATTACTTAAAATTAAATAAATTTATTATTATATAAAAAGCAAACTATTTTAAAGAATAAAAAAAAATCTATGAATTGTACAAAAATGATGATTCTTTCAAAAACTAATAATTTAATAAGAATCTTTAAGTTTTTTTAAACTAAATATTTTTTTGTTAAAAAAAAACATTATTTATAAAAATATATAATTTATTGGTTCAATTCTGTGAATGAAGAAAAAAAATCATTTACTCTAGTCTATTCCATATAAAACAGAATAATTCATAAAAATCGTGGGCTATCTGTGTGGAAGTTTTATTGGTTATATAAAGGGGGTGAATCAAGAGAAACGGGCGCATTTAGCTGTACGCGCTTTTGCATGTTGAGTTATTGTGGTTCCGGAAAGATAAATAAAATTTACGTCCGTTGCAATTTCCTACGGAACCCTTTATTTTCTCTTAAACAGAGAATGGAGTACAATATTTATTTGCTGCAATAATGGAAGTAATATTGTTTTACATTGGTACAACTGAAAGATATTTATGGTTCATTTCATGGATGGTGTGCACGCAACATCTTTTTCAATTATATAATTAAATAATTTAAATTGTCAAAATTTGACAATAGTCATCATTTTTGTTTGACAGTTGTATAAATGTATGTGACGTTTCACTTTAAACAGTTGGTTCGAGTGATGTATGTCACAAGTAACTGACAGCGTGTACGCAAATTTACCGAAATTTAAGTTGTCAAAATTTGACAATTATCATCTTTTTTGTTTGACAGTTGTATAATTGTATGGTTATAAATGTGACGTTTCATTTTAAACAGTTGATACGAGTGATGTATGTCACAAATAATTTAAAAATTCGAAGTTATAGAGAAAAACTGTCGTATTTAGCAGCTTTTAAATATTGAAAAATTGTATTAGAAAAAAAAAATTATTTCCACTGCAATTTCATACGGAACCTTTAATTTTCTCTTAAACAAAGAATGGATTACAATATTTATTTGCTGTAATAATGGGAGTAATATTGTTTTACGTTGGTACACCTGAAACATATTTATGTCTCAATTCATGAATGTTGAAATAATTTAAGTTGGCAAAATTTGACAATTGTCATCATTTTTGTTTGACAGTTCATTTTAAACAGTTGATACGACTGATGTATGTCACAAATAATTGAAAGATTCGAAGTTATTGAGAAAAACTGTCGTATTAGCAGTTTTAAATATAGAAATATTATATTAGGAAAAAAAAATACTTCCACTGCAATTTCATACAGAACCTTTAATTTTCTCTTAAACAAAGAATGGATTACAATATTTATTTGCTGTAATAATAGAAATAATATTGTTTTACTTTGGTACACCTGAATGATATTTATGTTGAAATAATTTAAGTTGTCAAAATTTGACAATTGTTTTAATTTTTGTTTGACAGTTGTATAATTTTATGTGACGTTTCATTTTAAACAATTGATGTATGTTACAAATAACTGACAGTGTGCACTCAACTTTAATGAAATTTCTCATATTGATTAAAATATTTGTATTTGATTAAATTTCGAAGGTATAGAGAAAATCTATCGTATTAGCAGTTTTAAATGTTGAAATATTGTTATTCGGTGAAAAAGATAAATGAAATTTACGCTCAAGCAATTTTCAGCGGAAGTTTTCATTTTCCCTCGCTCGCATGTAAAGTAATAATAACAATAATAATAATAATAATACTGAAAGAGAGAAAGAGGGGTTGGCAGAATTTATTGTTCGAGCTCGAGGAAAATACGTATTTATGGAGCCCGGCGAGAGGGCGAAGAAGCAAATTTTAATTAAGGAGGCCAGATTTTCCGAAGCGCGATGCGGCTCGTCCCTTAAACTTTTATTAGCAACTACCTGCACGCGCGTATGTAAAAAAGAATGAAAAATTGCATTCCCCAAAATTAAAAACTTTATTATTACACGAACGGACGGCGCTTTGTCCTCGAGGGATAAAAAAAAACTGTAAAAAAAAATATATTACAACGTACAAGTTAAGTTCCAACTTTTTCTCCAATTACGAAACCGCCAATCACGTCAAAAGTAATAATTAATCGAATCTGAAATTAATCGAAACGTCCGGAAACTTTACTTAATTATTTTTTTGGTTTCTCTCATATTTTTTTTTTTCCGGTTTTTGTTGAAGGGAACAGAAATTAATGTGTGACGTGGCAAGGCAACTCCTGTCACGACTCTGCGACAATGTTAAACAATGGGACACAATTTCCGGCACCGTTGGTGGGATTCTGAACTGAGGTAACTAATGGCCAAATATCCGCAATACAACTTCGATGCATGCATAATGCAGCAGCTGAATCCAAAAGCCTTGAGGCTCGAGCGAATTTTATTAAACTTTTCCCCGGAGATATCTCGTAACCTCCACTATCTCTATCGCTGTGATTCCCATTACAACAAAGAAAAAGGAGAAGATAATGACAGATGGATGAGGTTTTTCTATGAGTTAGAGGTGGATGGAAATGGTTGGCACATCCTTCCTGCTCTTGATGGATGAGGATGAGAAGAAAGTGGGAATCTCGGTGAAAATCGCTATCGAGTTTCGGGGGTGCATTAGATACCATTTGTTTATTGTACGAGGAAGGGCGGTAGGCAAACATTCGGAGGGGCGGCGGAGCGCTTATCCGGCGCGTCGAGTGGTTGCGGGTTGGAACGGAGGAGCGAGATTTATGAATTGCATACAAGCTTACTGACTGACTAAATCCACACACGCCGGAACGCGAAATTTAATTACGGATGTGAAATACGTAAATAAATAAAACAAGAAAAACGAGAAGGAGCAACAACATCTGGTTTTGGGATTCGGTTGCGAATTAAGAAAATAAATCACATTTATAATCCGATCAGCGACCGAAAAGTAATCCCATGAAAAACAGGAGGGATGCGATTTTGATTAGATTCCGCAGAAAAAAAAGGGGATGAAAATTTATAACTGAAAATTTATAACTTCAGCACACAAATGTTTATAAATCATATATAATATCTAATTAAAGATAATTAAAATTAAAAAATTGTAACTAAAAATAAAATAGAATGAAAATTTGTCTTCATAATTTTGTTAAAAAATCAAATTTCATTATAAAACTGAAACAAGATCATTTTATCAATAATTTATAAATTTTGTGGAAGATTTAATTCAAGAAACATTTAATTATTTTAAAATTAATTCATGAGTTTTGATAATAATTTTCTAGATAATAAATCTAAAAATTAAGATGAATTTTCATGAAAAAAAAAAATACTAATTAAAAAAATATTTTCTTCCTAAAATTTCTGATGCGTTATGTTTGTGAAATATTTTGTATAAAATTTGTAACAGTTTTCGCATGATAAAAATATAAACGTAGTTTGAAATTTATCGGCCGTCATGTTGCATCAATAATAGTAAGAACAAAAATAAAAGTAAATGTAATGAAGAATGTATGAAAGCCACAATTCCTGATGCCTATGAAAAATGCATGCGTTCCGCCCGACCACAATAAATAGTAGTACGTAATACGTGACGAGTAAAGTATGCGATGAAAAATGCAGCGAGGAAGTTATAATCGTTTTACTTCCATCCCCCCAATAAAGCCGCTGTAATTATCCCTGAAACGGTCCATAATTCACAGTAAAAATTTTGCATTATAACGTTTTATTCTATTTTCTCTTTTCTTATCTCTGTGGAAAAACCCTGACATTTTTATGTTGTTTACGTTTGTTGGATCATTGATCCGTGGAAAGGGGTGTCTTTTTAGTTTTTTTTTTGATGGGAAACCCTTCGCGTTATCGGGACTTCTCCCCGGATCACATAATTATCCGGATCTCCATTAGCCTGATAGAAAATTTAATCTGGATTCGCCTCCCTTTTCTACCATCATCTTTAATACCTTCGCGTGCAGCGTGACTTCACCCATCCCCAATTCCATCCTTAAAAAAAACCTTTATATTTATTGTAACATTGAATTTGTATTTAATTCTCCAATAATTTCACGAAGAAAACTTTAGTCATTCTCTATTCCATCCTAAAAAACTTTAGGATTTGTTGTAATATCAAAAATCTTTATGGAATAAACGTATAATTTATCCTTTTTTTTAATAATTTCTCGTTCAAGACTAAAAACCTTTCTGTTTCTTCTATAACTTTAGTAGCAATAATATAAAAAAAACTTTAAACATTTCCTAATTTCAACTAAAATAATAAAATTATATTTGTTTAAATCCTGTAGAAATAAATACATATTTTGTAACTAATTCTTTAATGACATTTATGGTAATAAAGTACACTTTTCCTGATTTCATACTAAAAACCTTTGAATTTGTTGTAACATCCAAGAAATATTTTATAAAAAAAAATTATATGCAACATTACCAAGAAAAGTTGACCTATTCACAACTAAAAAAAGTTGCATTTGTTGTAATATAGAAAATCCATAAGGAAGAATCGAATTTAGTAAATATTTCTTTAAAAACTTCACTTTGAAAAAATCTTTGTATTGTTGTAACATGAAATTTTTTTAAAGAAATAAAAGCATTATTTGTAACTACTTCTTCAATAACATCACTAGTAATATGAAGAAAACTTTACCCATTTTTTTAATTACAAGCAAAAAAAACCATTGGATTTGATGTAATATAGAAAATCCTTAATGAATAAAAGCAAATTTTATATCTATTTCTTTAATAACTTTGATTGTTGCAAAACGAAAGAAACTTGTTGTAACATCAAAAATTGGAAAGAACTAAAAGCAATATTTGTAACTAATTCTTCAATAACTTAGATTGTTGCAATACGAAAGAAACTTTACCATTCCTAAAAATCTTTGTAATTATTGTAACATAAAAGAAATAAAAGCATGATTTATAACTACTTCTTCAATAATTTTAGTTGCAATAATATGAAGGAAACTTTACCCATTTCCCAATTCCAGCCAACAAAAAAACTGTATAGAAAATCCTTTCGGAATAAACGCATTTTTTATACTTATTTCTATAATAACTTCAATTGTTGAAATACGAAAAACCTTTACCATTCCTCATTTCACCCTAAAAACCTTTATATTTATGAAAACATAAAAAATTCAGAAAAAAACTAATCTTTACTTATAGCAACCTCTAAAATAACTTCATGTGTAACGACACAAAGAAAATTTGAGCTATTCTCATTGGATTTGTTGTAACATAGAAAATTTGAAGTGATATAAGTACAATTATTTCATACTTCTTTGATAACATTGATTACAATTATAAGAATGAAAATTTACGTTTCCTCATTTCACGTTGTAACGTCGAAAATTTAGAAAAAATAAAAGCAATATTTTTAACTACTTTTTCAATAACTTTTCTTACATGAATTCGAATAAAAAAAGCTATAACCATTTAAAATTTTAACCAAAAAAAAAAGTATTTATTGTAACATCAAAAATTCCGAACGATTTCTTCTTCAGCGATAGAAATAAAAAATGTTGTAACATCAAAAATCCACGAAGAACAAACGCAATTACTTAAGTTTCCTTTTTCTCTTTACATTTCTCCTGTATGCTAATATCATGTTAGTCACGTGCTCGCACAAAAATTCGTATTCCGTGGTATTTGTATAAAAATTCATGCACATTTGAGAAACGGTGTGTGTGTACATATACATACATGCAAGTACGTACTTTCGCGTTTACGGTATAAAATATCTCCGGCGTTTATAAACTAGAGTCTGCAGAAAAATCCTCCGCACTCTGTACCATCATCCCAAAAACAATGATGTGAAAGCATCCTACATATTTTTTTTTTTTTTAGTATTTCTTTTTCTCTGTTCATATTCCAGCAGCGTTCCGCGTTCAAAATTTATTCACATTTCAAATTTAATACCCATATCCGAATCGAATTCTCCAGTTTGCAAGGAATTTTAGATTTACGTTACAAGCAATGCTGCAGAAATAAAAAAAAAAACAGATTTACGTTTCATTTTCGCATATTTGTTCTGTGAAAATAGTAGTAAATTTTTAAAAATCCAATAAAATCTGTTTTTGTTCGAAAATTTTATTTTTTAGATTAGTTTCATTAAAATATATTAAAATTAAACTCAATTAATGGCATATCCTTAAAATATTGAATGTTTATTTCCAATAATCAAATGGGAACATTTTAAAATCTTATTTTTTTTATATATTTACAATTATTCATTATGTGTAGATTAGTTTCATTAAAATATATAAAAATTAAATTCAATTAATGAAATGTCTTTAAAATATTAATGGTTATTTCCAATAATAAAAAATTCAATTCAATTCAAAAGTAAACATTACAAAATTGTCTTTCAAAATATAACGTTTTTTTTTTCAATTATCAAAGAATCAAATTCGAACAATTTCAAAATGTATTCAAAATCTGCTTTTTTTTCTTTTAATATTTAGAATTTATCATTTACTTAACATTCACTTTTATAATAAACTTAAACCCAATTAATTATATAACATTAAAATATTGTATTTCAAAGTCTATTCAAAATCATATATTTTTTTAAATATTTACATTTTTTTATATTTAAATTAGTTTCATTAAAAAAATTCATGAAAAATAAATTCAATTAATGACATATCTCTTAAAATATTGAATGGTTATTTCAAATAGTCAAATTCGAACATTTTCAAAATCTATTCAAAATCTTTTTTTTTAATATTTACATTTTTTCACTAAGTGTAGTTTAGTTTCATTAAAATATATAAAAATTAAACTCAATTAATGACATATCTTTTAAAATATTGAATACTTATTTCCAATAGTAAAATAATCAAATTCGAACATTTTCAAAATCAATTAAAAATTTTATTGTTTTCTAAATATTTACAATTATTCATTAAGTGCAGATTAGTTTCATCAAAATATATTAAAAATAAATTAAATGTTAAAATATTGAATGGTTATTTCAAATAATAAAATTCGAACATATTTAAAATCTATGAAAAAAGCGATTTTTTTTTCATCAAAATATATAAAAAAATAATTTAATTAATTAAATGACTTTAAAATATTGAATGATTATTTAAAATAATTAATAATCAAATTAGATCATGTTAAAAATATATGAAAAAGTCCAATTTAATTTATATAAATAATTTTACATAAAGTGTAGATAAAGTGTATTTTCATTAACATGTATGAAAATTTAATTCAATTAATGAAATGTCTTTAAAATATTGCATGGTTATTGCCAATAGTCAAAAAATCTAATAGTATCATTTTCAAAAATTAATTCAAAATCTGTTTTTTTCTTTAAATATTTACAATTTCTCATTAAATGTTTAGTTTCATGAAAATATATAAAAATCAAATATATTTAATAATATTCAACGCTTATTTAAAATATTGAAATAATCAAAAGCAAACATTTTATAAATCTATTCAAAATTTGATTTTCTTCTAAATATTTACAATTTTTCATCAAATGTAGATTATTTTCATTAAAATATATAAAAATTTAATTTTAAAATATTTCTTGATTATTTCCAATAGTCAAATAATCAAATTCTATCATTTTCAAAATCATTTCATTAATTAGTTTCATTAAAATATATAAAAATTAAATTCGAACCAAGACGAAGTTTTTCAAGTAAAATAATTAATCCTTTTAATGCAGCTTGATGACTTCTCATAAATATTAAATCAACATCTTAACTTATTATTCTCTTAGAGATTTCTTAGAAGATGGAGCTACAATATTTGACCTACAAAGAACTAATGCAGTTTACTTAATATACAATTTCTTTTCAAACGAAAAAAGCTTTTAGAAGACAAATTTATATTAGTGTTCATTTATTTTTTTAGTGCTGATATTAAAAGTAACATTATTTACTTAATCCTTTTTTTAATAAATCAATTTTTAAGTTTAATTAATTTTATTAAAATTAATATTTATTTTAACAATTTTTGAAAATGCCTAAATCTTATATTTTTGCTAAATTTACTTACTTTTTTCATAACAAATTTTATTCAACATACCAGAAATCTCAGTAAAAATTTAGTAATTTTCTATAATATTGATTCTTTTAAATTTGATAAATATTGTGTTCATTTCTAAATTAAATTAAGTTTTTTGAAGATAAATTAATGGGATTAATATGATGTTTTAAAAATATTGATGATTTCGTCTATTTTTAAATGATTGATCAAAACGTGTATTTTCATGAATTGTAATTACATGTTTACGAGTAAATGTATCTGCACAAATTAGTTTAACCATTATGTAAAGTGGATGAAGAATGTAACTAGGTGTATTTTAGCATCGTTATGAGAGCATCAACGTAATTGTGACAAATAGAGCAAGGAATTAGAGAAAATGAGTGCGGCGAAACTAGTCCGGCAAAACGTTGTCCATGCAAATTGTAATGCTTGCAAATCATAAATCGCGTGAGCTTTACATAGTTGAAACGAAAAAAAAACTAAAAAGCACATGAAAATTACATATTATTAACAAGGGAACATCATCATCGTCATCACGCAAACTGCATACAACAAAAACATTAAAAATGGAACAAATTTTTAAAAAAGTTCATAAAAATAAATAAAACTACTATAATGAAACACGGTAGTATGCACTGAATTTTTATGCTGAAAAAATTGTAATTGATTAGTTTTACGTTCAGTTATTTCACACGCACAGCTGCGAGCATTCAACAAAGCGTGGAAAAATCTCCAATAAAAGCGAAAAAAAAATTATATGCGTACAAATAAAAAAAAATATATGACACGATTCGAACATTTCAAAATATATATTTTATTGTTAATCGAATTAAAGTTTTACCCAATTTTTTTTATTATATTATATTTTTTTAAACAAATCCGCTGAAAATATATAAAATGTGTCAACGCTTGAAAGAATTACGTGGTCAATTCGAAACGTTTTCGCAACAAGAACGGATACGTCTATAAATGTGGACAAGGCCGCAATGTTATTGAACTTTAAGTGTCGCCCATCATTCATGTTTAAACCCAATTTTCTTTTCCCATCTATTGCATCATCAATTTTCCGAAGTTCCACTCACTCAAAGTTTCCTTCTACGAAAATAAATTTAACAAATAATTTCATATTGATGAATTTAAGCTATTATTTAATACATGTTACATACATCGTTTATTCGAATTACTGTGCTTTTTTCCTACGCGGATATTTATGTTTATATAATAGAAATTTATGCTCGCACATTAAATTTTCCAGCTTGATGTATTTCTCGTTCTTCGCGCAGACATTATTTTAAATAATAGCTGGTTTATGCTTATATAACATTAACTTATATAACAACATCAATTTTACGCTGTTTCACTTAGTTGTAATTTTATTTATATACAAATTTTTATTATTTTCGCTAGTCCATTTCAAACATTCGTATATTTTATAAGTTTATATATTATAAATTTAATTTTTTTTTTTTCATTTTCAAAGGTTCTTAAAAAATACAAATTTCTTAAAAAAATAGAGCATTATAGGTATTTAGTATATTTTACTTAAAACTATTTGAAATAATTCATAAAAGGAAGTATTCATATTTTAAAAAAGTCTAAAAGAAAAAAAAAAAATATTACATAATGTCCTAAAAATTGGTTATTTTTTAAACCACTGTAACTAATGAACTACACGTCAGATTGACATGAAATTTTGACAGGTGTCGTCTGAAGGTTGGTACTTCGTAAAACTAGCATGGATTTGTCGATGGAGGCGCCATCTATATGTCATCCTACGAACTTATTGAGTTAGGTGTTGGCTTAAAACTATTTTAAATCATTGTACTATGAAAACTGACTTAAGTAATATTATTAATAGAAGACTATATACGAAAATACAAGTAAAATTATCAAATTTCATACGGAAATATGTTATTTCAGATTGGCCAAAAAAATTAGGTATATTTTGCTTGAAATTGATGAAATATGTAAATATATAAAATCTCACTTAAATAATGATGTTAACAGAAATATGTTAATGTCTATTTATGAAAATGCCGTTGAAATTAACAAATTTCGTATGAAAAATATTTATTATACAATGACCTAAAAATTGGGTATATTTTGATGGAAACTGTTTGAAATCATTGAAATACGAAAGTATATTAAATCTAACTTAAAAAATGATATTAATACAAATATTTTAATGAACATTTTTTGAAAATATAGTAGAAATTATCAAATTTGATTCAGAATAAAAAAATTACAGAATGTCCTAAAAATTTAGTGAATTTTGCTTGAAACTGTTTTAAATTGTTGAAATAAGAATTTAAATGATATCTAACTTCACTTGAAATTACTGTTGAAATTTACAAATGTTATATAAAAAAATAATAATTACAGAATGTTCTAAAATTTTGGTATATTTTGCTTAAAACTGTTTGAAATCATTGAAATATGGAACAATATTAAATCTAACTTAAATAATGATATTGATACAAATATTTCAATAACCATTTTTTGAAAATATAGTAGAAATTATCAAATTTTATACAGCAAAATATATTAAAAAATGTTCTAAAAATTTATAAAACATTGCTTGAAATTATTGAAATATTTATGTAAATGATATCTAACTGAAATAATAATATTAATATAAATAAGTTAATGACTATTTATAAAATTATCTTTGAAATTTACAAATTTCATGTGAAAAAATAATAATTACAGAATGTTCTAAAATTTTTTGTATATTTTACAAGAATGTTTGAAATCATTGATATTTTTTTATTATTAGCTTCTTGAAATCATTTATTAAAAATATTAATATAAATACAATAATTATTTATTAAAACATATGAGTAATTATTAAGTTCTAAATAGAAAAAAAAACATTACAGAATTTTAAATTCTAATTTTTTTCTTGGAACTATTTGAAATTTATATAACTTTATATGAAATGACATTACAGAATGATTTCAATTATTTTTTGTTGAAATCTTTGAAGGTTTGTAAGAAATAATGCAAATCTCTGCAAGATTTCTGACGTAGAAATGAAGAAGGATAAATTATGTCAGCGACTTTATTAGATTTGAAAATGTCCAATTCTGCATTGCAATTTTTTAATTCCGAGTATTTCCAAATACCCGCATGACATGAACGGATTAATATCTCCGCGGTGAACGGTAAATGGTCCTCGCGTTCCCCGGGGAATTCGTGCAGACATCGAGAGGAAACCAACCCTCTTTCTACTCTCTCACTCTCAGCAACAAACAAACCAGACGGGCGGTTGACATATTCACAACCCTATTATCTTTCTCTCTTTCTCAACCATCCGCAACCTCCATCTCTCCATCTCTTCACCCAACTCACACCACAACCTTTCCAATATGCGGACCGCAGATACAAAAATCCCATTCCGTGCGGTTTAGGAATTTCATTACAGGACAAACACACGGGAATATAAATAAATAAAAAAAAGGGAGAGAAGAGAGGACAAAAGGATGAAAACCGTATACGCGAAATCACGAATTCATCCATCGTGTTTGCAGTCCGAATCTTAATTAGCGCCAAGACAATACGCGCTAATTGACGCCGAGGGAATCGATCCGATTCATTCGATACAAAAAAAAAGAGGACACGTTGAATCATTACGTCTCCCCCTTTTTATGCAGTAGAAAAAAAGAACTAGAAGCGCAGCAGGAAAACATATAAAATCCGTATAATTTAAAGCGCCCCTGCCTGTGACCGGAAAACGCTGCGCCCTTTAATACCCAACCCCTTCTTTTATTTTCGTAAAGGGTCGCCGACGAAATGAAAATCAAAAAGCGAAAATATTAATGGCTTTGAGTTTCGGAAGGAAATATCCTAAAAGCAGCAATAAATATAAAAAGGTTCGAGCAATTAAAATTCAATTAAAGTTTCGACACGAAACTGAAAAAAAAAATGTAAAGAAATATTTAAAAAAAAAAATGTCGGTAATATACAAGGAAAATAAATAAGTGTAAATGAGGGCGGTAAAGTGGAAGTTGTAAAAGTTACCCATCCATTAGCAGAAAATGCGTTTCTTTCGTCAGAAGGCGAAGAAGGAATGATTAATGATCGCACAGGAATTATTCTAATGGTCGTTTAGCTTCGAAATTATACTGCGAACTACCAAAACACGTCCTGTTACGTAAATATTTACAAGCACTAAGTCGGAATATTAATTTAATTAGTAGTAGACTATAAATTCTCATTAACTAAAAATAATTATATTAAAAAACAAATTAACATTTCATAGAAAAAAAATAATTTTATAAGCTAATTTTACTTATAAGAAATAATGATAAAATTAGTTTAATTTTTATCAAAATCAACAATTTTAAAATTAATTTTCTTGCATTTACATGTATTAATAATAATTTAATATCGCTTTAAAAATTTATCTATTTTTATAAAAAAAAGTAAGTGAATTTGGAAAATGTACAATTCTTCCAATGAAATTATTTTTCTTTGTAAAAAGACTACAGAAACTTAAAAATCGTAAATTATTTGAAATCAATGAAATATGTGCCATTTATGAAAATTTAAGTAAAATTAACAAATTTTATGCTAAAAAAAATGTAATGTTCTTTTAGCATAATAAAAATTGAGTATATTTTGCTTCAAACTGATTAAAATCATTGACATACGAAATTATATGATATGTAATAAGAATAATTAATTTAATATATATATGTTAATGATTATTTATGAAAATACACGTAAAATTAATAAATATTATGAGAAAAAAAAAAAAAAAAATATCCTAAAAATTAAGTATATTTTGCTTCAAACTGTTTAAAATCAGTGAAATACGAAATTATATAATTATTTAATTAAATAATGTTTTTTTTTTAACTTAATCAATAATTTTTATACATTAAAATATATTTATAAAAATGTTGACATTTTATTAGAAGTTGTGAAATATTTTTTAAAAGTGTTCATAATAATTTTTATAATTAATTTCCTATATTATCGCTTTATAAACGTATATTTTTATATAAAAAATAAATGTTAACCTATTTTATTCAGTTTGAAAATATGAAATAAATTTGTACATTTCTCAAAAATTTTCCATAATTTTTTATAATTTTGCTACTTTCTAAAATTTATGTTTTAAGTATATTTATATATAAATTATTTGAAGATATAAGAGATTCAAATAATTTTAAATAACAAAAAAAAATTTTGTAATTATTTTATTCCAAAAACTTTAGGAGAATGTATTTATATCTTCAAAAAAAAAATTATGTAATATAAATTCGCAATATTTCGTAGGTGAATTATTTTAATGGTCGTTTACCTACAAATTTATACAAAACAGCGGAAGACACGCGAAGCGTTGTTTTACGTAAGTGCGAGGAAGTGGAAGTTGAGGCTCTGCGCAAAATTAATTTAATTAACAAGACTCGCCCCGGCGAGAGAAACCAATTAAAAATTTATAGCCGAGTTGCGGGGAGGAAAGGAGAGAATTTCGTATCCGACGTAGATTATTCACGCGAAGGGCGGCGGACTGAATGCGAGTGTGTATGCGCGAGTGTTGCAAGTTTAAGGGTTTCGCCTGGAGGGCAATGAATTATTCAAATTGCGGATCGTATAAATATTATAGACAAAACGAAACAAAAAAAACTCGAAACTACAACCAAAAAAAAAAATACTATTTTGAATACCAAATTGCAGATTGGATTAGATCTATGCGGGAGATCCTAGGGATGATCCGGTTTTAGCGCAATTGAATTTTTGCGAAAAATGGATAAATATTTATCGAATCATCCTCATATATTCTCTATATGATTATATGTGGAGAGAGGACTGAAGAAAAAAAAAATGTATATTGGAGGAACGATTCTGAAGCGGTAAAAAATAATAAGGTATTAAACGAATCGCTGCTGCTGCTGCTGCTGTGGACAGACTACGTAATACGAAATAACTTATATCAGTTATATCTATATATAGATATATAAAATATGCATTACGTGCCCTTCTGTGTTTGCGCCTTTAACCTGTCATCTGCATGATTCCCATCAGTTTTCCGTACTGCATATTACTTTTTATTATCCAGAAGTGTCTTTTCTTTACTCTCTTTAAATATTTAATGGAAATAGTTTTCCTTAGAGTTTTATAAACTTAATGCACAAAATAACAATTAAGTTAAGCAAAAAATTATATAATTTTTTGAATCACTCTTTAAATTAATTTTAAGAAAATTTTACATAAGAAATTATTTTTTTTGTATTTATTAAATTTTATTAATTTTTTTTTTATTCTTTATACTTTCAATAGTTTAAAGCAAATAATGTCATAGAAAAAATATATAAATACTAATAATTATTGTAAAATAATTTTAAAAAAATATTAAAAATTTACTAAAAAAAAATATATGCAAAACCAAATAATTAAGTTATTTAAAATATTTAATGGAAATAGTTTCTTAATGTCTTTAAATTTAGTTATAAAAAAATTAATAGTTTCTTAAAGAGTTTTAGAAAGAACCAATTAAGTTTTTAAGAATTTATATAATTTTTTAATAATTCTCTTTAAATTTAGTTTTAATAAAATCAAAAATAATGAATTTATTTTCAAAATTTTATGAATTTTTATTAAATATATTTATATTTTCTTAATATTTACAATAGTTTAAAGTAAATGCAAATAACCACATCCAAAAAAATAAAGAATAAAATTAAAAGTACATACATGATTTTTGAATTTGTTAATTTTGGTACAAATTTAGCAAAAATAAAAAAATCATTAAAATTGATATTGATTGCAAAAACCAATTAAGTTATATTATTTTTTAAGTTGTAAAACATTTTAATTTAAGTAAAATCTATATATTTTTAAAGTAAATAATTTCTACGGATTATTTTTTGTGTTGTTTTTGAGAAAGTAATTTTCAGTTAAATCTTGGAGCACAACTGAGAGGCTTATAAAGTTCACTTTACGAGTTGATTTAATTAATAATTATTAAACGTGTATTGAATATTAACGATATAAAATAAGAGTATTTAAAAATTTATATGAATTCTTAATTAATTGATAATTATAAAACATAAAATGTGTACAAATTGATTTAATTATTAATTATGAAAAGTGTATTGAATCAAAGAAAATAAAATATATGAGAAATCTGTATAAATTGATTTAATTATTAATTATGAAACGTTTAATGAATTTTAAAAATAGAAAATAAAATTATTTAATAATTTGTACAAAATTGTTTTCATTTAAAATTAATGTTTATGAAAAGTATATTGAATCGTACAGATAGAAAAGAAAATTGTTTAATAATTTGTTGAAGTTGATTTTATTAATAATTATGAAAAATGTACTGAATAAAATATATTAGAAAATTTATACAAATCGATTTAATTATTAATTACGAAATGTTTAAAGAATATAAAAAAAGAGAAAATAAAATTATTTCATAATTTTTTCAAGTTGATTTTTTGAATAATTATGAAAAATGTATTGAATCAAAAAATATAAAATATATAAGAAAATTTGTACAAATCGATTAAATTAATAATGATGAAACGTTTAATGAATATTAATAAAGAGAAAATAAAATTATTTCATAATTTGTACAAATTATTTGCATTTATAATTAGTGTTTATGAAAAGTGTATTGAATCTTATATATAGAAAAGATAATTATTTCATATTTTTATCAAGTTGATTTTTTGAATAATTATGAAAAATGTATTGAATAAAAAATATAAAATATATTAGAAAATTTGTACAAATCGATTTAATTTATAATTAATGTTTATGATAAGTGTATTGAATCTTACAGATAGACAAAAAAATTGTTTAATAATTTGTTGAAATTGATTTTATTAATAATTATGAAAAATGTACTGAATAAAATATATAAAATATATTACAAAATTTGTAGAAATCGATTTAATTGATAATTATGAAACGTTTAATGAATCTTAAAAAAGAGAAAATAAAATTATTTCGTAATTTGTACAAATTACTTTCATTTAAAATTAGTGTTTATGAAAACCGTATTGAATCTTAAAGATATTAGTTAATAATTTGTTGAAGTTAAATTATTTAATAAATATGAAACAAATATAAAATATAATTTGTACAAAATTGAATCTGAAAAATTATTATTTAATAAATTGTACAAATTATTTTAATTTATAATTAATGTTCATGAAAAGTGTATTGAATTTTAAAGATAGAAATGAAAATTATTTAATAATTTGTTCAAGTTGATTTTATTAATAATTATGAAAAATGTACTGAATCAAAAAATTTAAATTGTAGTAGAAAATTTGTACAAATTGATTTATTTTTTGCATTTGTAAAATTTTGTCGAATATCAGAAATTTACTAAAAGAAAATTAATGAAATTGAAATGAATGAAAAGTTATATAATTTGTAAATTTAAAATGTTTTAAAGCAAAATCTATATATATTTTTTATTAATATAATGAAGTTAATAATTTTAACGGATTATATTTTGTGTTGTTTTTGAGATGGAAGAAGGTAATTTTCGTTAAAATCTCGGGGCGAAACTGGGAGGAAGGATTATAGAGTTCACTTTACGAGTGGGCCTCGGCACCAGATAAAATTACAATTGCGGCTCTTAGCAGAGAGTAGATAGAGAGAAAAAAATTACATAGAAGTTACGTAAGCCATATAATAGAATGCTTCGCTAAATTCGCCAGAAATGGGTTCTGTAGTGGATGGAAAAAGTTTCGCAAAATACGAGTGAACGAACGCTGCTTTTCTATTATTTATTCAGCGTGAAGTTATTTTCTTCCATGAAAGGTTCGTATATTTATTTCCTATATTTGTTAAATTTCAACATTTTTTGCGTAAAATTTAAATATATTTATTAATTAATAATTTGTACAAATGGATTTAATTAATAATTAATAAATGCAACGTGTATTTATAATTTAAACATAAAAAATGTATTTTAATATTAATTTAATTAATAATTATTAAATGTGTCATGAGTTTTAAAGACAGAAAAAAAAAAGTATTTAATAATTTGAACAAGTTTTTTTAAATTGATATTTGTTATTTTTAATGACTAAATATAAAATTATTTAATGAATTGAATAAATTAAATAATTATAAAACGTGTTTATCAAAGGATAAAATATATATTGGAAAATTTGTACAAATGGATTTAGTTAATATTTAGGAAATGTGTATTAAATCTTAAAGACAGAAAATAATTTAATAATTTGTACAAATTATTTTAATTAATATTTATGAATCTTAATGATAAAAAAGTAAATAATTTAATGATTTGTACAAATTTGATAATTATGAAACGTGTATTAAATCAAAGTCTAAAATTATATACTGGAAAATTTGTACAAATGGATTTAGTTAATATTTAGGAAATGTGTATTGAATTTTAAAGACAGAAAATAATTTAATAATTTGTACAAATTGTTTTAATTAATATTTATGAATCTTTATAATGAAAAAGTAAATAATTTAATGATTTGTACAAATTTGATAATTATGAAACGTGTATTAAATCAAAGGCTACAATTATATACTGGAAAATTTGTACAAATGGATTTAGTTAATATTTAGGAAATGTGTATTAAATCGTAAAGACAGAAAATAATTTAATAATTTGTACAAATTGTTTTAATTAATATTTATGAATCTTTAAAAAGAAAAAGTAAATAATTTAATGATTTGTACAAATTTGATAATTATGAAACGTGTATTAAATCAAAGGCTAAAATTATATACTGGAAAATTTGTACAAATGGATTTAATTAATATATAGGAAATGTGTATTGAATCTTAAAGACGGAAAAGGAAATAATTTATTAATTTGTACAAATTGTTTTAATTAATATTTATGAATCTTAATGATAAAAAAGTAAATAATTTAATGATTTTTACAAATTTTATAATGATGGAACATGTATTAAATTAAAGGATAAAAATATATTGTGGAAATTTTGTACAAATGGATTTAGTTAATATTTAGGAAATGTGTATTGAATCTTAAAGACAGAAAAGAAAATAATTTAATAATTTGTACAAATTGTTTTAATTAATATTTATGAATCTTTACGATAAAAAAAGTAAATAATTTAATGATTTGTACAAATTTAATAATGATGGAACATGTATTAAATCAAAGGATAAAAATATATACCGGAAAATTTGTACAAATTAATTTAGTTAATATTTAGGAAATGTGTATTGAACCTAAAAGGCAGAAAAGAAAATAATTTAATAATTTGTACAAATTGTTTTAATTAATATTTATGAATCTTTACGATAAAAAAGTAAATAATTTAGTAATTTGTACAAATTTAATAATTGTGGAACGTGTTTTAAATCAAAAAATAAAAATATATACTGGAAAATTTGTACCAATGGATTTTGTTAATATTTAGGAAATATGTATTGAATCTTAAAGACAGAAAAGAAGATAATTTGTACAAATTGTTTTAATTTATATTCAAACGATAAAAAAGAAAATAATTTAAGAATTTGTACAACATGTGTAATTATATAATTTGTACAAATTAAATTAGTAAATATTTATATGTGTATTGAATCTTAAAGACAAAAAAAATATAATTTTTACAAATTGATTTAGTTAAAGCAGGATTTCATTTTAAGATCAGAGAATTAATTTATTGATAATTTGTTTAAATTGATTTAATGTAAGAATGAATGAATAGATCTTGAGATCAGAGAGAGAATTGCACTAATCGCCTTAGTAGTCGGATCGGTACTAAAGGATTTGCAAGGAATCCACAGGATTAGTTTGATGATGGTCGTGGTTCTTGTTTGAGATAGTCCACAATCCGTTTAAGTAATTTACCGAGTTGAGCTAAAAGAATACTAGTGAATTATATATTAAAAAAAACATATAATATAATCTGCGAAAATTAATCTTGGACAGAAAAAGAAAATGGAAATTGGACAAACTTACATTATAAAATAGAGAAATTATGTAATTATTGATCATTATTTCTCAAATAATGTAATGTATGTTGAAATATACAAATTATTTAAAAAAAAAACTAGAAGGAATTATGAAAAATCTGATGAATTATACCTACACCTAACATTTTTAGTATTTATTGCATTTAGTATTTAGTATAAATAATTTGTATAATAAACTGAAAGATATTATGAAAAATCTATGGAATTAATCATAAAATTAAATTGTTGAAATTGTGACTCATAAATGAATAATTTGTATAAAAAAAACTAAAGGAAATTACGACAAATCTATCGAATTAATCATAAAATTAAATTGTTTTTGATTCAATATAAAAAAATTTAGATTCAATATAAAACTGCTAAGGAAATATCAAATGATTTGTTTTTGTGTATTGTATTTTATTTAGAATTGTGACTCAACTAATTAATTATGACTAATATGTATTAAATGCAGGTGGAAAAGCGTGACTTTCATAAAAATAGAACATAAAAAAATCAGCAGAATGAATCATAAAATTAGGGTTTCTTTATATCTGATATTATATTTCATAGTGACTCATCTATTAACTGTAGGTGTGGAAATTGTAACTAAATAATAAATGGAAATATGAAAATATAAAAAATGTAAGCAATTACTCATTTAATTAAGGATTTTTTTTTTTTGTAATTATAATTGTGACTCAATTAATTAAAAATTAATTAATGAAATTAAAAGAAACTGAATGAGAATAGTGAAACGTTTGCACATGAAATTAAATATATATTCCCATTAGTTTTTTTTGTGAAAATTATCAAAAAAAAAACTAGAAGGAAATATGAAAATGTTTGTTTTAAAATAAGAAAAAACTGAAACAAAATATAAGGAATTATTCATATTTTGGTATATAATTCTGAGTAATATTTTTAGAAAGTTGTGACCCATTCAAATAATTTTCTAAAATTGTATATAAGTATGGACATTTATGAAATATTTTTTTATTTATAATTTCATATAGATTATGATGACTCAATGAATGAATATTCTATAAAATTGTAAGAAATACGACTTGAAAATATGACCAAAAAAATCAGTAGAATGAATCATAAAAGTAGAGTTACTTAACATCTCATAATATTTATTACAGTGACTCAAAAAAATACTGCAACTGTAGAAAGTGTAACTACAAACTAAATGGAAATATAAAAAATATATGAAATTAATGATTTTTTTTTATTGTAATTTTAACTTAATTTATTAAAATTAAATGTATGGAACTAAAAGAAAACTAATGAGAATAGCGAAACGTTTACATTAATTTTATCTTAGACTTTGAAAATTTTTACAAATATATTTATATATCTAATACGAATTGAAGAAAAATGTTAATTGAGAAAAATAACGTACGAAAATATGAAAAATGTGTATAATTATTATTGGTCTCCATTAATAGAATTATGTGCAAAAACCCATTTTTAGTGAAAATTTACACAAATAAAAACTGGAAGGTAATATAAAAATTCATCTGATATTTTATATAAAATGAAAAGTGTAACTCACGTTAAAATATTTTATTTATGTAATTTCTATTTTTCAAATATTTGTAGAATATATGGAATTAATTATGCAATTAAAAAATGAGGATTTTTAAAATTGTAACTCAATTTATGAATGAATTAAATTGCAACAAATCCAAACGAGGATAATGAAACGTTTGAAATGTTGCTCAAGAAATAATTTCTTTGTAGGAAATATGAAAAAAATGTTTACTTATTATAATTAGAATTATAAATTGTGTCTCAAATAATAAAATGTATGTAGAAAATCGAATAAACAATAATTGAAGAAATTGTAAAAATTCATCTAATATTCTATCTAATTACAACATATTAATTACTTTCAAGCACTTAGGAATATGTAAAATAATTAAAAGAAAACTGCAAGAAAAGCAGAAAAAAATATGAAATTATTGTTAATTGCCTTTAATTTTATATAGAATTAATGTTTTATCAAAATGTGACTAATATAAATTAAATACATATGAAAAAAAAAAACGTGAGAAAATATAATACACAAAAAAAGTTAAAGGAAAAATGAAAAAATCGGTGGAATGAATCATAAAATTAGGGTTTCTTTATATCTGATATTACAGAGTGAAAAGTGTAACACGTAGAAATACTATTTTTTTTATATAATTTTAATTTTACAGAAAATACATGGAATTAATAATGCAATGTTGAAAAAAAATGTTGAGGATTTTTATTGCATGAATAATTATGAAATTATTTTTTATTGCATTTAATTTTAAACAGAAATAATGTTTTATTAAATTCTGACTAATACGAATTGAATACAGATGGAAAAACATGAAAAAAAAAATATAATACACAAAAATATACAAAAATCGGTGGAATGAATGACACTATTTTTTTTTATTAATTTCCATTTTACAGAAATATGTAAAATCCATGGAATTTATAATGCTTTTAATTGCAAAGTGAGTATTTTTATTGCATGAAAAATTATGAAATTATATTTATTGCATTTAATTTTATAGAGAAATAATGTTTTATTAAATTCTGACTAATACGAATACAGATGGAAACACTTTAAAAAAGAATATAATACACAAAAATATTTAAAGAAAATATGAAAAAATCAGTGAAATGATTCAACTGATATAATATATCATATTGACTCACAAATTTACAATAGGTGGAAAAATTATAACTAACGTTAAATTTTATATAATTTTCATTTTATAGAAATTTGTAAAATGTATGGAATTAATCATGCAATTAAAAAACTGTCGATTTTTTGAAATTGTAACTGTGACTCCATTAATTAATTAATGAAATTGAAAGAAACCGAATGGGAATAGTGAAATCGTTTGAAGTGTTGCGCGTGAAAGGACAAAATGAACCAGACGTTCCGATGTCAATTAATAGACGTACGGGATGGAACGGACATGTGTGTGTTTTGTGTGTATTTATCTATATGAATTGTATAACATAATGTGAGTCAACGAGTCACAAAGTGAGTCACGGGCGGGTTTTAATTGATCAAATGTGTTGTTTATCGTTCGGCCGTGAATAATTGCGGCCGTTAATTAATTTATATATACTTGATGGTAACGACCATATCGTCATCGCACTTTACTCTGACCTCTGCAAATTCCCAGATCTCCTCTTCGCCTCATCCACTAAACTGACGGCGGCGGAGACGTCGTCGTCTACATTTTCTACAGACTACATTAAAACCCTTACCAAAACACGTACATAACAACATGTTTATTTGCACTTAACACTAAGTAATTAAATTCCTTTCTTCGCAAAATGAAAATAAAATTTAAACAGTTTGCGAAAACTTTATTAGATTCAGTTTATCTTTCAGGTAAACAGACAACATCTTCGAAACTGTTGCAAACAAAGTTTTAATTAAAATAATATACAAAACTATTTTAATAATTAAATTAATTAATTAATTATAAATATTTCATATTCATAATAAATTGCAGAATAACAACAATTTCATAATTAATTTAGTTTTTTTGTTTACAATTAGTGAATTTATTAATTTATTAATTCAAAAATATTTATAATAAATACAAATAAATAATGAACATTATTTTAAGTTTTTTATTTAGTCTTAATAAATTATTCAAAAAATAAATTAATTTAACTGTATTATTTTTCTTTATGATTCTAACAAAAAAATAATTAGTTTAGGTAAAAAAATCCACCTAATCAATAAAATCTAATCTAATTCTAAATCGAATAATGGTTTCCTAAAACATCAATTATTTTATGTAAATAAATAAAATATTTATTAGTAAACATGTAATATGTTTTAATTAATAAAAAAAACATAATTATTATTTCCTATTCATTATAAATTATTTAAGATATTTTAATTATTTTAAATAAATTAACAAAATACTTTTTTGGTAGACACGTAATATATGAATCATTTTTGAAACTTTTGTAAAAATTTAAAAAAAAACAATTTTCAAAACGATGTAAATATTGAAGTAATTTCAAGAAAGAAAATACAATTATTATTTCCAAATTATTAAAGATATTGGAGTTATTTCAATTATTAAAAGTAAATAAATAAAATCTTCACTAGTACACACATAAAATTTGTAAATTTTTTGTTAAAATTTAAAAAGTAAACACTATTATTATTTAATGCAAATATTGAATTTTACATTTTTTTAAGTACATAAATAAAATATTAATTAAAATATTCATACAATTTCCGTCAATGTTGTTAAAATTAAATACAAAAACACAATTATTATTTCCAAATCAATGAAAGTATTGAAGTTATTTCAATTATTTTAAGTACATTAATAAAATGTGCATAAATATTAGAAGATTCTTAAAATGAATAAAAAAAAAGAATTATTGTTTCCAAATCAATCTAAATATTGAAATTATTTCAATTATTATAAGTACATCAAAAAAATCTTTATTACAAGATTAATAAAAATTGAATTAATGTTGCAAAAGTTGTTAAAATATTAAAAAATTTTCAATTTCAATAAAACTATTAAAATTATTTCAATTAAGTAAATTAACAAAATGTTTCTTTATACACACGTAAAATGTACATCAATGTTGTAAATTTTGTAAAAAATTAAAAAGAAAACACAATTATTATTTTCAAATCAATGCAAATATTGAAGTTATTTCAATTACTTAAGTAAATAAAATCTTAATTAAAACACACATAAAATGTATATTATAGTTGTTGTTGTTAAAAAACACAATTATTATTTTTAAATCAATGCAAATATAGAAAGTATTTCAATTATTTATAATAGATAAATAAAATCTTTATTAGTGCAGACATAAAATGTGTGTTAAAGTTCAATGTACAAATTCAATGTACATATTAAAATTATTTCAATTATTTTATGTAAACAAACACAATATCTATCAGTAGATTCATAAAATGTGCATCAATGTTGTAAACGTTGTGAAAATTTAAAAAGAATATACAATTATTATTTTGAAATTAATGCAAATATTAAAGATATTTGATTTATTTTTACTTAAAATCTTTGTTGGAAAATTTATAAAATTTGTATTAATGCTGTATTAATTTTTAAAAAAATTGTAAAAATTAAAAAAAAACAGAATTATTATTTTCAAGTCAATTTCATCTTGAAGTTTTTTTAATTATTATCAAACAATAAAGAAAATGTTCATTAAAATATTAATAAAATTTGCAATAATAATTTTGTAAAAATTTTAGAAGAAAACACAATTATTATTTCTATTATTTAAAGTAAATAAATAAATTCTTAATTAGTGCACATAAAAAATGTGTATCAATGTTGAAAATGTGAAAATTATAGAAAAATAAACATTGTTTCCAAATTAATGTAAATTAAGTTATTTCAATTATTTTAAGTAAATTAATAAAAAATTTCTTAGTACATACATAAAATCTGCATCATTGTCATAAATTTTATTAAAATTAGAAAATAAAACAGAAATATTATTTTCAAATCAATGCAAATATTGAAAAATATTTTATTTATTTCAATATCTATCAGTAGATACATAGAATTCATCAATGTTAAAAAAATAAATATTTTAATAATAAAATTTTTATATTGTAACGTTTGTTATTTCATAATATTATTTCCAACTCAATGAAAATATTGAAATTATTTCTATTGTTTTAAGTAAATTAAAAAAAAATATTTATGAGAAGACACGTAGAATTTGCATCAATATTGAAAATTTTGTGAAAATTAAAAAGAAGCATTATTTTTTTTTTAAGTCAATGTATTGATTTTTTTTCAATATTATCAGAAAATGAAGAAAATTTGCATCAATATTGAAAATGTTGTTATTTCATAAATTTTGTAAAAAAAAATAAAAATAATTATTATTTCTATATCAAAATGTTTACATACGAAAAGTATGCTTTGACTATTATTATTGTTTTTCATCAATTGTTTTATAGAAATGCAATAAATTAATATTGATGTTTTTGTGTTATATAATATGAATGAATTTCAAAGTAATTAATGGAAATAGTTTTTGGATGGCCGGACGACCATTCAGCGTGAAATCTGCAATGGAATTCGTTGCAGGAGAGCGCAGATACATATTATTAACAATATCGTATTGTTCGATGCGAGATTGCGTTTCGGTAATTATTGCCGGGCGAACAATCGACACCCTAAGCCGCTTTCGGCAGATACACACAAAACAAATGAAAGGGTGTTTGGCTGGTGAGTGGAGAATGGAGAGGAAAAGGGGGATGGTTTTTGGATCGCCGGTAACGCTCATTTATCAGCGGGAATTAAAACTCGCCCGAAAGCACAATTAAACATTGGGTGGATGCGCCGGGCGTTTCGCCCATTCCCCAAAGTCCAATTCCACCCCCTTAAAAACGATCTTCCGCAGAAATATGCGAGGTGATTTAGTATCCACTTTTCTTCTATTTTTAACCACCGCGAACAATAGTTCCAAACAATAGTGTATATATTTCCTATCGCACCAGTACAAAAGCACTAAATTTCTTTTTCTTTATTTTTTTTTAATATATTCGCAACATCATCATTCATCCACAATTTATATTAACGCAGCTTAAAAGAAAGAACAATAAAGTAATTGATTTTTATTTTAATTCATGTACATTTTTTGGAATTGAATCGATTCCGAAAGGATTACAATCACTTTTTTTTGTTCGGACTAAAATCGAAAATGATTACCGAATAAATCCACGACCTTAATTAAAAACGCTACATTTGATGTGATGCACATTTTTGGTCGTTTTATTTATTTTTCAATTTTTGACGAATCCCTTTTTTTATCATTTTGCTGAGTATATGCACATCCGTTACTCAATTTCCTTTATTTATTAAACATTTCAATTTCGTTTACCCGTCACAATTACAATAAAAAATAGTTTGTAAAAAAAAAATCAATTTCAGTTCTGTTAAGTAATTTCTGTCAAAAATAATAAAACTATCAATAAATAAATTTAAATAAAAATGAAGAGAACGTACAAAATATTTATATTTCCAAAATTTAATAATTCAAGGATGAAAAAATATTATTGATTGAAGATAAATATATGATGTTGTTGGGAAACGCCCGTTTCGGTTAATTAATTATTTCGAAAGTTGTTCTGAATCATTCGTACGTAGAGATAGAGAGTTGGATTCGTTCAATTTCAAAGTGTAACTGAAATATTTCACAACTCTTAACCCTTTAACCTGGATATTACTGTCGTAATTGTAGAGTGCGTGACGAGCGCGAACTCATCTCTAATATCCAATTACGACGATGATGCGGGTTCTACAGTTTCATCCAATCCAACTAGAAATCCAATGATCCGAAACGTTTTATTTAAACTTATTCTTTTCTTACTTTGTAATAAGATAGAATTAATAATTACAATATTTATAAATCCGTTTATATAAACTATTTTATTTCCTATTTGAAGACAAAAAATAATAATTTTGACAAAAATGTATTTTTAAGTCCATTTTCCTAAATATTTAAATAGTCTCACTTTATGTTTTTGTGGTGACAAATACATAAACTTTTGACTTAAATAAAATCAATTATGTTAAAATTATCAAATTTTAAATAATGCTACTTAAATCACATTTAATTACTTAGAATTAAAGATTTATCAAATAAAAAACTAATTTATTATCAAAAATTTCATGTATCTTCGGTCCCACGATGAGAATTATTGTGTAATAATTATGGTGGATATTTGGAATATAATTCTCTAAGAAGTTTTGTATAAAAGAGATTATTTTACGTTTTTGAAAAATTTTGATCTTCCTCGTTTTGAATACAGTTCCAAAGTTTTTATTTCTACAGTTGATTTCATAGACATTTTATTAATTATATGGATTACTTCTACAAAATTAAATCTAGCATATTTACAACCATTTATTTATTTCTCCATTCTCCAGTTTTTTTTTCCATTTAAAAACAACATTTTCTATTTTTTTTTGACACTTAAGTACACATTTCTGTCTTATGCTGCATTCTTGAATTATTTTGTAATAATCTTTTGGAACATACAAAAAAAATACTAGAATACATCTAGAATAGAGACTTCAGCCAATTTTTCTCCATTTGTATTTTCAAAACTTTAAAAACAATATTTTCGAAGTTTTTCAATGAATTAATATTTTCAAGCTTCATCCGTTTAAGTACAAGTTAATATCTTCTGTATTATTAAATTATGATTTAATAATCTTTTGGGACATACAGTTATGAAATTACATAACAATTACTTTATAAATAATAAATGGTTCATATAACAAATGGATTTAAAAAAAGAAACAACTAAGTTTAAACCTATTATTTAATCGTAAAATATAAAATTAACTTACGCTAATAATTCAAGAAAATTATCAAAATAATTATTTATTTATTCTGATAAGTAAAGAACCTTCAACTCCATCGATGATAATAATTTTTATTTTGGATTGTTATGTATATATTTTATGATAACATTTAACAACATGTTTTACGTAAGTCTTGCATAATCTTGTTTTTCTTAAAAATTAAATTACATAACTATTAAAATAAAATTATCAATGTTTCTGTAGTTTCTATAAAACTTACATAATTGCATAATTTTCTTTTAATTTTTAATGTATGTTATATAAGGTTGCTATTGGGAATCGATGAAAATAATTGTTGTAAATGTATCCTGGAAACTGGGTTATGGCGTGCATGTATAGAGCCAGGCAGCCCTAATGCGGCATTTCTAAAATAAGTCAAGGTCCTGATGGTATTGATTTTCGTCCTGCCCACAGTTTCCAAGTTCGCCGAATAACACGGGCAGACGTCCGCCCACGCACACTGGGCCAACGGCGACGGGGATAGAGGGCTGCCGGTTTTACGTAAGAGCGAAGAAAATGTGGGCTACATGGATCGTTGCCAGAAATGGAATAACATATTAATCCCTGGGCAGAGCCAAGGATCCGAGACTCCAATTTCCCTTATTTTTTTTTCTTTCCTCCATCCAATCCAAAAGAATAAAGGAAGAGGAGTCTCTTAGAAATGTAGGGTATATGAGGATGATAAACCCGATATTAAATCCTATTCATAAACGCATTTTCGAGTATCAAAAAAAAGTTGCAAATTATATAAAAAATATTGTAAAATTATAGAATTTGTAGTGTTTATAAAATTCCAAAAATTATAATTCCAAATATCATTACGTTCTTATAATTTTTTATATAAAATAATAAAGAATGAAACAAAGTAAGTAAATAATGAAGGTATGAAATGAATTATACTGTGAATCAATCAATTTCATACAAAGTTTACAAAATCCGCGCATACAAAATTGAGTTGCAACGAAAGCTTCGAGATCCTCGGAAAATCTGGGTATTCGATTATTGATTTATTAATTTCTGTTGCATAATGGATTCATAGTTTGCGCCGCTTTTCATTGAAGAAAGATTAATGAAGTCGGATGTATCCCTTTTTTTTTTCCTACATTCTTTTTTATACTCATTTCGCTTTTTTGATTAATGATCGAAGCTTTCCGAATGCAGCCGCGGCTCTAGATGTTAACTTTTCTATTATATTTTATTTTATTTTATTTTTCATCGTCATGTTGAGCAACGAAAAATAAAAATGGGATCAAATGCGGTCGCATTTCCATCCAGTCATTTCGACGTATCTGAATACGGCCCTGAACGGATTGATGGATATTTCCGTTACGTGTAATTATCAGGACGTGACGTGGATTCGCGAACATTTCATTCTACACTACATAGATGAAAAAAATAAATTAAATAATGTCAATTCGCAGATATCACCTATCGAGTTTTATGCATTTTTTGTTGTTGTTTTACTCGTTTGTAATGTATTTTTTTCAATAGAATTATGACTGACTGATTTAAAATATGAAATATAATTCCAGATTTTTCATATTTTTATGTGATTTTTATTACTTGTTCCAGTTATAAAAATGATAAATTAACGCAAAAAAAAAGTTTTTTCTTGTAATTTTATTAGAAATTGTACAATATTGATTATTGATTAAATATAACAAATTTTATTACGTAATCTAATAAAATAGATGTATAAATAATGAATTAACTGAAAAATAAATCCAAATTTTGTATACAAAAAATTATGTTTTTTTTGTAATATAGATTATGTTTATTGTTACTTGCTTTAATTGAATTTACATTCAATTGCTCGAAATTTCAGAATATTGATTGAATATAATAAATTTTATTATGTAATGTAACAAAATTGTTGTAAAAATGTTTAATTAGAATATTTACATATAAAATATTTTATATAAAAATAAAATTTTAATTTGAATTATTTAAAATTTTACAGTATTTAATAAATGTAATAAATTGTATTATGTAATGTAACAAAATAGATAGATTAACTAAGAAATAATCAAAATTTTACATATAAAAATGTACATTTTTTCTTACTTATTTCAAGCGAATTTCCATTAAATTGGTTGAAATTTTAAAATATTGACTGGACATAACTAATTTTATTATGTAATCTAACAAAATAGTTATAGAAATAATGAATTAACTAAGAAATAAATCAAAACTGTACATATAAAAATGTATGTTTTTCAGTTATTATTAAAATTTTGTTTCCTTCTTGTTACATCTTTTAATTTTATTTTAATTGTAGTTTTTATAATTTTAAAATATTGTTTGAAGATATTACATTTTTATTACATAATATAATAGTTTTACTATAGAAATGATGAAATCACAGGAAAATACATCCAGATATTAAAAAAATATTTTATGTACTTTATTTCAATATTGAATATTATTATGTAATATAACAAAATTGTCACAAAAATAATCAAAATTTCATCATTTCTATAATTCTATAAGCATTGAATTGTTTGAAATTTTGCAATATTCATTAAATATATCGAATTTTATTATGTAATAAAATAAATTTGTTATAGAAATGATGGATTAACATAAAAATAACTATTTTTTTCAATTGTATTTTCATTTAATTGCTTGAAATTTTATAATATTGATTGAATTAATAGAAAAATAAATCAAAATTTTATCATTTTGTTGTAACAAATTTTATTATGTAATAAAATAAAATTATTATAGAAATAATAAATTAACAGAAATGTAAATGATTTTTTCTGTTATCTACTACAATTTAATTACTTCAAATTTTCCAAAATATATTATCAAAAAAATAATTAAAATTTTATAATTTTTGTATACTATTTATTGAATATAACAAATTTTAATGTAATGTAATAAAAATGTTATAGAAATGATGAATTAATGGTAAAAATATATTAAAATTGTTATAAAATTAATTGAATTTTTTATTGTTGATTTAATAAATTAAGTCTAGAATGAAAAATTGTGAATATTTACGAAAGACTGAATTCTTGAAAATAACAGTTTGTCGAGTAAATTCGAAGAACATAGTCACAAAGTTGCTTTCGTAAATTAGGAGCCGCAAACTTAATTAAATACAAAACTTTGCGTATTAATTTCCTCGCGGCGCAAAATCGATATTCCCTTTATGTAATAAAACGCGCTATCTTTCGCGTACATTTTAGCGCATTTTATTCGTGTACTACCCATGTAATAAGATGTCAAATTTGTTAAATTATATAAAATGTTAGGTTCACGAAGCGTAGAATCGAATCGGATATCAATTTTAAATAAAAGCGGATAAAACATAACGAAAAAGTTTTTTCCCCAGGATCTGACGAATGGATGTAACAACCCTCCGTGTATTCCGTACTAATAACTTGTTATAAAGGGATGAAGTTAAAACATGTTCGGGGACTGGATGTGCGGCGCACGGCTCCAAGGGTAGATGAAGAGATATGTTTTGAAGCGCACAAAAGACAGCAGACTCCACCCGCTTAATGCATGCGGGTAATCTCTATCTCTTCATCCCTTCTCCCCTCACATCCTTTTTACTTCACTTTTTATTTTGTAATTAATATTTTTTTTTTAAATCCACCAAGCAGTAAGTCTTCAAAATTGAATGCGTCGACCCTTTGCAGATTGCAATCCGCATGAAAATTTGCATTTAAATTCGCGCAGATAACAATCTAATTAAGCGTCGGGCGCATTAATTTATTATTCAAAGTTTATTTTTGGGGTGGTGGAAGACAGATGTGCGGTTCCTCGAATTTATCTTCGGCAAATTTCACATCCTGATCCTTGCTCCTGCTTCTGCTCCTTATTACAAGCAGCTAATGCAGATTCGATCTAGGAATTTAGATGCGCAAACTTTGAACTTCTAATCGAATTACGAATACGTACATCTCGTGATATTATGGTAAAGCTACGAACAGCATTATTAACGCGTTTACAAACCGGGATTCGTATACGGTGAGAAAGTAGTGTTTTAGTGCTGTGAGAGCGAATCGTCGCGCCTCCGGTTTCGTTTTGGTAATGGATCTTCCGTGTTTGTATTTCAACCAATATTAATCGTATCATCGCAGGATGTTTAATGAATACTTCATTATTTGATGCTGGGAGCGACATTCAAAGTCCCAATTAATTGACTCCGCACATGTGCAGAGTATGCTAATCAAAGCTGTATACTACATCAAAGTTTGCAAACTACAAACATCGACAACCCCAAAAATTATGATTGCAATTTACCAATAATTTCTAATAAATAACGACATTAATTGCGCTAAAATTAATTAATATTAATTGTAATTAATAGTTAATTATTTGTATATAATAAAATATCTCATTAATATTCTGTATGTACATTAGCCATTCCATTTTGTAATTTCAATAAACCTTGCATGATTGCGAATTATTTTCTATTTCTATAATAATTAGAAATTTGTAAACATTAATTTTCACAATTAAATATTTATTTTTAAGGAAAATTTTATGTTTCTCAAAAAGATTTTGCTTTATAATTTATAAAAAGAAAGTTGGAAAACTTTTAGAAAATTGATTCTAAAATATTATTTTCTTTATGTTATTTATTTTCACTAATTAATTTTGAATAAAAAAAACTCCTATTTTCTTTACTAAATTATTGATTGATTTATTATATAAATTATATTTTTTTTGGCTATTCTAGAAATATTATTGATATAAAAAATTCCTGTCTTGTTGGTTTTAATAAATTTGTAATTTCTTACCCTGAAATAAAATTGTTTAATTATTACAAATCATATATTTTTCAGCATTTCTATAAATATTTTCTATAAATTACAAATTATAATATAATAAAGCAAAGATTTTCAGGCCTTCCTCTATGCTTTATTAAATTGTAATTTGTTATCATGTTCCAAAATTGTATAACTTTTAGAAATTTATGAAAATTCACTATATGGTAAAACACATATTTTATTTTTAGTTGTTGATATTTCTTCTCACAAATTTAGTAAAAAAAATTAGTTTTAATGTTACAAAATTGTTTTTTTTTTCAAGAAAAAATCTCCCATTTTTCTGATATTATTTTTTATCATTTTGTTATCAAAATTACGTGTTTTCAGCTTTGCTTTAATAAATTATAATTCATGAAGGATATTTAATTTTCAGTTTTAACACATCGATCTTTAGTTATAATATGCAGAAAATATATTTATTTTCAATTTCAATATAGATTTTTTTTTAAGAAAAATTCTCCCATTTTTCAGTAATTAAATTATTTATAAATGTATTAAACAATTTATATATTTTTCAACTATTCTATAAATAATTGCTCATATTAAAATTTGCTTTTCTCTTTGCTCTAATAAATTGTAAATTTTTACATAACTTTTATAAAAAATAAATATTGATCAATTGGAACAAATCTTTCATTCTAATATTTACTTTCACAAATTTAGCAAATTTTTAGTTTTAGTGTTACGAAATTGTATTTTTTTTCAAGAAAAATTCAGCTATTAATTTATTTATAATTATATTATATAAAAAAAAAACATTTCTTTTAATTAATTTAACAAATCAAATTTTAGTTTTAATTTTTCAATTATTCAGTAATAATTTTTTATCAAATTAACTAATAAATAAATACGTATTAGATAACTATGAAATTTGTACATTTTTGTATGAAAACAGTAATAAAATGTACAATTTTCTAAGGTTTAGCTTAAATAAACTACTGAATTGATTTATTGATTGTAGAAGTTTGTGTTTTAAGGAAGAGAAACGTTTTATCAAGTGAAAGACTGTGAAATTCTCATCCTTGGGTCGTGGAATGTTGCGGGAATATCTGTCCCGGTTGAAATTCTCCCCTCGGTTGCAAAACCAACCCCCCATGCTCAGACATTCGCGTTCCGGGTGAAAGTGAAGTGAGACTATGATTAAGATAGCTTCTTTTTTTTTCTTCTCGTCTCTTTCTTTTTCCTTTCCGCTGCGTTCGAAGGGTGCAAAAATAAAAAAGGGAGACAGAAAAATTATGAAAGGAGGAAACGTAGCATGGAAGTAGCAGGGTTGTTATGCCATATTGACGCGGTGGTCTTGACTATGGCAGACAAGGATTGTTGTCAGCAAAAAGGGGGAGAGGGTAGTTTCGACCCCGATGTCGCGGGGGTGTCCTGGAAATCAATAGGAAGGCAGCAGCAGCAGTATATGGAAGTAGGCACGTCGCCAGCGCGGCAGGACGGCGCCAGGCGTCGCGGCGCCCACCGCCGACATGGGGATGGATTCGGAGGCGCTCTCCGAACCCTCTAATCCCGCAATTGATTCGCTTTATGTAAGGAGCGACGTAATTGCGGGCGGGGGGAGGAAGGAACGTTGAACGAATGGAATGGAACGAGGGAAATCGCAGATGCATGACTGCATGACATGTGCCAAACCTCAAACGAACCGGATTTCCAAAATTAAGCCGCTTATTGCGCATCAAAAGCATCTTCTCTCCGATTCAATTAGTGGCAACGCGTTCAACAAAAAAAAAACCTTTACCCTTTTTTTTTCTATTTATTTTATTCTATAAAAGGGTGAGAAGATATGATAAAAAAAAAATTGTTATACGGTTGGGTTTGAAATTGGAAGTTATTAAAAAGTCTAACTGGATTTTACGGGCCGCGGCTCTCGAAGCAATTTCACGAAGGAATTTCTTCATCGCGCACCACCGTCGTCGTTGTCGTCGTCGACGTACTCTTTCCACCCCACTTGATAGACACTACCTAATGCTAATGTTCACAGCGCGAGATGGATAGATATGAAGATGGTTATTTGCATAGCGGAATTGAAATTGATTCATTCCTGCTGCGTTCGTCGATCGATTCGATTGAAATAGTATCGAGAAATCCGATCTAAAATCCATTTATTTCAACGCAATAATCCAACCGTGCTTCATTCACTTCAACACTGCAACTTATTTTCTTCAGCATCAAATTATTTATAAACATATTATTTATTTAATGTATTATTTATAATTATTTTATTAACTCTGAATTTTCTAATTCTCAATATTTCAAACAAATAATTTGACACTTTCTGCAAAGTTAAAAATTAATCTTAAAAATAGTAATATTAGTTATTTATACTAAATAATTATCAAATAATAAAAAAATAATATTTCCTAATTACAACAAAATATATTTAAAAATTTTGGATAAAATCATATAATTATTGATTTGTAATAAATTGAGTTTCAATATTTTAAATAAATTCAGAAATGCAGAAGTGAGGAATTTGATATAAATATTATAACTTTTGAAATTAAAATCTATATGAAGAATATAAGCGTTTTCTTTTTAAAATTTATGAAGAAAAAAATTTGTAACTCTTAACCTTTAAAACGAATAAGTTTTCACTTGTAAATTATATTATTACAAGTCTTGTCATTTTTTTGTGTATTTCCGCGTAATTTATCTATTTTTAAATTTAGATTGATCTTAATTATTATTTAAAAAATCATATTTCTTAAACACAATTATTTCCAAAATTTTATATAAATTTATATAATGACTGATTGCAAATAAATTCATATTTTACACAAATTAATAATTTTCTATAAATTGCAGCAGTGAAGATTTTTTTTATATAATTTTTTAATTGATTATTTATAAATAATATAAAGAAAATAAAGTATGTGAAATTTTAATCTTATTGTAAATCAATAAACGATAAATTTGTTGGTTTTCATTTTACATTTATCTACAATGATTATTTATAAATAATGTTATAAACTATTTCATTTTTTTACAAGTGAAAATATTAAATAATTTGGTTGGTTCTCGTTTGATATTTTTTCCCTTCCAAAGGTTATTTTAAAATCATTTATTCAAAATATTCTCTTGAATAATTTGTAAAATATGGGTAAACTGGAATTGAATAAGTTTATATAAGAAATACGATATATCAAACTTATCTCTTATTCGTAACAAATATTGATAATAAATCATAACATTTCGTTGGTGAAATATAAAGTTTTCATTGATAAATTATACATTGTAAAAAAATGTGTAACATGATTGAATATTATATATCTTCTAAAGATAAACATATTCATAACAAAATATAAGATTTTTATTTAAATAATTTGTATAGTAAAAATTATTATAACTTTTTAGAAGTTAAATCAAACTTATTTATTTCTCAACAATTTTTTCTTCTAGTTTTGTTTTATTTGTGAAATTTATTATGGTTTCTATCTATTATTTAATTAATATAAAATTACAATCATTTTTTTTTCTGATCTTTTTAATTTTTTTTTTTACAAAGTTTAGTGAAATTTCCCAATTATAGTAGAAAACTAAATAATTACATAATTTGTAACATTTTTCAAATCAATAAATTATTTAAGCATTTTACATTAATTGCAGAACTTAAAACGTTTTTAAAATATAAGAACTAATAAAAAAAACTATATGAAATTTGTCAACTGTCAACATTTTTTTCCAAGTGAAAATACTAAATTTATTTCTGAGTAATTTTCGTCCAAATATAAGTCTTCTACTGAATAATTCGTGAAATATCTATAAACTGAAATTATATAAGTTTATACCGGAAATTCGACAAATCAAACTTATCTCGCAACAAATATTGATAATAAATCATTCAATTTCTTTGGTGAAATATAAAGTTTTGGAACTATACTTATATTCATTGATAAAGTGGACATTGTACAAACTAAACCTTATTATTCATATGTCTTATAAAGTTTAGTTCAATAACAGAAAATTATTGATTACAAATTATGACTGGTTTATATCTATTTAGAAAGAAATGTTAAAGCAAACTTATATAATTATAAAAAAAAATGATTATATTATCTTTTAATCTACTTGTAAAAAATCAATATTTCTTCTAGTTTTTTAAATTATTAATAAAAATAAAATTATGAACACAATATTATATTTATATAAAATTATAAAAATATTAAAATTTGAGTAGTAGAAAATGCAAAATCAAACTAATATTTTATTCATAATAAATTTATATACCGACAATAAAAATTTTTGAAGTGAATTATTTTCTTTGAAATATCGTGAAGTTTTACTGAGTTACCATAAAATTTGTAATACAGACATTGTATCGAAATTTACGGCTGTATAATTTGATGGCATCTTCCGCTCTTCCCCCAACGGCGTAATGCACAAAATCACATACTTATTGATTCCAACTACGTGTTGTCCCTTAAATAATTTCGCGAAAATCCACCCTTATTAAAGTATTCATGTGTAAAGTTTTACGGATGTCCGCGTGTCCCATAAATACGAAGAGAAAGGGTCGACATTAAACTTGGATCGGAAGTTTGGGAGCATGCAGAGAAGGGACACACGACACACACATAAACTGGAAGAAGACCATGACGATACTCTTTGCTCTACCAATTTTATGGTAATCGGAAGCCCGAAACGACATGCCGTGGAATATAAATATCACCATTATCGCAAATATTGATGGAATAAATGGATTCCATCCGCCAACGAGGACAAATTGAGTGCCATAATTCCGGAGCGGTTGGAGGGTGGAGGAGGATCGACGCAAAAAGCGTCCTATTACCAATTAAACATCCTCATAATTCACTCGGTTAAAAACATTGAAAATCCAATTAAATTTAAGAAAATACACTGATTAAGTGTACAGATGAAACTGATTTCTATTCGGAGAATGAAAATGAGAACGACCCAACAATAGAAGCACAGTATATTTCATCCGTTCTATAGATATTCCCATCTATTCAGTTGCGTCACTCCAGATTTTATTGTGGCGCGTGTAAAGGAGGAGACGCCCTTTGTGCATCTGACATAATTGCCTTGTTAAGTGATTGCCATTAGGATTGGGAACGTTCGATATGCGGAATTTAAGGCATCCCGTTTGCGGCCGAACGTTCGATAAATGCTGACCTAAATTGGTGGCGCACACACACACACACCATTTTTTTTTTATTTGCTCGCCGACATCGTAAACGCGTTACGTAACCCCTGGACATGCGAGGAGAGTGGCGCAACCAAAAAAAAAATGGAGCAGCTTCCGTGGGGTAAAAACTGCCCATCAATATGATTGATCAACGATCCATTTATTTTGAAATTAAGAGGAAAATGAGAGTGAGATAGGTTTCAGGGAGATTCAGCAATTTGAGGATGGATCGAATTAAACTGCTTAGGCTATTAAGGCCATCAATCGACATATTTAAGCAAGAGATAGCCTCAATTAATCCTCATTAACTGAAGATTGGATTACGAGTTTCGGCGATGATAACGACAATCGCGTGATGCAATTAGTCATAAATTGGTATTAATCGGTCTAATTATAAATATGCAATAAAAAAATGCAATAATCTGTTTGTATATTTTTTTGTAATAATCATTTCGAACATTTATATACAAAAATATTTAAAAATGATTTTTTCACATTGTCTGAATTTATTATTTAATTTAATTATAAAAATATAGAGTAAATTTATATTAAAGAGAACTAAAACGGAATGATTTTGTAACAAAATGCAAAAATAAAGAAAAATCAATGATTATTTTATGAAGTTATAATACTTTTCAAAAAATGTTATTAACTAAAGTTTGTTTTCTTATATAACACATAGAGCAAAAATCATAAACATTTTCTGATTATGATTGTGTTTCATTCAATTATACAAAATAAAATTAAATTAAATAAATTATGAAAAATGTATAAAACTTTTGAAAATTTGCAGGAAATGTTTCTAATTGATTTTTGTTTTCTTATATAATAAATATGGAAAAAAAATCATTTCATAACATTTTCTGAATACGATTTCTTTTCATTCAATTATTCAAAATTAAATTAAATAAATTTTGAAAATTTTCATGAAATGGTTTAAATAATTTATGTTTTCTTATGTAACAACTATAGAAAAAAATATCAGTTTAAATCATTTTTTGACTAAGTTTTTCGTTTCATTAATTTATATTAAAAAAATAAATTTAGTAAAGAAATTATAAATCTTTTCATGAAATATTATATATTAATTTTTGTATTCTTATTAACAAATACACCAAAAATTAATTCATAAAATGTTTTGACTATCTTATTCGTTTCATTCTATTATTAAGCAAAAAAATAAAAATAATGAATGCTGAAGAAATTATAAAATTTATGAAATTTTTCATTAAATGTTATTAACTGTTTTTTCACTTCTTATATAAAAAAATACTATGAAAATCAATTCCAATCATTTTTTGACTAAGTTTTTCGTTTCATTGAATTATAGACAAAATAATAAATATCTTCAGTGAATGCTGAAGAAAATATAAAACTTTTCATGAAATGTTATTAACTGATTTTTGTTTTCTCACTAATAAAATTGTTCATCATTCGTTTCATTCCATTATTAAAAAAAAATCTAATTTAATGAATGATGTAGAAATTATGACTCTTATGAAATTGATAAACTTTTTTCGTTTCAATCTAAAATTCAAAAAAAAATCATTTGATGGTGAAGAAATTATGAAACTTTGAAAGAAACATTATTAAATGATATTTGTTTTCTGATGTATCCAAGATAGCAAAAAATAGTTCATAAAATTTTCTGACTACATTATTAATTTCATTCATTATAAAACTTTTCAAATAATGTAACAAATACAGCAAAAATCTGTTAATTACATTTTCCAACTACGTTGTGTCATTATAGAAAAAATAACAGATTCTTAGAAATGATTTTTTCATAAATTTTCATCTATATTTTTCATCCTTTTTTCATTTATATACGAAGATACACAACATACACATGACATTAATATTAATTGAATTTTTCATTCCATCAAGTTCAATTGCTAATTTATACCTTTTTTTATTGTGACGTAATATTACCATGTAATATAATAAAATACTTACAAAAAATAAAATTGTAAAGTTAAAAAATGAATATAAATTTGCAGAAAATTTTATTATAAAAAAAACGTTTATTTTTTAAAAATTACAGGAGAAAAATGAATATTTAATATCATTATATTATTGTGATTCCTTACAAATATTGGTTTTCGCAAACGCCCTTTTTAGTATATCCTATACGACGATATTTGAAGTGCTTCAGTTTTACTACTATTACTCGTTATATTCGCTGCACAAGTGAACTCACTATATAATACTATTGCCTATACGTTGCCAATTTTTTACATCTGTAGAAACAGGCGGATTACGTGAGTTTAATTGCATTTCCCAGCGATCGGTGTTTGCACAAACAAGTATTTGCGCAAACACGAATCTAACTCAAATGCATGATGCAACATACAATTTATATACTTCGAAAATGAACATAAAAAATATATATAGGAATCGATTCAAATGGAATGTTACTTTAGTTAAATTGATGTTAGTCGAAACTTTCGGAAAACCACCATCAAAAGGGCTTTTAATAGGTAAAACCGTAAACTTTAGATCAAACGGATTCAATTCGGTTTTGCAAATTAATCGATATTTTTTGGGAAACTTTATATAATATAAGCAGCGAATTCCAGCGGAGAGCAGTTACGTTAATTTCGAGTATCGTTGTCTCTAATTAGACCGGAATTTCGATGGTTTGATTAGCTTTGTGCTCGCAACCTCCCGCATTCCGAGCTTAATTTATTAACTTGGGGTGTAAAAAAAAGCAATTTGTAACAAGTAGAATTACAATTTTTGCGAGTGCATTCGAGTTATCGATTAGGGAAGTCTTGTATTCTCGGTCTTTCTTAATTGGATATTGTTAAATCCAATGATACCACAGAAAAAAAAAAGGGTTGTTTTTGTATAACGAGAAATTTATTTATTTCCCGCTTTTATCGTTGCGGAAGGGCCGTACGTTCCGCAATAATCTCCTCATGGTGCGCGCCCTCCGGTGTATGTGTTTGTTGTGTAATCTCGGCTTCATTAAAGCACTTCAATCGGTGGGCGGAAGTCGACCCACATGAACCGCGCTTGTATCAGCGCCCTTATTGCAATTTTCATTGCACCACATTCATTCCAAACATCATCGGATCCATGCAATTCCTTGTTTCTGCGAAGCGTTATATCATCTCTGCTGTTTTTTCACCGGAATTGCATAATTACCCAATTTGCGGAATTAGCGACTGAAAACCTACAGAAGGATGCAAATTGCAGTATTTTGTTATAAGTCCGAGACACGCGAATATCGTGCAGGTAACGCGAGCGGAAATATTCGAATCAATTATGTAAATAACGGGGGAGAACATTAATATTTATACTTACATCATTTAAATTCCGCTTGTTATAGTCTACTTTGCTTAATTCCCAGATATTAAGTTCATCTCGATTAGCTCGACTTTAATTATTCATATAGTACGCTTTATTGTAGCGATATTTTAACTAGTTACGTAACAAATTCCTATTGTACGAGTGCCCTAACTTCAACGAAACGTAACACAGCAAGCAAAGTTTATATAAACCGATAGTTTCAATTAATATAATTTTTAATAGATAAATCTAATTTCATCAAAATGTGATTTTCTACTTATCATAAAGGTAAAATTACAAGATTTTTTTTAATTAATATTTTTTTTAAATAAAAATTGCTAGATTTTATAAGAAATTAAAAAAAAAATACAATTAATATTTAATTCATCTATTTTTTTTTTCAGTAAAAATTTGAGAATTTCTAATATTTCAAAAACTACTTTGTAGTAATGGTGGATTGTTACAGTAAATATTTATAAATTTTCTATTACAAGAAATATTTATACAAGCAGATTAATAATTGTCAAAAAATTCGGAAGAAAAAAATCTTGAAAAAGAATTAAAAAATAATCAAAGATTTTTGTAATCAAAATTTATAATAGTAATTTATCAATTTTTATTATTAATTGATTATATAAAAATATATTTACTAGAACTTACACGTTTCTAAATTTCTATTTACTTGAGGATCAATATTTCAAAAATTATTATTTTCGTTAAATATTAATATTTTTGACAAAATAGTCATAAAAGAAGTATTAGTATTTTTGATTTCATTTAACAATATTTTAGTTTAAACCTTCAATTTTTAATAATACAAATTTCTAAATTAAAAGAAATATTAATTTTTAAACAATTTTCTTTCTATCGATTTATTTAGATTTACTTTTTTTATTTATATTTATATAATATGAACAATTCTCTTTTTTATTAAAACAAATTGATATTAAAAATTTAAGTTCCTTTCCTTGTAAAAATAAAGTATAATCAAAAATATAATAAGAATCTAAATTAAATAAATAGAAGTTATAGAATTTCAAATATGAAAATGTTGTTTTTTGTCTGGAAACATATTTCTTCCCTGATGGACATAAATTAAATTGTAATTGAAGCTGGATTAGTTTGACCTTAATTAGAAACTAGATTAGACTAGATACGGTGTAAAAATTATATAAATTTTATTTTTTATTCCATGTGCAAAATAATTCTATTAATAAATTTGTTATAATTGTTGCGATTTATTTCTAAATATTTTCTATTAACAAATTTATTATTAAGATGAAATATACAATGTATTGTGTTGGGGAATCACAGAAAACTTTATCTTGTAATATTTGAACTAATGATAATAAATTTAAATTTCATCTACAAAGTTTCATAAAAGAAGTGTTACTACAAATTTAAAAAAAAAACTTCTTTTTATTTTCATATAATATGAATAATCCTATTGTATAATGAAATATTTGATGTAGTAATAACATAAAATGAATATCATAAAAAATATATAAAGAAAATTTAAAAGAGAAATTAGAAAATGTTTTTTTTTTTTGTCTACAAACATATTTCTTTACATCAATTAAATTTTAAGTAAAGCTCGATTTCCTAGACCTTAATTAGAAACTAGATTAAAGTAGATATGTTATATATGTTGTTATATAAAATTTTTATTTCATGTACAAAATAATTCTATTAATAAATTTGTTATAATTGTTGCGATTTATTTCTAAATATTTTCTATTAACAAATTTATTATTAAGATAAAATATATAATGTATTGTGTTGGGGAATAACAAAAAACTTTATTTTGTAATATTTGAACTAATGATAATAAATTTAAATTTCATCTACAAAGTTTCATAAAAGAAGTGTTACTTCAAATTTAAAAAAAAAACTTCTTTTTATTTTCATATAATATGAATAATCCTATTGTATAATGAAATATTTGATGTAGTAATAACATAAAATGAATATCATAAAAAAAATATAAAGAAAATTTAAAAGAGAAATTAGAAAATGTTATTTTTTTTGTCTACAAACATATTTCTTTCCATATTTCTGGACATCAATTAAATTTTAAGTAAAGCTCGATTGGCTATACCTTAATTAGAAACTAGATATGTTGTAAAGATTATATAAAATTTTTATTTCATGTGCAAAATAATTCTATTAATAAATTTGTTATAATTGTTTCATTTTCTATTAACAAATTTATTATTAAGATGAAATATACAATTTCAATTAATGGTAATAAATTTCAATTTAAATAATTTTCTTTTATCTACACACTTTCATCAAAGAAATGTTACTTTCAATTTAGTAGACATTTTCTATTTTTTATATTCGTATAGTATTTTATAATAAAATATTTGATGTAGTGATAATGTAAATTTAAGTTAATTTGTGAAAATTTTAAAATTTCAAAGAGAAATTATATAATCACTAATTTAAAAATGTTTTTTTTAACTATAAACATATTTGTTTCCTAAAGGATATCAAATGAAGTGTAAGTGGATCTCGATTGACTTTTATTTTATTAATAAATTCGTTATAATTAATGTGTTTTGTTGCAGTTTGCAAAACTATTTCTATTCATAAATTGATGAAAAATACAATACCTAGATTTAATCAGATACGTTCCAATATGTAAAATAAATTTTTATTTTATTAATAAATTTGTTATAATTATTGCGTTTTATTATAGCTAAACATTTTCTATTCATAAACTGATGAAAAATACAATGTGTAATGTTTTTGATTAAAAAAATATTGATAAAAAATTGAGTGAGTTATTTGTAGGCAAATTCTCCCGTTTCGCTACAATCAACTGAATAACAATTAGAATCGTTCTGTAATGCGGTTACACGTGGATAGGGAAACATGTTCCGTTGAATTCGCGCATATTGCTTCAAGTCTTCCAGATGGAACGCGTATCGGGTTTCCCTTCGTGAACTAATTGCGAAATTCGGAGTTTGTATCGCCGTCGCCGCAACGTTGGGAATTGGATAAATTGGATGACTTGACGTCATCTAAAAGTGCGGCCTCTGGTGCAAAGCATAAACACACATACGGATATTGTTCATCAGACGAAGAGGCGTTGTAGGTAACTCAATTTTTGGCTTCCTCGTAAATCGTCGAACCTTTCCCATGCATTGAAGAACCTTCAACGATGATTGGTTTCACGGGTATCGAAAGCAATCATTATTTACCCTTTCGCGGAAAAGGCGACTTCTTGGCCGGCGGCTGCGAGAGGGCAACGTGCGAATCTACAATTGACAGTGATCTTTATGTCCGTTGTGAACTCAATGAGCCAATTTATTTCTCCATTCATTCCGAGCTCTGACACATACACACGGCTAGAACATGGGGAGCGAGAGGATGGATGAATGGATTGCCGAGAACAGGAGGGAAAGAGCGAGAGAAAGAGAACCTTCCCTCCTCCTACGCTTTGTGAGTGCGGACTAGTTAGGCATTCGACGGCTCCATAGACTCGCATCTGTTGCTGTAATGATGATGTAGTATTATTGCCTAGTTACTACGTCTCTTGTTTAACAGTGCCATAAATCTTAGCTACTAATAAAGCTTTTTCAGGCGGAATTCAGGCGAAAAGCCGCATTTCGAGCGGTTGTTGTTAACATGATGGATCGGTGTCCGGGATGGAACTGTGCAGGTACAACGTTGCCTTTACACCTTAATATTTCGTTCGTAGCTGGAACTAATTTCGCAACATCGATGGGGAAAAAAAGGTGATGGGCGAAACTGCATAAAGGGTGGAGTTTAATTGCGTCCCGCGCGTCGGACGGCGTCCGATTAAGCCAGAAATTTAATTAGTTCGTGCATCGGTAGTAGCAAGAGATAATTACGCAATGAAGTCCTCCTAATCGGTTCACGTTTTCGGGCGAGGGAGACGGGTCTCTCTAAATGACGAATTACAAGTAGCACCGGAAGCCGCCCAACGGAAGCGGAATAGTTCCTGGGGGGACGCAGGAGGAGGCGTCGCTCCGAGCATTCCCCGGTGTCCTCCACCTGACCTAATCCTAATTTACACGCTCGGTCCGTGCTTACTCTTAATTCAATTTACCCTGAATACAAATTGCTCATAAAATCTTCATTGATCCCTCGACAATTCAAGGTACCTTTTGCAGGGGTACAAAATACAACAACGCACTAATACCACACATCCATCATTGACTATCAAACCAACATCAAATTTAAAAAATATATTTATAAGAAGTTCAATTTACAAAAATTTCTATTTACATTTATATATCCAAACATCCATATTGTAAATTTCCATTAAAATTGTCATAAAAAATTATATAACTTTATTTTTATCAATTGTATAATTTATATCATCTTGTATTATTTTGAAACCTTCGAATTATTGATTATAATTATAAAATTCAACACCTTTTTTTCATTCACAAAGTGTCATAAAAGAAGTGTTACTATTTAAATTATAAGCTATTTGCTTTCTATCTATATTTACTAAGTTTTTTTTATTTATATTTAAAAAAATATATTTGTTAAAACTATTAAAATATCTTTTTATTTTCATATTTCCAAATTTCTACTTAATCGAAGATTAAAAATAAGTTTTTTGTCCAGAAAAACCATAATTTCAAACCTCTCTTATCTTCAAAACTAAAATTTCTATAATTAATATTAACATGAAGATGAAAATTTTATAAAAAAAAGTATATAACTTTATATTTATCAATTGTATAATTTAAATCATCTTATATAATTTTGAAACCTTCGAATTATTGGTAATAAATATAAAATTCAACACCTTTTTTATTTTCAATGTTTTTTAGTTATATTGGAATAAATTAATTTTATTTTATTAAGAAATATTATATAGTAATGATAAGCAAGTTATTTTGTTGTAAAAATTAAGTATCATAAAAAATAATACTATTTAATCTTGTAAAAAATAGGAGTTATTTCAATTTTTATCGTGATTTTCAGAAAAAATGAAAATTTATTCCATTCCATGTTTTTACACATTTAAGAAGAACCCAGCCTGAAAATAGTTTACATCATATGATTCTATAATTTGTATTAATAGAAATGAATAAGTAGAAAAATAGTAAATGATTTTCAGGGAAATAAACTTTAATTCTACTACATTTTCATGTGCATAATATAAGTTTATTGAAAAAAAAAAACGTCTCAGAATAGTATGGACCATATGATTCTTCAATTCTTATGAATCATGTGAATCATAAAAAAATAAAGTAAAATTTCAGGAGGAAAATGAAGATTAATTCAATTCCAATTTCTTCCACCAAATATAAATTTATTAGAACAAAACTATGTCTCAAAATAGTTAAAATCATTCATTTTTTGTATTTTCATGAATCATATGTATAAAAGAAAAAAGTAAATAATTACAGGAAAATTTCAGGATGTAGTATCGTGCTTTTCAGGAAAACTCCATTTTTATACGCATAAAACAAGTTTATTGCAAAAAAAAAATAGTATAGATCATATGATTCTTCAATATTAATGATAAAAGAAAAAAAAAGTAGATAAACACA